>JASVEL010010843.1:0-119037 GCA_032618575.1 Nicotiana noctiflora | reverse complement strand
GTCTTGCAAGGCTCTCAAGCGATCTAACTGTCGCAAAATCCACACCCAAAATGCCGCTGACATGAGTGGATATTTTTTATGCTTTCTCGTGGACTTTGCTTGAAGCTTGGAAAATCTTTCGATTCCATACAAGGATGCCTGCACGTCTATGATGGACCGACATTACAGAAAGGAGCATGACTCAGGGTCCTACACCGACCTTATGACACCGAACACAAATCGGCTGCCCTTACAGAAATACAAGCTCTTAATATCCACCTTTCTTTGAACTAAGTTTCTATACAGTTCCAAAAGCCGGGCGCTCTCTTGGGACACCAGTACTCTATATTCCCCAACAAGTAGTAGCACTAAACAACTACTTCTTTTCACTCTTCTGAATCAACTTTAAGATCTACATAATATTCCATCATCCTGAATCACAGAATTAAGAGACAAGCTGAAACTAACATAACTAGGTATATTACAATGCAAAAGCATTACTGCAGAGCCATATAACACCAATGGCGCTCTATATCCTAGGTAAAGGATAACAAAAAGAAAGCTCAAGCGAGATCATACATTATGTTAGAAGGTTTTGTGTGCTTTATTCTGAACAAATCAGTCTATATACGACTTGAGCAATAAATCAATCAGAGACTTTCAGTAACTTCATCTACTGAAACCACCAATAAGACCGAATATTATTCTGCCTACCACAGTACCACCACACCAATAAATGGCTACTGAACATAAATAAAGGCCTCAAGGCACCTAACCCATTCACAACGGAAAGCAACAAGCAGAACCAGGAGACTCATCAGAAAAGTCATTGCACACTAGCCCCTTCTACAGGGTTTCAAGGTTCGTAAACTGTAACCTGATTTACAAAAACTAAGTTGATCATATTTGTCCATACGTTTATAGCGTAAGATCAGATTCTCTAAGATCTCTAACATCTTGGACCTACACCTACTGCAAAAGATCAGTGCATCCCATGCAGCACTACTTCTGTATATACAAAGAACATAAAAATAATACACACATGCTCAGTTTTGCTCCTTATATGGAGTCCATATCAATTTGCTGACATCGACATCCAAGCCACCCCGTCCAGCAGCTTTCAGATGACGATCCAAGACTTTAGGATCTGCACAGATAACATGTTGTCCCTTACGATATTGGATCAACTCTAAGCCCTGAAGGGTGGACAAAATATCTTCTGCCTTGATGGCTGTCATGTCACTAAGTTCCTACCAGAGGCAAAGCAGAACAGTCAAAGCCATGATAGATTGATATCCATCATCACAGAGATCAATGGAGGTCTAGATAGACCAACCTTCTTCTGCAAGTTAAATGGAAGTCCAAAAAGGCAAACATAAAATGTAAAACAGAAGGAAAAAAATTGATTTTCTGAAACAAACCTTGATAGATATATTGCCCTTGTGCTTTTTCAGTATATCCAGAAGCACACGCGTCCAGTAACCCCTATAGCTTAACATTCCTAAATCGGAAAGGGGTCTTTCTGGTGTCCCCACTTTACCTTCTTTCTTAGAAAGTTCATATGCTGCACAAGGTTTACTCATTAGCTCATTTATTCGAGACAGGTATGGATAAAAATAATGAAAGGAGTTCTCTAATATGAAGATCAATTAAAATTTTGGTTAATAATTTGCATCACATAGACCCTGGCTCTCACAAAAACGAGAAATTCATACTTAATAGATAAGTCAACCAGAGAAAATTATGAATATCTCCTCAAAGCAAAAGCACAGAGTCACTAACAATGGGAATGGACAGTCCACAAAATCATTACCTTATGTACAACACTCTTGTGCTTGAAAGCACACACAAAAATAACGGTCAATCGCGCAATGTCATTGTTTAGCTATGAGATACTCCAATAAAAACAATGAGGAAGGGGGCCAAGGTGGGGGCTATAGTTATTCTTGTGGTCATTGTTTAGTGCAAGTTCACACACTCCCACATATAAATACGCGTGTAAAACTTTCAACACAAATAAATAATGCGTGTGTGTGTGTGAAAGAGAGAGAGGAGGGGGAGAATATACACTCTTTTTTATGAGTAATATACACACATTATATTAAAGATAAAAGTCATTGTATGGCTCTTCTTATCTGATTGTTAAATACGCCAAATAGAAAGGTCCCCTGTGGACTACATACAAGTGAATGTTTCTCTAACCTCATTCTGAAAGATACTAAAAAAACTTGCTGAAACTGCTGAAACGAGATGTAAAGTTCAAGAGCTTACAGAATGCAATAAGGAATTTCCCGTAGCCTTTTCTCTGATAAGGAGGAAGTGTCAGAATGCAGGCTAAGTTATAGGATTCTTCTGAATGCTTTTCCTGTGGCATGAAGAAAGTAATCATTAACAGAGCTCTTTGGGGAACCCAACAACATAGGAGATTTGACCAAATATCAAGTCTAGGTCAAATATCAAACTCATTTCTGTTCCTTATAGCAAAGCTTTTTCCCCTTGAATAAGGATAATAAGGGGTCGTTAGGTACAATTGGTAGGATAAACAAGGATATCCCATGGGATTAGCTATCCCACCCTCTATATGGGATAGCTAATCCCACCATTTGTGTAAAACTTATCCGGGAATTAGCTAATACCTATAACCAAACATAGGATAAATACAATCCCAAATTCTATCCCGGGATTATTATCCCTATTCCTTGTACCAAACGACCCCTAAAGGTATAATGAGGACAAACTGAGTGGACAGATCAAGAACACCGGCCTAGAATGTCTAAAGTTTGGCTAGAAAAAAATGGTAGTTGAACAAATATATATCACTTACTAAAGCTTTAGTGTGTTTGGGCAGGTTTCGGAAGAAAACTCTTTTTTGGGGAGAAGTAGCACTTAGGTATTTGTTTCCAACAGGCCCATAAGAAACCCTATTTGGCAATGCATATGTTGCCGAGCACGACTAAAACATGAAAAGTCAAATTAGGATTGTAGATTTTAGGCTGCAAAATATTCGAGGAATTAGATGGTGAGCTTCAAATGTGATTTGAAGCCACTTCATCAATAAAAAATTAAAAAAAAATTAAAACCTTATGAACATGTTTCAAAAGGCCTTGCAAGGTTGATGTACACCAGCCAAATGTTCCAAATCCAAACACATTAGAGCAACCCTCTAAAAAGTAGAAAATGTGGTCAAAGTTTAAACACACTTCGATAGCATATTTTGCTTGCTATATCAAGATGCAACTTTTTTTAACATTCAGATACAAAATTGACTGCCTCGATAACATGGTTTGGAAATGCTCTGGCAAGAAGCTTACAAGTGCTTCCCAAATGCTTGTCAGATCATAAGTTACTCCAAACATATATGCAGGTAGGATCTCACTCTGTCATATTGCCCTTGCTACTATCCTAGTTAACAATTTCAACCCAGTAGGAAATGGCAGCGAGCGCTAACAAATCAAAGTAACTTTTCATAGTTGCAGAATGATGTGAGAATTCTACAGATTCACAAGAGCTGCATAATCTCCCTAAGTTGAAGACGCGTAGCAACTGAAGGTAAAACCTCCTCACTACTACAAAATGATGACTACGCAAACTCACAATCCCTAAATATGCAAAACAGTGAGAGAACGGAAGAAACCCATAAACTTCTTCACAAAAAATACCAATATAGATATGGGAGTTGCAGTTTTACCTTTGAAAAGTAACCAACCATATGGCAACCTCGGTCATCACATTCACAGAGCACATAAAAGAGGAACAGGTCAACATCATAATATAGAGTCTTATGATCAAGAAACAATTTGGCCAAGTAGCATAGATTTTGCCCATAAACCTTGTTCTTTTTGCCATCAACCTGCAGCAAATGTCCAACAAACGAGAACATTATAAGATACCGTAAGCATATCTCTGCAAGGCTTTCCTCTAAGCGCGTCAAGGACAAACCAAAGAAAGAAAACTGGTACTGAGATCAACTAACACACCTCAAACATCGAAAGTGTTCCACTTCTATAGATCTCATCGCCTGGGGGATGCTTAAGATCACATTTTCTCTGCATAAAGAAAGAGAATAAGTCAGAAAAAAGGAATACCCATGTATCAGAAGTTGAAAGACGTGGCTATTTGATATCTACTGCTCTGAAAAAAACTTTTTTTTTCCTACTTCCAGTTGACTTGATCCCAAAATTAGGTCTAACTTCCCTAAAGGGAAACCGTTTCTCTGCATTCTTCAATATTATTCCAAATATTTTATTATCAAGCGAAAAGTCCAAACTGCCCCTGAACTTTGAGAAATGGAGCAATTTTGCCCTCCGTTAATAGTTGGGGTCAAATATACCCCTACGGATACCAAATGAACTCAAAATTCTTATTGAGTATTGACTAAGAGTCAACTATTACAAAAATAATTACTCTCTCATCGAATCAGAATTTACCACGTGTCCAAGCTTAAAATTAAACAACAACAACAACAACAACGACTGGGACGATCCCACAAGTGGGGTCTAGGGAGGGTAATATGTACGCAGACCTTACTCCTACCCCGAGGGCAGAGAGGCTGTTTCCCGGAGACCCTCAACTCTAAGCTTAAAATTAAACCAACATTAAAAATTCTCTCTTCCTCCTCGTCTTCTCACACCATCACTCCTCTCTACAAGCGAGAGTGGTCAGAAATTTCACCGGCAATTTTGAGCCCATATTAGAACTATAATCTATACCTCAATTGGTTATTTTAGCGAACTAGCTCCCAATTCTCTCTGATTCTTAGAGAGCATTTTCTATTTATTGTGGATGTGTAAATCATCAGTACTTTGATGGAAAAGTAATGTGATTTTTAGAACAACATTAATGAATCCTTGTAGACAAGGAATGCTAATGACTTTGATCCTTTTAGCTTAGTAGTCACTCGAATAATCATCTTCATCTCATATCTCACGGTTGTTGCATCTTGTAATGTGGCATTCTTCTCTTTCTTGAACCTGCAACTTCATGTTCATTCTCATGTGCATTTCATGATCCTTAAAACCTCCTTTTTTTTTAAGTTAACATATTCATATAATTAATAAAAAGACTTCACTAAAAAGGTGAAGTCACCCAAAAAAAAAACTCATTATTTGTTTATTGATTTTTAATGGAGGTTTAATTGTGGGTTCAGAAGGGATAGGATAAAGATGGGATAGGATAAAGATGGGAAGGACACCGGCAAAATTTCCTGCAAAAGTTCCGGCGATGGTTGTTGCAGAGTGGTGGTGTGAGAAGATGAGGGAAAAGAGAGAGGGTTTATAATGTTTAGGGTTGGTTTAATTTTAAGCTTGGACACGTGGTAAATTTTGATTCGATGAGAAAGTAATTATCTTTCAATAGTTGATTGCTAGTCAATAAGGGTATATCTGAGCCCATTTGGTAACAGTGCGGGTACATTTAACCCAACTATCAACGGAGGACAAAATTGCTCCATTTCTCATAATTTAGGGGTAATATCTTGGACTTTTCCATATTATCAAAAAGGCATGCAAGTCCACTCGTTTATTCTTTAAAATGTTCAAAAAAAATCAGAATCTAGCTTTAACTCCACATTACACCCACTTCTGCTAGAAATTGGATAGGTAAGAAGAAAACACAATTCTTACTCTTACCTTAGTACTCGTAGTCAAACTAAATGGGACAGCGAAATTACGACAAAGGGAGTAAGATAAGAATAGCACTTTCAGTAAAACCTTTTGGGTGCTTAAATTGAAGGTGTAAGACGCCCAGAAGGTAGTAGGATAATGTAAAACAATGACAACAGCATGCTTCGGGTGAAAGGGGTAACAATATTCCGAACGGAAAAACAGAAAGTTCTCACCCTTAAAACTACATGGAACAACAATCCCGTCATTTTTTTATAACAACCATCCTATCAATTGATCTTCTTTTAGTTAGGCGAGAATATTAAGGTTCCTATTAACATCATGTAGCATAGCATGGTGGCAGGAAACTAGACCTTTTGATAGGGAATTATATACAACTGAGGTTAACTCCACAACAATTGTAGTGTTCAACTCCCACACAACCAAAATGTTAAACTTTATTGAACAACTGTATACTTCTAACTAATCTAGTTGTATCTCGGTAGGTTGGCAATCCAAGATGGGAATGAAACAAATACAAGGAATCTCCCCAAAGTAATAGATATTTGCCACTAACTACTTGAGAAAATTAATTAAATTGAGATGGCATCCTAGATTTGCTCAAAAGCTTCAACAAAGAAAGGCATAATAGCCATACAGATCCAGGAACGAAGAGATACTGACTACTTCCTACTTAAGTAAAGGTCTAAAGGACTAATATATACCACATAGCATTTTAAGTTGTAAGCACAGAAGTTATTTATTGTAGCCATACTGAATCAGTGTAAATTTCGCCTCTCCTTTCCATAACAAGAGGAAAAGCAAGAAAAATTTGGGAAAAGGCTCACCATGTGCCTCTGAAGCTGTTCTTTGCGCTTCATAAAATTGAGACAGAACTCGCAAAAGAACAGCTTCGAACAGTCATTGTATTCTGGAGGAAATGGGGAGAAGTACCATGTTTCAATCTCATATCTTCCAAGTTCTATTGTTGCAATGTTCTTAACTTTCGTGAACTCTTCATGCTCTCGCAAACTGGCAGCATCAAGCTCCTCATGACCCTACAAATGACAAATATTTTTGGCAAGATCAATAAATCACACCACAACAAGTACTCCTCCTCCGTCCCAAACCTATGTTGCTCGGACTCTCCGAAAATGTAAACGGATACGTGTCAAATCCTCCAAAAGTAGTGCATATTTGAAGGATCCGACACAGGTACGGCTACATTTTGGAGTGTCCACGCAACATAGTCCCAAGCAAGTCTAAGGCCTCATCTGTTTACACTAAATAGAGATCTAAATCTTAATCATCCACATCTCATTCAGAAGTGAGTTTGTTTTTAAAGTCTAAATCTTAATTATTCAAATCTTAATCATTTAGTGTAATCATTTAGTGTGTTTGTTTTTTTTACTTCACAACCACTTAATGGGTCTGAATAGGTCTGTGTATGATTAAGAACTATAACTGAGACTTAATTTTATTAAGATGCTATCATCTATATTCATTATAATTATCGCTACCACCTACCATTATCAACTACCACCATGCTACCATCACTATACCTAACCACCACCGTACTCAACCACCATCACCACCACACCACTATCATCCTCAATAATAGTTGCCACCATTATCGATTATCACCAGCCACCATCTTCAACACTCCACCACCATCATTCTCAACCACAATCAACACTCATCCATCCCAACTATCACAACTAACCACCCTATCACCATCAACAACCACAGCCGGCACTGCCCATCACTATAACCTACCACCACCTTCCTCAATCACAACTACAACCACCACCCGCCACTATTAACTATCATCATCCACCAGTGTTCAAGAAAGCGGTCGCTTTCTCGCTTTAAGCAAGAAGTGAAGCGAGGCGAAAGGTCAGCCGCTTCCAGTGTTAGAAGCGACGCAGGTACGATAAAGCGGGCGCTACAGCCCTAAAAGCGTGAAGCGATAGAAGCGGAAGAAGCGCTGGAAGCGGTCGCTTCTTGAATTTAATAGCCTACCCGTGTCTATTTCACTTAAAACACCCAAAAGCCTATTCTGTTCAGCAAGTCTTTCTTCTTCTTCAAGATTACAACAAACAAGCTAGGGTTTTTCTTCTTCTTCTTCTTCAACATTACAACAAAAAGAGAACAACTTTCAAGTTTCAAGACTCAAGAGGTATGTTTTTATTTTCATTCAATATTCTTCTTCTTCTAATCTTCTTCTTCTCCTTTTTTTTTCTTTTTCTTTTTCTTTCTAAACGTCCAAATAGCGCCGAAATGCTGGCGAATTTTTTCTAGAAATTTTCTGCCCCGTTTCTGCCCATAATCTGGCCAAATTTCTTCCCAAATTTCTGCCAAATTATATATTTCTTCCCCAACTTCTATTTTTTCCCAAGTTGATGAAGAAGATGGAATTGAAGAAGATGAGTAATACAATAACGATACTGGAATACAAGAGTTTGACAATCTTGTAGAAGAATAGGATGTTCATTTTGTGGTTTCATTGATGTTGCTCTTGACAATCTTGAAGAATAGGATGCTTTTTTGTGCTTTAATTGATGCTACTCTTTAGTTTTTTTGCTTACAATTACATGTGTTGTCTAGGCCATATTTATTTTTTTATTTTTTTTAAATTCTGCTTCACTTAAAAAAAACAGGCGCTTCGCTTCTCGCTTCTCGTGAAATGGGAGTTGTCGCTTTTTCTCGCTTCACACTATTTTGAACACTGTCATCCATTGCCACCATCAATCATAATTGTTACCACTATAAATCACCACTAGCTACTACCCTGAACCAATACCATCAACCAAAAGTACCACCAACAGCCGCCTCTAGTCAGCATTCACCCGTTAGCCATCATTACCAACAACTATCATATTTTTAAAAAATATATATATTATTGATAGAATATTAGATTAATTAGTATTTCATTTGAATTTATGTTTATTAATTTTCAAATAAAGATAAATTTTATACATTCGGATGTTAAAAATTAAACAGTCTTAATCATTTAGTATTTAGATCTTCATACACATCTTAAGATTCAAATGTGTATTCAGATCCACATGTCTTAATCTTAACACACATCTAGATATTCAGACGTGTACTAAAATTCATGTCTTAATCTTTAAAAAAAATGAGGCCTAAAACCTATTCCCGTATAGTACATTATCACCTATATGGGTCTTTTCTTCCATTGTGCCATATCTTTAAATAAATCATCCGGAACTAAGAAATGTTTTACTTTATATGTCAAATAACAAAGAAAAAAAATTAAAACGGAACTATAGAATCTATAGGAGGATCTTAAGAAACAAATTTCAAAAAAGAGACAGAACAAAAACCCAAAAACATCAATAAAGAAAAAAATAATAATAAGTAAATACTCCCTCCATTTCAATTTATATAAACCTATTTCCTTTTTGGTCCGTGCCAAAAAGAATGACCCCTTTCCTTATTTGGAAATAATTTACCTTTATGTCATAATTTATAGCCACACAAAATATATGTGTCTCATTTTACACCACAAGTTCAAAAGTCTCTCTTTTCTTAAACTTCGTGCCCAATCAAATAGGTTCATATAAATTGAAACAGAGGGAGTAGCTAAAAGGGCCCAATATACTTATGTAGTTAAGCTCACTAAACTACTACCTCCACTCCATCAAAAGATATTGTACTACTATATTTAAACTTAGTTTGTGTTTCTCATCACAAAGGGTGTGTTTAGATGAGCATGGAAAATACTAAGGCAAGGAAGAGCAGCAAAAGTCAATAGTAACTCCAATTAAGCTAAGAAAAGGAAAAAGTAGCCAAGGTGGTTTTTCATAAGTTAGTCCTCTGAAATCAATCCACTCCAAGATTAAACAGCTCCCTAGTTCATGTTAATATATGAGAACTTACACTTAGAAGCATAAAACAAAAAGTGCAGAAAAGCACCAAAATTTATTGGGACTTTAAGCGCAAAAAGGAAACAAAGGGCGGGATTCAGAAGCGCTAATGAAGAAAAAATAAAATAACAACTTAATGCAGGATATGTGATTACAAACACAGAACAAATTATCTTTTCAAGGATGGTAAGGTTAACACAAATAACAACAAATATTTAGACAAAAGAATAGAAAAAACTAATATTAAACCATATGCATGGATTTCCTTATCAAACTGGCATGAACTAGAAATCATCTCATTCAAGTTCAAAAAATTATAAATTTCTGACTTAGATGAAAGATATAGCTTTAAATTTTTAGTGGCTAGCTTTCTTATACTGCATTTATTTTTACATTTATAAATTGCTATTCCTAATCCTATAAAATTCAGTCATAATATTTTCTTAGCAATTAATGTATTACTTTATCAATTATTTTTACAATTTAGTGTTGCGCTCTTAGAGACAGATGAAGGGTGAAGAGGAGCATGGCTTAGCAACTTGACGCCTACAATAAAGCACCAACTAAACGAGGTGCCTAAGGCCGTGGGCTTGACAAAGCTTCAGTGCTTACCCGAGCAAAAACGGTAAGATCTTACAGTTTATGAAATTCAAGACATTTACTAGAGCACATTAGCGTGACAAAGAACTCCATTGCTATCTTTGTCTCTATTGAAACTCTCACCAACCCACCCGGACCTAACGCAAAATCACAATTATTTCACATGCACAGTTCATTGGCACTCTTTCAGAAACATTGAAGAGAATCTGGCTGGGATAGCCTTAAGCACTTAGGATAACAGGCAACTAGAACTAGAAATGCTGGGTACATCAAATAAAGGAACTAATTTTTACTGAATAAAAGAAGGATGATGGCAACATAATATTGTAAACCATGAAAATATCAAAGAGAAAAATAATATCCACAGTTAGGGTGTAGTTAAAAGTATAACCCTCTAAAAGGATATAAAGAATACAAAAAGTACCTCGACATGAGTCTCGTCAATTTTACGTTTCTGGTGGCGTGTCATTTTCAAACTTGTCACCTGAAAACTTCAGTTGTTAGACCTTAAAGCACCAGACAAAGGTACTGGATAGTTTATTTTTTTAAAGCAAAAAACATGAAGGGCAAGGTCATTATAATCAAAACAAAGAAAAACAAATGCAGCAAGTATTGTAGGTGGAATTTGAATCTGGCATCCAGAGGTTGTACTCCTAAACCTCACCCGCCCAGCCATCTACTTGGGACACAAAAAGGAAACCTTCCAAAAGGGATGAGAAGGAGAAAATTGTAAATTCTTCTGAAGAAGAAAAAGCATATCTATGAGGCAACAGAGACCATTGGCCACGTTGCATGCAGTAGAGTGATCATAGCTCTCAACCTATTGCCCTCGATCCCACTCAAAGAGAGACAGAATCTTAATTTTCTCTCAGATCTACATAAGGGTTTCTCCTTTGTCTTAGCACGAAAAATCCCACCTCCCAATAGGAGAGGTGCAACAAGCCTCATAAGTACCCCAAATGGAAAATTACAAGCAGATAAATATAGCAAGTATTACCTTGTCCTCGACCTTCTCATCCACAACAGTCTCTACTGAATTAAGATCAAGCTGTTCAAGTTTAACCCACTCATCAAGTCTCCGATTGACTGTCCAAGATCAGAAAACAAAATAAAGGCGTAATAGATGCAATTATTTCATATTATTAGAAGACGAAAGTTTTATTGCACTAAAGTAAAATAGTAATGAAAGACATTGTAATTAGTAAGATCAACATAATTGAAACTGCGGGAAATGAAATAGTTCACGCTTGCTGATATGGCGACAAAGAAAGTGCAGGAAAGTTAACAGTTGCACTTTTTCTGTGCTTTTGTTAAGCAAGAAAATTGTGGAAAGAGACTCTCCAAATCAAGTGCTGGAGGAAGGGTGGAATTATGTAGGAATGTGGTTTCTTGAAACTTTAAAACTTTACTTTCCTTTCAAATGAATACATAATACAAAACGAATTTCATTTTTTTTCTTTTTTATTTATCACAATTTTCCCAAGAAAACATGTTCTAGCAACTTTGTTGACATCCGAATGAAGCCTATAGGCTCAACCGACAATGAATCATGAATTTCCACCAAACCCATAACTAATCACTGAAATAATTTAGGTAAAAATATTCATTGCCCCAGCTTCTCAAAATTAATACAAGATTAAGAGGAAAAACGAGTAGCTTGAGAATTACTTACATTATGAGTTGTGAAGAGTTTTTTCGGTTCAACCAACTATGTAACAAGAATGTCTATTATAAACCCCTAAATTGTGGTAATAATTTAGGACAGACAACTGATAATACTCCATCCTAAATGAACTATGGGGTTCTGCACGTGGGTCAAAGCATTTAATTTTCAAGTAAATTTTGTAAAGTGAATCTTCCAGTACGAGGGTCAATCATTTATTTTCAAGTCAATTTTGTAAATAGAATTCTCCATCTTTCAATTTACATAATATGAAATCCTACTACCAACCACATTTCTAAAAAATTTAAGAAATAGGTAGAAAACAGTTGAACAGTTCACCGTCCAAGGAACTACAGTTAGCCATAAATCGAAATTATTCAACTAAAATAAGAAAACTAGGAAAAAGATATCCAAACCCTAGCTGCTCCAAATCATCGCAAATAGAATTAGAAGGAAAACATAAGATTGGCTTTAAAACTTTAACTCACATTCGGTGTTTTGTTACCACCTGTACATTGTATTCAACTAATTTAAGGGGGGGAGGGGGGACTCCAAAACCTAGCTGCTCCAAATTGATGCAAATAAAGTAAGAAGAAAACCATTAATTTGAAATTGTTCACTCACATTCAGTGTAATGAACATAGTATTCGTAGTCATTAGCACCGCCACAGGGCAATTTACGGCGTTCAATGACCTTAACGGGATGATACTTGCCGTCTCTCCAGCGGCACATGACACGTGTCCCCACCTCCAGTGGCAGAACACCACTTCCTTTCCTCTTCCTAAACGGCTCGTTTTCTGCCGTAGCTCCGGTGGATTCCACCGCCGGAGGATGGACGGAACCGTTCCCGGCGTGATGCCCATTGGCGGTGCTGTTTGGGGTTGGGATTGGGTCTGAACCGCTTTCTGCCCTCGTAGACGTGTCTATCGATCCCATTTCCGTTTCTCCCTCCGTTTAAGTTTTTCCCTTTTACACATAAAATGGTGCTGTTTATATTTAGTCCGTCTACTATGCACGAGGCGAGCACGTGAGGCGAGGTGCTACAATTGTCTCTGGTCCTTTTTTCAATTCTTTCTTCTCGTTTTGTTTTTCCTAGGCTCGTTTTTTTGTTCTTTGGGGATTTGCTCCTTCGGGCATATGAAGTTATAGCCATATTTAGGGGTAGTAAATCAGCGGATCGGATTAGACATAAGTGGATCGAAAACGGAAAATTCAAAAATATATTAATTATCCGATTTGATTCGTATTTGAAACAGATAAAAAATGGGTTATTCAACGGATATCCATATTATCCATAATTTTTTGTATATTATCACTTATGGGAGAATTACTAGTCTCTCAAATTTGAGGAACCCTTAATTGAGGCTTTACAAATGTAAAATTAAATACATTAGTTATTCATTGATTATCTATTTGGTTAACCATTTTCTAAATGGATAATATGGTAACCAGGCATAAAAATGGGGTTTTGATACCGTTACCCACAAAAACAAAACTATTTACCCTTGTTTACCCATTTGTTTTTCTACCCATAAACTAATTACATTTCCTACCTATAATAGTTTTTGTAGGGTAATTTTTTTTATTCTCCAATTCTTTTTTATTTTTATGCTCCTTTTCTTCTTCTTTTCTCTTTTTTGCTTTTCTGTTTTTTTTTTCTTTCTCATTTTCTTCTTATTTTTCCTTTTTTTTCTTTTCTAATTTCATTTAACTTTCTTTTATATATTCTTTTTCTCTTCATAATTTAATTTCATTTATCATTTTTACTATTTTTATTATTCTTTTTATACAGTAAGAAAAATAATTTATATAGTAAATATTTGTTCACCTTTTTTTAATATAACTAGTATAATATACCTTTTATTTTATTTTTCTTTCTCGTTTATTAAATTTAATTTTTAAACTGAAATAATAACAGTTGTCACTTGATCTAATACACTAAATATCACACTGACTGTTGTTGGGCATCATAAATTACATAATCAGATTCTAAGAATCAACACGTGATTGCCATACAAACCTTGATCTCCTTCCCTATAAATATCCATACACATTCTACCATTCAGTTATAGAGCAATAAAACATAATCTACGGCAACCAAATCTTCATATATACTAGTTAGAATAAAAATAATAATAAAATATTAAAAGATAAAACAAAAGTATAAGTAGCGAAAAAGACTTCTAGTACCATGTGATACCAATATGGTATACATATATACCAACAGAGTATATGACTGCTCTAGATTATTGCTACAACTATCTGTGACTAAATTATTGTACCAAAATATTAAATGATGCAATAAAAGTATGGAAAATTACATGCTCACATTGCAAGCCAAATATTCGCAAAAAAACTTGTTCATCCTGTATACTAACATTGTATATAGTTGTATGAGATTGTTCCAACAATTACCTATAACTATAAAAATTATTACATAATCTATGTCCATCGATACAAAAATATTCCAGCACTGCAAATCATGTTCATATAAATAATTTCATAATAGAATTCACTTAAAATGCATCTAAAACAACCAAAAAATATTCAAATTACCATATGATACCAACATGGCATATAACTATACCAATATGGTATATAATTTTAATTGTTAATTTTCGACAACTATATGACTATACTACTATTACATAATTCACATGCATATAGAAAAAAATAAAAAATAGTGTACCACATATTAATATAATATAATATTTTAAGGTATTGTACTATATTACTATTATTAGAAGAAAATCAAATAGTATACTAATTATACTAATTAAATAAAACCAAAAAATGATTCAACTAGAATATGCTATCAATATAGTATATAGCTATACTAATAAGGTATATTGTTGTACGGGGTCATTCCAACAAGTGCATATAACTATAAAAATTATTACATAATACACAAAATCTATGTCTATAGGGACAGGAAAATTCAACACAGCAAAACATGATCATATAAACCATTTCAAAATATAATTCACTTAAAAATACAACCAAAACAATCGAAAAATATTGCAACTATCATATGATACGAATATGACATATAATTATACCAATAGGGTATATATTTCTACCAATTAATTCAAGGAAACTATATATGACTATATTGCATCCTACATATGCTTAAAGAGAAAAATATAAAAAAAATAGTATACCACTTATAAATCTAAACTTGTATTGTATGATACCAAACCGGTATATATGTATACCATTTTGGTATATAGTACAAATTCGTCTCCTTCACTAGTTCAAATTAATTTCAACCAAAATTTCACTAACTCTGCTGCAAAATCTCCATTAAATTGTCCCAAGCTTTGGCGGCAAGCCCCAATCAACATTTCAAGCAAACCCCAAGCAACTCATATCAAAACAACTACGAACTCAACAAACTCATATGAGTTTCAAGTTTCAAGGTCTTTCAATAATGAATTTAATTTTTTCTAATAATAGATCTCCAAATATCAACTTTACCCAAATCTTCCAAACAACTCTATAAACAAACCTCAATCAAAATTGTATAAAATATTAACAAATTATCGAAAACCCATTTGTGCTCAAGTAATTTTCATAAACTCCAATAACATTGTTTTGAGCTCCCTTCTTTTATATCTTCTTAAATCAGTATGTAACTTTAGCTTTTCAATTTACAGTGATCTATTCAGATAATAAATTAATTAATCCAAAACATTATAATAAATAGCAGCAACAAAGAAAGGAGAAGTTGATAAAACAAGCGGCTTTTAATGTAAGAAACAAAACATAAAAGAACAAAGTTTCATTTAACTAAATTATGCTAACCCAAGTTAAATTAGTAGAATCTCCTTTCTCACGTGTCATCTTTAGCACATTGGCAGGTAGTTTGAAGTTCATATTAGGATGAGCGAACCAAGAGGTTCCACTAATGGTCGGGTAATTATTTTTAGGAAAATGGGTATAAATGGAAATAACTTTACAATGGGTAGGAAACGGGTAATAATTTTGGTTTTATTGGGTATTTAGCAGAGTTTACTCATAAAAACCTGCATATCCAACTCATATTTTAGTGGATAATATGGATCCATAACTATTTTTTTTTTAACTCATTTTGCCATCTCTAGCCATATAGTATAAAAATTTATAATGGGTCTGAAGTTGGAAAAAATGGCGTATGAAGTTGCTAACTTAAGATTGTTTTAGTCTAAAGTGTGGCTAATTTGACATGCTCTTAAGACTTTTTTAGTCTGAAATGTAAAAAATTATACTTAAGATGCACTTAAGAATTAACTAGTCCAAATTTCAGCTATCATATGTATGCACTTAAAACTTTTAGTCTGAAACAAATGGTCCAAAAACATATACTTATTTTTCGAATTTTAACAATCCAACATATGATTCAACATTCAAATCTACTCCAAATGAGTTCAGTAAAATATAATTTTTAAATATCAAAAAGAATAAACTCTAATCATCAATTTATCAAAATAACAATAAATCCAACAATCTTAGTTTGCAATTAAGAAGAAGACACACTAAGCAGTAGCAAAGAGGAGAGTGCAACAATAGCTTACTACTATAAAGCACCATAAACTACCTTAAAACCTATTCGCAAGTGCCATGCAAATCCACTATCACCTTTGTTTTTACGGTACTTAAGGAAGAAAAAGAAAACGAAGAATGAGGAGAAAAAGGTCAAAAGGTATTTGTACTTTGGATATTGGTTTTTAAAAAAATTATAAAATAGATACAAGTTAAACTAGGGCATTTATTTGAAATTTTAATCTTTTATTTCCTCTGCCAAATACATCAAGACCCTCAAATTAAATAGGACATTTTATTTTGACGATTTATTTTTATTGAACATTTCATCTTACTAATATTGCATATTAAATATATTTAACAGCTTAAAACTAGCTTGGTTGCTTGAATGTCATTCTCTTATAAGGTAGAAGACAAAGTCTAGCAAAAATATATAAAAGGAGATACATATGAAATAAAAATGTCAATGTTAACGATCAATTTTGACCCTTCCTTTTTCAAATTAATCTTTTTATGCTTCCTAGTCAGTAATAATTTAGAAAAATATATTCAAATATTTTGCTTATTGTTTAAAAGAATTATTATATTTTTTCAAGAAAATATTAATTATTAGTTTAAATAATTTATTTCTATTATGTAAATAAAATTAATTTTAGCATAATATAATATTATTATTATTATTTATTAATCCCACCATCCTATTATATTACATAAGTATGTATTTTAGTTATTAATTTGAAAATTCTTTAGTGAATTTTTTTTCTATTTTTATCTATGCAACTACAAGTATTTATATTAATTTTTACCAAAAAAATATATATAATATTTCATTATAAATTATTATAATTGTGGAGGCATGATTAGTTTAATTTAAAGAAAAAAGTATTTTAAATCTAAAAATGGCTATTATTGCAAATTTCAAATGTAAATTCAAATGGCTATTTTTTAAATTAATTCCTAACAATTCTAGCTCAATTTTTGGCCCAAAAATCAAGCCCAATAGAGCTCATACCCGATCTAAGTCGGATAGTCACTAACACTCCAATCCTATTTATCAATCCATGCATCTTCCCTTCCACTAATTAGAGCTCATCACGTCACCAATCCTTGTCAAATATGTCACGACCCAAATCCCACCATAGGGGTTGTGCTGGCACCTAGTCTTTAAAATTAGGTAAATCGATCACTCATTATTATTTTTAAACAAAAGTGTTAAACATAAATGCGGGAATAAATGTGATACAAGACAATACGACGATAGTCACAATATATTCCAGAACTAGGAAGTAAAGAGTCGCGAACTCTAGTTGGATACATACAATATCTCAAAATACAATATTATACTAATAGAGAATAAGATGTACGGAAAGGATTCCAAGGAATTGCGGCGAACGAAGCAGCTCTACCTTAAATCCTAACGATTAAAGAAACTCTCACAGCCTGAGTCTGCTATCTCCAACAGCTGGATGGGCACAAAAATGTGCAAAAGTGTAGTATAAGTATACCATAATCGGTACCCATTAAGTATATAAACTAACCTCGATGGAGTATAATGAGCGCAAAACGCAGTACAAAACTATTGTTCGTTAGTCAAAGATAATGCAGTTTAATTATCGTCTCCATAAGGATTGGATTTTAAACAGCGTTTGAATAATCTTTAGTTGATTACTATCTAGGAAAACTAAAACTTGATTTGATGACTATTACTATGATTAACTACTAAAAATTAAGCAATTAGCAATTGATCACAAAGGAAAACATATAAGCAATGAAGAAATATCAATAAAAAAAATAAGGGTAATTGACTAGACAAGTGCAAGATAATTAACTTGGGATCTAGTTCTTGAGTTAGTTCACTATATAATATTGTTGATCTCACGAATTCAACAGATAATCAGGTTACACTAGAAGTTGATGTTCCTTTCGCGGTTAAACGTTAATTTCAATAATTAATCCAATTGAAGCATAGTAAATAATTGCAACAATAAAATAATGGTTATGATCTAAAGGGTAACTTCTCACGAATAGTTTTCTATCTTCTAGCTCGATTAATAATTCAAGAGGCTCTTTCAATTACTTGCTTAAATCGAAAATTTAAACTAGAGCATAAGATGTAAAGAAATTCAATATCAAGTTTCTCTTTTGGTTAAGAAAAATAAGAAATAACGCCATAATACGAATTAAAACCCCGTCAACTATAAAGAATCGATTCCTTAATCAACTTATCAAAACATTATATTTGTCAACAGTAATGGAAATTACTCCATAGCTATGGAAAAAGTCATCTAAAAAACAAAGAAAACATCAATGTTAATGATTAGATATAAACTCTTGTATTGCACCAATTGTTGGTTGAAATCTTGATGAATTCTTGTGTCTTCTTGACTTGGCTTCTAAAATCTTTTGTAGGTCAAAAATCCATTCTGTAGACATGTGATTTTATATCATCCCCAAGACTTTTCATATTTTAGCACATAAATATTTAAATTTAGGCCTAATATAGCTATTTCAATTAATTTTGACTCTTTTTCTTTATTTATTACAAGAAAATATAATTTATAAAAAAAATAATTTCATTAATGTGTTTTAATTATTTTTAATCTTGAAAAATACAAAAAAAAATAGTTTTGTTTTAACGGCCAGTCTTATTTTAACAGTTATTTTATGTAAGTACAACTAATTAATAAATGAGTTCGTATTTTAATCTCGTTCGCAAAGAAAGAATAAAACTTGAGCTCGAGCAACCCATTTTTAGGCCTAATTTTTGGACCTAGTCATAATTACCAAGTCCATAATTCCTAGGCGCCTAATTTCTACCCCCTATATAATAGTACCTAATGCCTAAAGGACCTACATGTAAAACCCATTGAAGCAGTCGTTTCAAAGACGATCAACAAAAGAGAAAAATCAAACAAAATGAACTAACGTCGATCTTATGGGGGATCAAACACAAATAGCCATTTTTGGACTTTCTTCTACAAAGAAGAATCAACTAAAAAGCTAAAAAAATAGACAAAGAGACAAGGGCCAAAAGCTGATAGTAGCGTCGTTCTCAACCAAAGGACCCCCACCCCCGTTCATTTCAATCAACAATTAACATTATTTCCCCAAAATCACGAAGCAACAACTATTTTTTGTATGCTTAGACCATCAGCGAATCAACGACGCCCCATCTTCTTCGTCGAACAAAGAAAAGCGTCCAGATATAAATTCAGAACGAGAAGGTTGGATTGAGTCGAGTTTGTTGGGTCTGTTCAGTTCCGTTCGAGATCCCGGCAAGGTTTCGGCGCGGCTACATTTTTTGTTCGCGTCCTTGTGTATTATTCGAGGTTCAAAACAACTTTGTAAAGGTCCGTTTCTCACATTATTGCTCTGTTAAAGCATGATTCATGAATATATAATTTATTTACTTTACTTTGTCCTTCATATTTATCTTCATGTGGATTGAAAATTTTCTCCGTTAATTGTTAGATCCCCTTAGTGTTGGTTAAGTTTTATTTCACGTTGGTTTCAATTGGTGAATTCGTTTTGTGAGAGGTCTTGAGAAAGAATACATTCTGGCTTGATTCGAAAATTATATGGTTGGTAAAAAAAAAAAATTACATAGTGCCAAAGTTAATTCATAGCATTTTGTTTTGACTGCCACTAATTACTACTACACCTCGGGAAGGGATATAATGATAATAGGAAGGAGTTTTTCCAGTTAAAGGACATTCGGAACGGGATTTATTTATTAATTTTCAGAGTCGCCACTTGGGAGAATAATGGTGTCCCAAGTCACCGGTTTAATCCCGAATCGAGGAAGTTATGACTCTGTTTAACAGTCTGTGAAATCAGAAATCCGGATAAGGAATTCTGTTAACCCAGGATAAGGTGTTAGGCACTCCCGGATTCCGTGGTTCTAGCACGGTCGCTCAATTGCCATATTTTTTTTATTTGATCTCGTTATATGCTTTTTACAACATGTGCATGTTTCATTTTTAATATTTTTATGACTTGCAACGTCGCAAAAACGTATTTCGAGTCACACTGCAACCAGTACGCATGTGACTTTAACACGTTTCAGCTTCGTCGAGATTTAAGATTTGAGTCACATTATATGTGCACTCGTATTAAGGAAGGTATATTTAAAATCGTATAGCGTCAACGGCTTATTATACTTTTAGAAAGACCGTGGAATTTGCTAAACGGTCTTCCCGAATCTATCACTTATTATTATTTATATGGGGGCCCCGCTTGTTTTGTTCTTATACGAGGCTCGTCCCATTTATTTTTAATAGTCCAATCCTAATGAATACAACATTTTCTATTTTTGGTGTTTCCTTAGTCATTTTTAATTATGTTATAATTTCAGAATCATGTCCGGCCCTTAGCATTTATGTTTTCAGGCCTGGACACTCATGGGCTCGAACTAATAGTCCACTTTACATATCTGGGTTGCAGAAACCCAGAATATGTTGAATTCGTTATTCATAAGCCCAAAGGTGACTCTAATTAGATCCAAGCATACGTTGTTTCTCAGGCCTAGACCAAACGAAAGAAAAAGAAGGAAACAGAATTGGATTTCATGATATATATACAGATATGCGAAATTAGTATAAGAATCAACCAGATTGTATTTATTTCAGAAGAAAACAGAAGTAAAAATTCAACTATATCAATTCTAAATCACAACTATTTAACACTAATCTAATCTGAACAACAAACTACTTTTATTCATACTTTATTAACAGCAATGCTACTCAACCATATGAATTGAACTGTTATTAATCACTAGTTGTAATTCATGCTATTTCATTATAATTATCGATTGCAAATTGAACTCAAACATTAGGCTATTTGTGTTAACTACTTCGATCAGTCATGTGATACTTAACTTTGTAATCAACTACTGATTTTTGTTTACGCCATTTCCAGTTGTTGTTGAACTGTTGAAATGAAGAGATAGACTAAAACTAAGTAATTATCATGTTCTAATCCATGTTATTACTGTCGTTACTATGCAGGTTACAAAACTATTTTTAAGCTAAGTGAGTTGGTTTAACTAATTAACCTATTTTTAAAACTAAATCTAGGTGATTACGGCTATTTATACTCTATTCTATACTACTCTACCTATTACATTATTCAAGTCTCGTATATATCAGTTATTACAAGCATTTCCTATCAAATTACAATGATCTAATTATGTGATAGATAAGAACATATGAAATATAATAGAAACAATCTCTTCTGAAATCAACTCATAGCATTCATTTCTTCATATCAGCTGCCAATTACATGTTTGAGTAAGAGCTGTGTACCTGATTCAGCAAAGTAAATCTATGAGTCTAGCATGAAAATGAAGAAGGATAGTCAAATGATCACAGCAGCAGAATCAACAGAGTAACACAGCAGCACAATGGAATCAACAGAGTAAATCACAGCAAGCACAGTGAATAACACAGTCGAATGAGGTCTTCAAGCTCAGCAAGTAAACAATCCAATAACAAACTTGAAGAAAACCCAATAGAATCCAACAAATGAGAGTAATAGAATATCCTAGTCGAGTTTCAGAATTATGCTCGACTAATACCCAGTATTTCACTCTTAGATTATGCAATTTCACTCTTAATTTCAGAAGTTTTCTCTGAATTTCTAAAATCCAGCCCCTGTTCAGGCTTAATTACAGCCTATTTATAGATGTTATTGGTGAAATTTTGAGGGGGAAATTCAAAATTCTTATTCCCAATTCCCTCCACTTAATTCTTTTATTAACTATAGTTTAGTACCCATTTTCAGATTTGAAATGCCTTCCAGCCCTTGCTAGAAGGTTCTAGGGTGATCTTTTGGCTTCTATTATAGGCCTATTACTATAGTACCCTCATATGCTAAGGGTTTTAACAATTAAGCCTTTTTATTGGGTCTGTTTTACCCTTTGTTTTGTGCATTATTGCAGAAATACTAAGCCTGAATGTCTAATTTATCCCTGTATGCTCTATTAAATCTACAATTATGCCATTTTTATTCCTTTTTATACCCATACTACTTCTTATTAATTACCTGACCTGTTAATGGTCTGAGTATTCTGAGTTTAACTAATATTTAACTGATGGCCATCATTTACAAGTCATTTAAGACTTGGCCAGCTTTAACCTTAATTCTTTTCAGCTTTAACCTCTTTAAGAGGTAACCCTTTCTATTATTACTTACCTAATTGAATTGGATTTACAGGACTAGCCTGTTTCGTACTTTATTATTTGGACTTGCAGAATTAGTCACTCTATTTGTTTTGACTTAGACTTACAGAATTAGTCACTTTAGACTTAGGCTTAGAATTACAGAATTAGCCACTCCAATGTCTTAGACTTATAGAATTAGCCAATCCAATGTCTTAGGAGTGGCTATATTAATCAAATAATCCTTAAGTCATCTCAATTGTAGCCATCTTAGGTTATTTTTCAACATTAGCCAATTAGATTACTTTCAATACTAGCCAATTAACTAATCAGTTATATATTATAGCTATAACCAATACCCTAAAGCACAGTAAGATTAATCATAGTCTAACACATGAATCTATTACAAATACAGCCCATTTATGTCAATTTGCACACATAGCCACAATCAGAAAATCATTTATCATTTAACCAAAACTCAGAGGGAAATTAGATAATGGTTGAATCTCAATTAAACGACTCATAACTTCAGATTTAAGCACAGCTAACAAATTCAACATAAGGAAGCATACTCATAGCACATTCATGTATAGACTTATAAAAACCCTAAGAGGCTCAAATATATCAGTTAAGCATAATAGACAGGATTGTTGACAGGCTAATGATAGAAACCCTCAGACAATATTAAAGAAGATATACAGTCAAAGCATGCTTGAATTAGAAGTCATGTAGAAGATGAACAATTAGAAGATAGAAGATGAAAGTACAATCAGAAGATTTTAACATTTCAGATATGCGAAAGATTAACTACAAAGAACTAAGAAAACAAAATAAACAAATAAAACATGCTAGCAATCAAAACAAAATAAAAAAGGAGGGAAGGGCCTTAGCTTAGCAGGATTTATCTCCTGAGCTTCCCTTATTCGTTTCTTTCTTTTTCTTTTCCTTTTCTTGTTTCTTTTTCTTTTCTTTTTCAAAATTCAGTTTCCATATTTTTCCATATTATTCTTTAACCAATTATTTTCTTGGATTTTTGGTGTTAGAGAAGTGTTAAGAGTGTAAAGGGGTGTGTTTTGGGGGTCGGTCTCGTTTGGTAGTTTGCTGGAGGTAGGGTTCCGGCGAGTTTATTTTGAATATTTGAACGTTTCTGGAGACATTCGAGGGAAACCACCTACGTGGGGTGAAAGATCCCCTCGTAGTGATTAAGTGGTGTTAATTTGGGAGATTGGTTCGAGGTTTGTATGTCACCGGAAAAGATTCCGGTGGTCGGATTTTCAAGAAAGAGGGATTTTTTTTGGTTTTCTTAAGGTTTCAGGGGGTTTTGGGTGAAGAAGAAAGAGAACAAGATTTTTGGGGTGTTGAGTGGCCGGAGACGGCCATTGATGGTGGCCAGTCTCCATGGAAACGATGAAGACGGAGATGAAGAAGAAGACGGATGAGGGCGGCTAGGGTTTGGGCTGGGTGTAAATGGCTGGTCTCTGAAGGACACTGGCCTTAAATACTTTTCTGGGGCTGGGCGATCCTGGCCCTTGGATCACTCTTGATCAACGGCCAGGATCAAAAGATCCCATACGCCGTCGTTTGAGGTGCTGATGAAGACAGCCTGATCTCCGTTAGATTATCTTTGATGGACGGCCATGATTAGATTGATAATACCGCGTCATTTGGTTTAATTAAAGAGATTCAATTGTATCCGTCTGATCAATTATACGGATGACCAGTATTAAATCTCTATAAACTGACCAGACAATGTAGCTTATTTGGGCTAATGTGTTTTGTGCTTGACACTTTGGCCCAATTAACAAACAGGTTAATTCATAAATTTACTCACCTAGATAATATTTGTCTCGTAATCTAGAAAATGATTATAATAACATGAATTAGGGAATGATATCTGATTTAGTTTTAATAGGTTTGTTCACTTCAGCTCTTTTCCTTTAATTTTCCGGTATATTTGTATTTTTTTGTTGATTTTCTTTAATTCTTTTATTTTTTGTGATATTTTCTAATTAACCAATTTTTCATTTTTTAATTTTTTTTTGAATTTCTAATTGTTTCAATCACAAACATACACTTTATTTCAATTAAACACATAATTGCAAATCAAAAATTTTATTTATTTTAATATTGGAATTTATTTACCTAGGGAAAAAATCACGTGGTAAAAAAAAAAAATTACATAGTGCCAAAGTTAATTCATAGCATTTTGTTTTGACTGGAAATTGGGAGTTGCAATTTAAATGGACCGTGTGATAATGGGTTTTGTATTAAGTATTACACGAATAACGAACCTCATAGCTTGCTTTAGGTGCGACCAATAATAAATTACCGTAGCCATGGGTACGATTCCCGTGGCATGATTATGATACGTGTATCTCAATTCGGGGGTGCATTTCGTGTAACCCGATAATAACAACTTCGAATAATAAAAACTTTTAAGAATATTGAAGTGTGCCATGCCGAATAAAATTCCAAAACGCATGGCCCTCATTTAATTAATTGTAACTCTTCAAAAATCGAGGTATGCCATCAATTAAATCTTTCATGGCCCTCGCAAACCTTGTTATTAATTTGAAGTTTCGTAGTTGCCTTAATCGCGTTATCTAAATTTATTTTCTTTTATTTATTAAATTCGGGTGTACATTTCATGGGACCCAATTTCAATTCTTAACAATGATAAATAGAACGTGTCGCGAACCGCAAGTGCATTTTATGTGGCATGGTTCAAGGCACATTTTAAATAATGTTGAATCTTCCTAAAGAGGTTCAATTAATTAAAAGCGGTTAAAAGGTTAAAAATGCACAAGTTTAATACATGTAATAAATCAGATAATAGGCCAATTACTAATAGTTTAAGCGATCGTGCTAGAATTACAAAACCCGAGAATGCCTAACACCTTCTTCCGGGTTAATAGAATTCCTTACTTAGAATTCCTGGTTCGCATACTTCAAAGGGAAAGTAAAATTTCCTCTATTGGGATTTAAAAATAGACCGGTGACTTGGGACACCAAGTAAAATATTCCAAGCGGTGACTCTAAAAGTTAAATAAATAATCTCATTTCGAATAATATCACTTAAATTGAAAAACTTTCTTATATCCCCTCTCGGATAGTAGAAAGGAGGTGTGACAGCTCTAGCAACTCTGCTGGGGGTAAGAACCCAAAACTTCTGGTTCAGGGTTCAGAATTCGAGCTTAGGTATGACTGTTATAGTTGGCTTTTATTTATTATCTGATTTTTATATGTTTGAGCCTAATGTGTTAATTGTCGTTTTTTACCGCTTTGATATTGTGTGGACTATATAAATTGCTACGAAACCCTCATCTCTCTGAATCTTCTAAATCATCTGGGAAGTGTGCACTTCGTGTGACTTCTTTTCTATTAGATTCTTATCCAAATTTTTGAACGAGGTTCAGACAAGTTGCAAAGCCGGTGAAGCTTCTATATTCCAGGTACGCTGCCACCCCTCAGCTCGAGCTGTCCGTTCGGGTAAGACAAGTCTAGAATAATACACCTAGGTTTTAAACTCAGAATAACACAGCCTCATGCCAGATCCCTAGTAGGAACGCTTGTTTACATCACATCCATTTGACTTTGAGGACTCAACGCAGAGGTTGGGTCCGTCTAGGATAGGTGTACTCAAATTAAAAGATCATCCTGATACATCTTACGTGCTACTTGTGTATTTATCTGTATTAGGGGTGTCAATAATTCAGTTCGGCCGGTTATTTTATAAATTAGTGCCATACCAATTTTACGGTTATTCTATTATGTATAACCAAAATTAAACTCATCAAAATCATCTCAATCACGGCGGTTTCTCTTCGGTATCGGATCAGTTCGGTTAATTTTTGGTATTTTTTTAAAATATTACGAGTAGAAGTAGAATACAATAATGTATGTTCTTTTATAGAATATAACAAAACCCTTTAGACACTTTTATTATTTAAAGGGCGATGAATTAAAAACATGAAAAATGGCTAGAGTATAAATCCATCAACTATTCTGCAATAATGTAAAAGAAACCAAGCAAAGCCAAAGAAAATATAAATCACGAGTGAGAACATATTAATCAAGATAGGACTCAAGAATAAAGTCCATAGAAGATTAAATATTCTTAAAGATAAATCCAAATTATATGAAAGGAAACATATTCAATACATTATAGTTTGTTACTCAAAATCGCTAGAATATTTTATGTATTGTTAAAATACTTAAAATAACTTAGTTTAAGTAGAATTAGCATAATAGATTTTAGGAAGTAGTATTTTGAGTTTAATTACTTGTTGATTTATAATATTTTTTTAAATTCCAAGGCCCAAAGAAAAAAATGCATTAATATTTTGAAACTTACTATATAAATATAGTTTTCACATGTAAATTTATGCGGTACGACTCGGTATTGTTATGGTTTATTTTTATAAAATAAAAATTCTACCCTAATTATCTGTGCGGTTATAGAGTTATATAAAAACCTATGAAAAAAGAGAAAATCGGTTCGGTGTGGTATGGCTCGGTTGGTTTAATCGATTTTCGGATATCAATTGACACTACTAATCTGTTTCGACTTGCACGTTGACTGGTTTCTAGAATAGGGAAAGAAAATGAAAAAA
This sequence comes from Nicotiana noctiflora, assembly GCA_032618575.1. Taxonomy (NCBI): domain Eukaryota; kingdom Viridiplantae; phylum Streptophyta; class Magnoliopsida; order Solanales; family Solanaceae; genus Nicotiana; species Nicotiana noctiflora. The sequence continues at coordinate 92,012 of JASVEL010010843.1, read as the reverse complement.
AGAGAGGGAAAAAGTCAAAAAAGAGAGAGAGAGAGAGAGAGAGAGAGAGAGAGAAAAGAAAAGAGCACTAGATGTAGGTATTTGAAATATCCTGAAACTCTGCCGAAATTTTGAAAAATAGAAAAAGAAAAGTCATTTCAAAATAAGTCATGTTTTTGTGTTCTGTCAAAACTAGCGAACTATGCGGGTCTGATTCTTATCATATGTGAGATACGTAGGCAAACATCATCGGTTCACGCCCCCCATTTACAAAAATTCAAAAATATTTTCCTTTACTTCCTTCTTTAGAAAGTCTTTTTTTAGACACCGATTTTTTTTAAAATATTTTTCTTTAGTTCCTTCTTTAGAAAGTCTTTTTTTTAGACCCTAATTTAAAAAAAAAATTCTTTTAATCTCTCTCAAAATCCAAAAATATTTTCATTATTCTTTACAAAATTGAAAAGAAAATTTAAGATTCAATAATATTTTCATTTTTTCTTTAGAAGTATTTCTTTCATAAATCCCAAAATAAGTCCAAAAAATTCAAAAATATTTCCTTTCTTCTAAGCCAGCCTGACCAATCAATAACAATAACGGAGCTAGAAGCTCTCTTTAGCCCATTTAAGCATATCAAATCACGAAACAATAGCGATACATATAATGAAAACGGGGAACCAAGTCCCATAATACACCAACTCCCATAGACCGAAGGGTCAAGAGTCATGAGCCTCTACTGAACGTAAGTGTGTAAAGGTTTACAAAAAAAATACCAAGTGCGGAAAGAAATGTCAATACAAAATCAAAAGACGGTAGGAAGGAATATCGGGTCCTCGGACTCTGCAGCTACCTCGTATATCCCACGAGATGTCGCCTCGCACGGATACTGGATCACTGCCGGAAGCACTGGATCCGCACACGAGGTGCGAGGAGTAAAATGAGTACTGCCGGACTCGGTGGTAATAAACAAGGGTAAGACAGACGCAGATAAGAATTCCACGATAAAGCACTATGTAAAGCTATAATCGGCTACCCTGTCACAGAATCAATATTCACCGTACCTGTACCAACAAATACCAATAAATAGCATAACAGCTAGCGGATGTAGCTAAATGCAATGCAATGCATGATATGACCGCTACGGCGCGTGGCCCGACTCCCAGTTTGGGTACCCGTGCTCATTGTGGGGGTTCGGACTCCGGAGGGGCTCCTACAGCCCAAGCACATCTCATAGAGATTTACTGCGCGGCGTGCGGTCCGATCCAACATATATCTCGCTGCGGCGCGCAGCCCGATCCACTACTAGTCGGCTAATATGCAGGATACGGCCTCGCAGGCTCAAAAGTAGTTTTTGAAAACTCTTTTATCATTTTTTTCAGTTGAAAAACACTAATATCAAGTTCCAGAGATTGGAATTAGCATAATAACAAAAATAGTTGCGGACTAGTAGTAAACTAGCATGTCTATATGATAAGACAATGATAACGATCCTCGCGGGATCCAATAACCGGCTCACGGCCCACAAGTATACTCAACCGCCCAAGAAGGGGGTTCAACGGCTCGAGAATAGCCAATAATATAATATCAACAGGTCGGACTAATATATAGTCTCCAGTTCATGATCGACCCCGCACTCTCAAGAGTGTGCGTGTCTCGCCGCTATACAGCGTCACAAAGTGATATACCGGGGTTTCGAACCCGCTGGTCATCACCCACATCTATTACTCACCTCAATACGGCGCGACGACTACTCAGCAATGCCCTTGCCACGAGAATCAAGCTCCGCACGCGTAGAATCTGATCAAATACAGTAGAAATACAACAAATTAGGCCAATGGGACGATACCCAATCAAAACAACTCAATTTACATCAAAATTCCCAAAGTTGTCAAAACCCGACTTTCGGTACGCTTGTCGAAAAATTACAAAAGTCACATATTCGGAACCCTCGTCTCGATACGAGTCTAAGCATATCAATTTTACCAAATTCGGACTCCATTTGCCCATTCAAAACCTTGATTTTCTAAAGTTCAAGCCTAGGGCTAAATCCTCCATAAATTACCCCACATTCCTCCATTTTCATGATATAATTGCATAATATTACCAATACTAATCATAGTTTAAGTCCATAGTTGATTACCTGATGATTTCCCTTGAATTTCTCTTCAAAATCGCCCAAATCGCCTCTAAAGCCGAGACCCAAATGTGTGAAATGTTTCTGAAATTTTCTAACTTCTGATACACTTAACTCACAGCGATTTTCGCTTCTGCGGATAAAATTCCGCCCCTGCGGAACCGCTTCTGCGACCTTTTGGTCGCTTCTGCGAACCCAGGCCCTTTTGGCCATTTCCGCACCAGCGATCAAGGGACCGCCCCTGCGCATCCGCTTCTGCGGAAATAAGTCCGCTTCTGCGGAATGATCCGCTTCTGCGACCAAGAGTCCGCTTCAGCGGACTCGCCTCCGCGATCAATCACCCGCTTCTGCGGACCTCCCCATCGCGCCTCAGGACCGCTTCTGCGATCGCCCACTCGCTTCAGCGAAGCCGCTCCTGCGGACCAGGCTCCGCTTCAGCGGTCTAGCCCGCTTCTGCGCCTTCTTGTCCGCTCCTGCGGACTCGCTCCTGCGCCCCCATTTCCGCAGGAGCGAAAACCACATAACGCAATTTTCCACATTTTTCTCCCGTTTAACCATCCGAAAACACCCCGAGGCCCCCGGGACCTCATCCAAACACACCAACACATCTTAATACCTTATTCGAACTTGTTCCAATCCTCAAAACACGTCTAATAACACCAAAACCCATAATTCTCATCAAATTCAAGCCTAAATTCCTTAAAACATTCCGAATTACACATTCGATCAAAAACCCGACCAAACGACGTCCGAATGACCTGAAATTTTGCAGGCACATCCAAAATCACCTAACGGAGCTACTGCAACTGTCGGAATTCCATTCCGACCCCGGATCAAAATCTCACCTACCGTTCGGATTTCGCCAAAATTCAACCTTAGCCAATTCAAGCCTATTTCTACACCGGGCCTCCAAATTCAATTTCGATCGCTCCCCTAAGTCACAAATCACCTTCCGGAACTAACCGAATCATCAAAATCCGATTCCGAGCCCTCTAACCAAATAGTCAACTCCGGGTTGACTTTTCTTATTCAAGTTTCCTTCAAAAAGGCTATATGCCTCATTTTCAATCCAATTCACTCCTAACTCACCCGATAGACTCTAACACCGATATAAAAGCATAAAACATACAATTTCAACATAACGGGGTGGTAATTCCCGTGACGACGGGCCGGGTCGTCACATTCTCCCCTCTTAAGCAAATGCTCGTCCTCGAGCGGGTCAAGAAACATACCTGAAGTCTCAAACAAGTGAGGATATCTGCTCCGCATCTCCCGCTCGACCTCCCAAGTGGCCTCCTCCACGGGTCGACCTCTCCACCGAACCTTAACTGATGCAATCTCCTTAGACCTCAATTTTCTCACCTGACGTCCCAAAATGGCAATAGGCTCCACATCATAGGATAGATCACCATCAAGCTGAATGGTGCTGAAATCTAATACATGAGACGGATCTCCAATGTACTTCCGGAGCATAGACACATGGAATACTGGATGAACGCTCGATAAGCTGGGCGGCAAGGCCAACTCATATGCCACCTCTCCAACTCTCCTAAGTATCTCAAAAGGACCAATGTACCCGGGACTCAACTTTCCTTTCTTCCCAAACCTCATGACACCCTTCATAGGTGAAACCTTCAACAATACTCTGTCACCGACCATGAAAGACAACTCTCGAACTCTACGGTCCGCATAACTCTTCCGACGAGACTGTGTTGTACGAAGCCTTTCCTGGATCAACTTTGCTCTATCTAGAGCATCCTGGACTAACTCGGTCCCTATCAATCTAACCTCACCAGGCTGAAACCATCCCACGGGGGATCTACACCGTCTGCCATACAATGCCTCGTACGGGCCATCTGAATACTCGACTGATAGCCGTTGTTGTAGGCAAACTCGGCAAGTGGTAGGAACTCGTCCCACGAACCACCAAAATCAATCACACGAGCTCGCGACATATCCTCCAAAATCCGAATAGTACGCTCGGATTGCCCGTCCGTCCGGGGGTGAAATGCTGTACTCAACTCGACCCGTGTACCCATCTCTCGCCGAAATGCTCTCCAAAACTGAGAAGTGAACTGAGTACCCCTGTAGGATATGATAGACACTAGGACTCCATGCAACCGAACAATCTCTCGAATAAAGATCGGTGCCAACCGCTCCGATGAGTAGGTAGTACTAACCGGAATGAAGTGAGCTGACTTGGTCAGTCTATCCACAATCACCCATACGGAATCAAACTTCCTCGCCGTCCGAGGGAGTCCAATAACAAAGTCCATAGTGATCCTCTCCCATTTCCACTCGGGAATAACAATGCGCTGAAATACACCACCGGGCCTCTAATGCTCGTACTTAACATGCTGACAGTTGAGGCACCGTGCTACATGTCTAACAATGTCTATTTTCATCTTTCTCCACCAATAGTGCTTGTTTCAAATCTTGATACATCTTCGCGGCTCCTGGATGGATATAATACCGCGAGCCTATGGGCCTCTTCCGGAATCAACTCACGAAGGCCATCAACATTGGGCACACATATCCGGCCCGCATCCTCAATACGCCGTCACTATCAATGGTGACATCTCTAGCATCATCATGCTGAACTACGTCCTTAAGGACAAGCAAGTGTGGATCATCATATTGGCGCTCACGAATACGGTCATATAGAGATGACCGAGATACAACACAAGCCAATACCCTGCTGGGCTCCGAAATATCTAACCTCACTAGCCGATTGGCTAGCACCCGAACATCATAAGCAAATGGCCTCTCCTCAGAGCTGGAATATATGCCAAGCTCCCCATACTGACCGCCTTCCGGCTCAAAGCATCGGCCACCACATTGGCCTTCCCGGATGATATAATATAGTAATGTCATAATCCTTCAGCAACTCAAGCCATCTCCGCTGTCTCAAATTAAGGTCTTTCTGTTTGAACAAGTGCTGGAGACTACGATGGTCGGTATACACCTCACAAGATACACCGTACAAATAGTGCCTCCAAATCTTCAATGCATGAACAATGGCGGCTAGCTCCAAATCATGAACAGGATAGTTCTTCTCATGTGGCTTCAACTGCCGAGAAGCATAAGCAATCACCTTACGTTCCTGCATCAACACACAACCTATTCCCACTCTCGAGGCATCACAGTAAACAGTATATGAACCTGAAGCTGATGGCAATACTAACACTGGAGCTGTGGTCAAAGCTGTCTTGAGCTTCTGAAAGCTCTCCTCGCACTCATCCGACCACACGAATGGTGCACCCTTCTGGGTCAATTTAGTCAATGAAGAAGCAATGGATGAAAATCCCCGAACAAACCGGCGATAATATCCCGCCAAGCCAAGAAAACTCCTAATCTCTGTAGCTGAGGACGGTCTAGGCCAACTCTGCACCGCCTCTATCTTTTTCGGATCAACCTGAATACCATCACGAGACACCACATGTCCCAGAAATGCCACGGACTCGAGCCAAAACTCGCACTTGGAGAATTTAGCATATAGCTTCTCCTCCCTCAATCTCTGCAACACAATACTCAAATGCTGAGCATGCTCCTCCCGACTACGGGAGTAGACTAGAATGTCATCAATGAACACAATCACAAATGAATCCAAATAAGGCCCGAACACACTGTTCATCAGATGCATAAATGCTGCTGGGGCGTTGGTCAGCCCAAACGACATCACAAGGAACTCATAATGACCATATCGGGTCCTGAATGCAGTCTTCATAATATCCGAGTCCTTGATCTTCAGCTGATGATAGCCCGAACGAAGATCGATCTTAGAAAACACCCTCGCACCTTGTAACTGATCAAACAAATCATCTATGCGCGGTAGAGGGTACTTGTTCTTCACCGTCACTTTGTTCAATTGCCTATAATCAATACACATTCGCATGGAACCATCTTTCTTTTTAACAAATAATACCGGCGCACCCCACGGAGACACACTAGGGACGGATGGAACCCTTATCCAGAAGTTCTTGGAGCTGCTCTTTTAGTTCTTTCAACTCGGTCGGTGCCATTCGATAAGGAGGAATGGATATGGGCTGAGTGCCCGGCACCAAGTCAATGCCAAAATCAATATCCCTGTCCGGCGGCATGCCCGGCGGGTCTGAGGGGAATACATCTGGGAAGTCCCTCACAACAGGTACAGAATCAATGCTAGGAGATTCAGCTCCCACATCTCTCACAAAAGCTAAGTACGATAAGCACCCTTTTTCAACCATCTTCTAAGCTTTTAAGAACGAAATAACACGGCTAGGGATGAAATCGGTCGAACCCCGCCACTCGATCTGAGAAATACCAGGAATGGCCAACGTAACTGTCTTAGCATGACAGTCCAATATAGCATGATACGGAGACAACCGGTCCATACCCAATATAACATCAAAGTCCACCATCCCCAACAATAACAAATGTGCCTGGGTCTCCAGACCCCCAATAGATATAACACAGGATCTATAGACACGATCCACAACGATCGTATCACCCACGGGGGTGGATACATGAACGAGTAAATCAAGACTACCACGAGTCGCACCCAAATACGTAATCAGCTGCATCGGAGGCAAGCTGCGTCGGAGGCAAGTCGCATCACGCCCGTCGGGAAGTGCGTAGAATCGCGCCCGGCCTCTACCGGATCTCTCCTCGCCCCGGGGCGACCACGAGAAGACCGACCTCCACCTCTACTAAGCCGAGATGGTCGCTGAAGAGGAAGGGCCGATCCCTCTGCTGAGTCCTGCCCCTACGTAGTCGAGGGCACCGTCTCCTCATGTGGCCAAACTCGCCACGCTCATAACATGCACCGGTGCTGGAGAAGTAGGTGTTGCACTGTTGGGCCGGGAGGGCACTAAGTGATGACTTACCCTGCCGAAACCCATGTCGACCACGACCGCAAGAACCTCCGCTCTGCTCTGGGCGGCCCGAATGAGAAGGTCTAGATGAGCGACCTCTGCTCTGCTGGGAATGCCCTCTAAATGGAGCACCGCTGAAACTGCCAGAACCGCGAGGCCTCTTGGCCTCCCGCTCCTCTCTCTCTCGGCGACGATCCGCCTCAATGGAGCGTGCCATATCAGCAACCTGCTCAAACGATGATGACAGAACTCGCTCGCTGGTCATAAGAATACGGATAGAGTAGTTGAGGCCATCAATGAACCTCCTGATCCTCTCCCTATCGGTGGGGATCATCCATGTGGCATGCCTAGCCAACTGAGTGAATCTAAGCTCATACTGGGTCACAGACATGTCGCCCCGAATCAACCACTCGAACTGGCGACGTAGCTCCTCGCGACGAGACTGAGGTACATATTTCTCTAGAAAGAGAGTAGAGAAGTGCTGCCATGTGAGAGGTGCTGCTCCTGCAGGCCTACGCCTCTCAAACTCTTCCCACCAATCAAATGCGGGACCAGTGAACTGAAATGTAGTAAATGAAACTCCGCTGGACTCAAGAATACCCGCAGTGTGAAGCATATGCTAACATTTGTCTAGAAATCCCTGGGCATCCTAGCCCTTATTACCACTGAATGTCGGAGGCTGGAGTCTACCGAACCTCTCTAGTCGACGATGCTCGTCGTGTGGCATAGCTGGAACCACATAATGTGGAGCTAGTGAGACTGGAATAATTGGAGCAACCGGTGCAATTGGCTGAGCTGGGGCTGCTCCCGGTGTATGCAATCCCTGAACAACCTGCTCGGATGTGCGAGCTGCGGGGGTCTTATGACCACCCCCGGTTTGAGAAGTAGCTGCGGCAGTAATGGCTGAGACTGTTAGAGCCAGACCACTGCTGACAGATAAGATCTGAGCTAAAGCCTCCTGAAGACCAGGAATCATGATGGGCACTGTCGGTGCCTGAACAAGTACTGTTGGAGCATCTACAGTTGGAGGCTGGTCCTGAATAGGGGCAACTAGTGGGTCAACTGGTGCTGCCCCTACTGCTCTACCTCGGCCACGACCACGTCCGCATCCACGGCTTCTAGTGGGTGGCAACAGTGGTCGTCCGCCACATCCGGTGGCACAGGTCCTAGCCATCTACGAGAGAATAGAATATAGAAGATTAGTTCTCAGAGCAACAAAGCCGCACGACAAGAGTTCAAGAATATGAAATGTTTCCTAAAGGTTATGCAGCCTCTCGAGGATAAATACATATGTCTCTGTAACGATCCGCGAGACTCTACTAATCGACTCATGACTCATGAGGCCTAGTAACCAAGGTTCGGATACCAACATGTCACGACCCCAACCCCGATCGTGATGGCACCTAACACATTGCTAAGCCAGCCTGACCAATCAATAACAAGAACGGAGCTAGAAGCTCTCTTTAGCCCATTTAAGCATATCAAATCACGAAGCAATAGCGATACATATAATGAAAACGGGGAACCAAGTCCCATAATACATCAACTCCCATAGACCAAGGGTCAAGAGTCATGAGCCTCTACTGAACGTAAGTGTGTAAAGGTTTACAAAAAAAATACCAAGTGCGGAAAGAAATGTCAATACAAAATCAAAAGACGGTAGGAAGGAATATCGGGTCCTGCGGACTCTGCGGCTACCTCGTATATCCCGCGGATGTCGCCTCGCACGGATCGTCGGATCACTGCTCGAGAGGTACACTGGATGCGCACACAAGGTGCGGGGAGTAAAATGAGTACTGCCGGACTCGGTGGTAATAAACAAGGGTAAGACAACGCGAGATAAGAATTCCACGATAAAGCACTATGTAAAGCTATAATCGGCTACCCCTGTCACGGAATCAATATTCACTGTATTCACTGTACCAACAAATACCAATGAATAGCATAACGGCTAGCGAGATGTAGCTAAATGCGATGCAATGCGTGATATGACCGCTACGGCGCGTGGCCGACTCCAATTTTGGGTACCGTGCTCAACTGTGGGGGTTCGGACTCGGAGGGGCTCCTACCGGCCCAAGCACATCTTATAGAGATTTCTTTGCGGCATGCGGTCCGATCCAACATATATCTCGGCGTGCAGCGCGCGGCCGATCCACTACTAGTCGGCTAATATGCGGATACGGCCTCGCGAGGCTCAAAAGTAGTTTTTGAAAACTCTTTTATCATTTTTTTCAGTTGGAAAACAGTAATATCAAGTTCCAGAGATTGGAATTAGCATAATAACGAAATAGCTGCGGACTAGTAGTAAACTAGCATGTCTATATGATAAGACAATGATAACGATCCTCGCGGGATCCGATAACTGGCTCACGGCCCACAAGTATACTCAACCGCCCAAGAAGGGGGTTCAACGGCTCGAGAATAGCCAATAATACAGTATCAACAGGTCGGACTAATATATAGTCTCCGGTTCATGATCGACCCCGCACTCTCAAGGAGTGTGCGTGTCTCGCCGCTATACAGCGTCACAAAGTGATATACCGGGGTTTCGAACCCGCTGATCATCACCCACATCTATTACTCACCTCAATACGGCGCGACGACTACTCCGCAATGCCCTTGCCACGAGAATCAAGCTCCGCACGCGTAGAATCTGATCAAATACGGTAGAAATACAACAAATTAGGCCAATGGGACGATACCCAATCAAAACAACTCAATTTACATCATAATTCCCAAAGTTGTCAAAACCCGACTTTCGGTACGCTTGTCGAAAAATTACAAAAGTCACATATTCGGAACCCTCATCTCGATACGAGTCTAAGCATATCAATTTTACCAAATTCGGACTCCGTTTGCCCATTCAAAACCTTGATTTTCTAAAGTTCAAGCCTAGGGCTAAATCCTCCATAAATTACCCCAAATTCCTCCATTTTCATGATATAATTGCATAATATTACCAATACTAATTATAGATTAAGTCCATAGTTGATTACCTGATGATTTCCCTTGAATTTCTCTTCAAAATCGCCCAAATCGCCTCTAAAGCCGAGACCCAAATGTGTGGTAAGGGAAGGAGTTTTTCCAATTTAAGGACAATCGGTTCGGGATTTATTAGAGATTAATCAGAGTCGCCACTTGGGAATGACAATGGTGTCCCAAGTCACCGGTTGATCCCGAATCCGAGGAATTTTGACTCTTTAAAATGTCTGCGAAGCAGAGGTCTGGATAAGGAACTCTGTTAACCGGGAGAAGGTGTTAGGCACTCCCGGATTCCGTGGTTTTAGCACGGTCGCTCCATTGTCGTTTTTGACTTTTGTTTGACTTAGTTATAGATTTTAACAACATAATGTGCTTTTGCGTTAAATATTATTTTTAGGAATTTGCGACATCGCGGAAACACGCCTCGAGTCATACCGCAACCAGTACGCCTATGACTTTTGGAGTATTTCGGCTTTGCCGAGATTTGGATTTGAGTCGCACCAAGTGCACACTCGTTCATAGGAAGGTATATTAAAATCGTGCCCTAAAGTAACGTCTATCGGCTTTTAAATCTTTTGGGAGAAGCTATGGAATTAGCTATTAGCTTTCCCGGGTCTATTTGTATTATATCATTACTAAATGGGGGCCCCGATGTTATTCGGGCGAGGCTCGTCCCAAATTATTTATTAAAGGATACTAACATTTGGCTAAGTTTTCTATATTTGTTTTTTCCTTAATCGTATGCTATTACTATAATAATCCAGGCCCGTCGAATTCTTATTACTTATTGGGCCTGGTCTTCTTTTCGTTTCGCTTAGCATGGATCAGCATTGGTCCAGGCCTTTAAGGCCCAGGCAGTCTCCAGGTTGCTTTGGGCTTAAGCTTGCTGGTCTTACTTCCTTCACATTGTATTTCAAAGACAGTTTGCATATTGAGCCAAAAAACCGATTGATATAATATGAAATAACGATAAGTGCAAAGAACTATAAAACGCTAATCAACTGGATTTAAGAATTGAAATCAAATTAATTTTATTCATTGAAAAAGTAGAGCTATTGTACAGGAAATTCTATAGTTACAACTAATTAGGAGAACTAAATTAACAGGCTACTTTTATCCACACCTCTGTTGATCTAATTGTTAGCCATATTACCAGATTATTACACTAAGGAAATTTGCACAATGTTTATCACTAGAGTTATGCTAATCTGCTCTTATTGCATTATCCAGTTGTAGATGAATTATTATACTCCCTAATCATTATTCTCTTTTGACCACTCACATCCAGATTCAGGCCCTTAATAATTAATTAAACTGTACAAGTAGAACTTAGACAACCCAATTATTTAATTGCAATAATCCCGAGCATCTAAGTAATTCAACACACTTATACTACTGATTTACCAAGACTTTAACACTTCATCGTGAATGACTCAATGTTTAATCTAATGTTTCCGATTTTAAAGCTTCTCTATACTTGAATGAATCCTAATGTATGAGTATGATTTATGAATCTACTGTTAGTGAGTGATTACCAATTCTGAAACCATTACTAGTTAACTTATGTTTTAATGTTATTACCTAATTAACTAGGTGAGGTACTAATTCATACTACTACACTACCACTACTACTAACTATTACACAGTTTTTGTTTGTCTTTGTTCTTCAGCTACTACATATTACTACCATGGACTATCTACAAACTTAAACTAATATAATGGAAGTACAACACTCCACAGCGGCATAGATTCAAATCCAGAGCTTCATCTTATTTCAATAAATCAGCATTACATTCTTCGAGTGAAAGGATAGTGTACCTGAGTTAAGAAGAAAATCCAATGAGTCTAGGGGAGTAAAGCAGGTAAGCACAGCAGATTTCGAACAAGGCAATGCAACAGTAGAGGATTTGAATATCAACGAGCCAAACAACACAGCAACAGCAGGTAAGAATCAACAATGCAACAGAGAAATCCAATCCAATTTTCGAGCAGAAGATCACAGCAAAGCCAATGGAAAGCAGCGAGTTCTACTCGAAAAATTCCCAGCAAATCCTATTACTCTATTGCTATTTTATCTCTCAAGCTTTGTATGAATTTCAGCTTTGTGTGTTTTCAGATTACTCTCCAATGGAATCCCAATATTAGCTCAAATTGTTCTCTAGTGGAATCCCCTTTTCAGCCCCTTTTAAGGTGTATTTATAGTTAACCTTTAGGGCTGAATACTTGGGGAGGAAGTATGGGATTAATCCCACTTCTCCCCCTCCTAAAATTATCCATTCTACACTTTAACCCCAATTTCAGTTATCAAAACCCTTCCAGCATGTGCTGGAAGGTTCTAAAAGATTCCTTTTAGGGCCTTTTACTAGTATGACCTTAGGGGTTTGAGATTTTTACAGATTTCCCATTTTTAGGAGACCATTATACCCCTAAATCTATGCAAAATTTCAGAAATCAGGAGCATGAATGACTCCATTACCCTCCTAAGTTCTTACTAGTTACTATTTTACCTTTTTAATACCCAATTATGCCCCTAAGGGCACTGCTGATTTACTAGCTTTGCCTAGGGCAGATTTCAACTTATTTTGAACTATTTAACTAATAGCCAGCCCTAGCATTAGTATTTAAGGGCTGGCCAGTTTTATTTCTAAGAGCTATTTCAATTTTAGCCACTTTTAAACTAATTTCAATCAATTAAGACCAATTTATTCTTAATTAAAGCTAATTGCAGGCATAGCCTGCTTTGTTATTATGTTTAAACTATTTAAAAGTTAGCCAGTCTCAAGTTGAGACTTAGCTTGGGCTATTAAAGCCATATACTGAACAGCTAGGCCCAAAACCTTTACAGGTTTGGCCACTTTGTTGTTCAGGGCTCAATATAGAGCCTGGGCCAGTCTGCATTTGCAGACATAACCTTTTTGCACAACCAGCCACTGTTAAACAGTGAGCTGTGTGTTAGGGCTCACAGAATTGGTCAACCCTTTGCAAGGTTGACCATTCTTAGGCCAATTATTAAACTTATAGCCTAATTATGATCATTTTCAGTTTTAGTCCTATTTCAAAACTAACCACTTTCATGGAACTAGTACTAACAACTATAACCAATCTTCCTAAGCATAATAGACATCAACAGTGTTCATACTTAACATAAAACTATTGCAAACTTAACCATTTCAACATATAATTGCACATATAAACACATGAAGTCAAATATTGTTCATTAACCAATCAAAATTCAGAAGTGGGGTTTGATAATGTTGAATCTCAACTAATCAACTTACATAACTTGAAATCATGCAGCAACATGGCAATTAACATCAATTAGGCTAAGTAACAGTCCTCTCATGCTAGATGATATACTGAAAAAACACTTAGCATTTATGGATATAGATACTGAATTCCCAGAAACCAGTCAACATGGTTCAACTAACCTAAGCAGGGTAATTAGGATTCATTTTTAAATGCTACCCTAGCTTGATACATGCATGTTAAGAGTGGGGATGAAAAATAGGAAAGCCATGAAGAAGCAAAGAATAACATTCCTAAATCTAGCACAAGTGCATGACAAATGAGATGAAGATGATGACAAGAAGAACATGGAGAAACAGTGAAAAGAGAAACCTAAGTCTATCATATGAGGGTAACATGAAGAGAAACGGACCCCAAATTGGCATACTCATTCATCAAATAAAACATATGACAAGAATACTAGACTTGCACTAAAAATGGACACAAATAAGACCACCAGCATGTGAGCAAAGAAGTGAACCCCAGATTAAAGACAGGAGAAGGGATGAATAAAGATTGCCAAGCTTTACCAAGACTAAACACAGAAAGGGAAACAGTAGAGATACTGCAAGCCAATAAAAAGTAATCTAATGCAAAGCTATATGACAATTAAACATAGTACAGAATCAAAACATGCAAGATGACAGAAGGACTACTGAAGATTACAAGGTGAGGAACCTCAATACTATAGTAGACAAAGAAACACTGGGACATCAACATAAAACTACCAGCCACAGAATACTAAAAGAGAACAATTGAACTAATTATGCCAAAAGAAACAGAGAAGACAGATAGTCATGATATTGCAAGCCAACAATCAAGAACCAGTGTACTCAGCAGAAACAGAACACACATATGAGGATGAAATGGAAATAGAACCCTAGTACTAAACATGATCTTGAAAGAGCAATTTAAGACATACGAAATCAAGCAAAGAGAGCATGAATCAAAGAAGAAGCTAAGACAGGAATCTATGTCTATCAGAGAAGTATGCAAAGCAAAGCTCTAGAATTAACATGATGAACAGAAACAAAAAGGCACTCATAAGCATGCAAATCAAAACAAAAATACATAGAAATAAAGCACAGAAAGCAAACAAAGGGATCAGGGACTTAGCTCGCGGGGCCTGTCCCCCGAGCTTCCTAATCTCTTTCTTTTTCTCTGTTTCTCTAATCTTTCAGACTCTCCCAGACCTTTCTTCTTGTTTCCTTTTCCTTTTATTGTTTTCCAGATATCTCTTTTCTTTTTCCTTTTCTGTTTCTTCTTTCAAGGCTTAAAGGCGAAGCCTTTTGAGATTTGAGTTGCAAGAGGGTGTTCAGGAGTGTAAAAAGGGTGGATCTTGACTGGGTGTTGAATTTGGGGTCGCCGGAGTTAGGGTTCCGACGACCCTTTTTAGGATATTCGAAGCGACTGGGCTTGATTCGAGGGTGGAGGCTAGTATGGTTGGGTAGATCTCATGAAAAGGCGTCGAATGGTATTGGTTTCAGGCGGTGATTCATTGTTTGGGTGGTCACCGGTGTAACTCCGGTGACCGGGGTTTTGAAGAGCAAGGTGTTTTCTGGGGTTTTTTGGGTGTGCTATGGCATGAAGAAGAAGGAGAAGAAGATGGGAGAGGTAAGAGAGGCCGGCGACCACCGTGGAAGGTGGTGGCCGCCATGGCCGCCTAGGGTAAAGATGATGAAGAAGATGAGAGGAGTGGAGAGGATTAAGGGCGGCGTCTCTAGGGTTTGTGAGTGTGTAAAAATGGGCGGCCGCTTCAGACAAGGCCTATTTATAGGCAAAATATCCGAGATAATCCTAGCCGCTCGTTTGATCAAGATCAACGGTTCGCAACAGGCGTTACTAAAACGCCGTCGTTCCGTCGCTTATGAGACCAAAGTCTTAGACCCTCGGATTAAATCACATGAACGGCTGAGATTAAATCTCAGCAATTAATTAAGACTCCAATTTAATTAAATATCCCAGCCGTTAGATCAATGAGATTGGACGGCTGGGATCAAGTCAATTCAAAGCCTGGACCGGGTTTCCTTTGGGCCTAGGGACTGGGCTGTCCATTTGGACTCACATTTGGCCCAGATTTATTACACAACCCATTTTTTTTGTATTTTTCGATTTTAATCAATTTTTATGTATTTTCTTTTTATACTTTTTTTTTCTTTTCTTTTATGAAAAATTATAAATCCTAATTTACTACCTACTCTAATTTCCTAGTATTTTTTGGTAATTTTCTGTTATTTTTTCCTAATTTCTACTAATTAAGCTATTTTTACTAATTTTCTAATTAACTAAACTAACAAATTAATTACTACTATTTTTTTTGATTTTTCTAATTTCTTACTTATTCAAATACACAAAAATATAACTAATTTCAAGCAAAACAAGTAATTGCACTCAAAAACATATTTATTTTAATTTTGGAATTATTTGCCTGGTGCAAAAATCATGTGCTCACAGCTGCCCCTCTTTGCTCGGGAACACGAAGAGTTTCAGTGCAAAGATAAGTGAGCAGTAATGAGAGATTTTTGCACATTGGCACATTCCGTAAAAGCATTTTTGAAAACCTTTTGACCGCACCTCGCTTTAGAGGTTGCCTACATATCCTGGGCTAAACAGGAATCAGGTCAGTGTAGTTCGGGAAGGTCTGAAAGTTTAAAACTGCCAGACTCACTGTTGCATTGACACTGTTGAGACCTACTGACTTACTCCTTATTACAACGGGGGGGAAATGTAAAATGAAGAAGCTATTCTAAGCTATGATCCTACAATTACAATTGTTCCTAATCTAGCTTTTGCTCTTCTTCCCTTTTCCGGTGATGCAGAATCTTCCTTTTTTGTTGATTTTCTTGTTTTCTTGATGACTCTCTTTTTTTGTTGATTTTCTTGTTTTCTCTTGTTGACCCTCTTTTTGTTGATTTTCTTGTTTTTCTTGATCCCGAGCTGAACCTGCTCAAAACAAAACAACAAACTACCTCTCTTTTTTTTCTTTTTCTGCCCCAGTGTGGGCTTTTAAATATATAAACCATGATGATGCAGAAAATATTCCCGTATTTGAAGGTGGGCGCCTAACAGAAATTTAAACGTGCAATGCGAATGCAGAAAATATTCCCGTATTAGAAGGTGGGCGCCTAACAGAATTGAAACGTGCAATGCGAATGCGGAAAATATTCTCGTATTTGAAGGTGGGCGCCTAACAGAATTGAAACGTGCAATGCGAATGCAGAAAATATTCCCGTATTTGAAGGTGGGCGCCTAACGGAAATTTAAACGTGCAATGCAAATGCAGAGAAAATATTCCCGTATTTGAAGGTGGGCGCCTAACGGAATTGAAACGTGCAATGCGACGTAGAAAATATTCCCGTATTTGAAGGTGGGCGCCTAACGGAATTGAAACGTGCAATGCAAATGGAGAAAAGTATTCCCGAATTTGAAGGTGGGCGCCTAACGAAATTAAACGTGCAATGCGATGCGCAGAAAATATTCCCGAATTAGAAGGTGGGCGCCTAACGGAATTGAAACGTGCAATGCAAATGGAGAAAAGTATTCCCGAATTTGAAGGTGGGCGCCTAACGGAAATTAAACGTGCAATGCGATGCAAGAAAATATTCCCGAATTAGAAGGTGGGCGCCAAACAGAATTGAAACGTGTAATGCGATGGAGAAAATATTCCCGTATTAGAAGGTGGGCGCCTAACGGAATTGAAACGTGCAATGCAAATGCAAAAAAGTATTCCCGAATTTGAAGGTGGGCGCCTAACGGAAATTAAACGTGCAATGCGATGCGAAAAATATTCCCGAATTAGAAGGTGGGCGCCTAACAGAAATTTAAACGTGCAATGCGATGCAGAAAATATTCCCGTATTAGAAGGTGGGCGCCTAACGGAATTGAAACGTGCAATGCGATGCGGAAAATATTCCCGAATTAGAAGGTGGGCGCCTAACGGAATTGAAACGTGCAATGCGATGCAAGAAAATATTCCCGAATTAGAAGGTGGGCGCCTAACGGAATTGAAACGTGCAATGCGAATGCGAGAAAATATTCCCGAATTTGAAGGTGGGCGCCTAACGGAATTGAAACGTGCAATGCGAATGCAGAAAATATTCCCGTATTAGAAGGTGGGCGCCTAACGGAATTGAAACGTGCAATGCGATGCAAGAAAATATTCCCGAATTAGAAGGTGGGCGCCTAACGGAATTGAAACGTGCAATGCGAATGCGAGAAAATATTCCCGAATTTGAAGGTGGACGCCTAACGGAATTGAAACGTGCAATGCGAATGCGAGAAAATATTCCCGTATTTGAAGGTGGGCGCCTAACGTAAATTAAACGTGCAATGCGAATGCAGAAAATATTCCCGAATTTGAAGGTGGGCGCCTAACGGAATTGAAACGTGCAATGCGAATGCAGAAAATATTCCCGTATTTGAAGGTGGGCGCCTAACGAAATTTAAACGTGCAATGCGATGCAGAAAATATTCCCGAGGACTGGGGAGTGGATTTTAAAATATGTTACCTCCTCTTTTTGGTATTTTCTTTTACCAACTTATCTCTTGCTTGTGAATTTCTCCACTTATTCGGCGGACTTTCTCTTTTTGGTATTTTAAATTTTCCACATTGGTCACATTCACTTTAAAGTGATTAGTGACAATTTGTTCCTGCATGAAACAAAATTTATTAGATATAAACTGCTGGCAACTGGCATCTGCCGTCCCCACTTCTTATTGCTTCCTTTGTTTTTGCTTTTTCATGTTGCATGGCTTTCGACTTCTTGTCCCCTTGCAGACTCTTTTTGTATTTTCTCATTTTTTCCATTTTTGTTTTGTTTTCTTTTTCTTTGGCCATGTTTGCCAAGCTTCTTTATTCCTTTCCCCAATCTTCTATCCTTTCTGATCCAGTGTTGTTTCAACTTCCGTTATCGGGAGCCGGTAGTTAGCTCTCAAAAGGGTAAACAATGAAATGCAGAAAAAATGAAAGAAAGGTAAGGGTATTTTGGAGAGATGACGGAACTTATCTGGGTATTTGTTGGCTGATTCCGCCGACCATGCCATGTATTTAAACTCCGACCCAGTTCGTTCCAATCATTATTCTGACTCTGAATTGCCTTTAACCCAAACCGATACTCTTTTTGTTGCCTTTTCTCTTTTGATAGTCCTCACGATCGCCTTACGGTGCCTCGAAAGGTTTTCACCAATAAGACTCTCTCGTTTATTCTCTCAACCTCACAATCACCTCACAGTGCCGATTAAGGTTTTCACTGATGAGACTCTCTCATTTTATTTCTCTCAACCTTTTTTTTTTGTATTTTGTTTTCTGTTCCACGGGTATTGTCCGATACTTCGCTCCTCCTTCGTTGTATTCGTTATCATTTCAGAATCGATCAGAAGGTCTTTCTTTGGACTGTAACGTGGCTTTTGGACGGGTTAAGAAAGAAAGATATAAAGGCTCAAAATTTCAACGAGGGTTAAAAATATTTACAACTCTCGGAATTATTAAACATAACTTCTGCCCCAGTTTCAATATGTGGGGAATTTTTGGATTTTTTCTTTATTGTGACTGAACCTCAGAGAGGCTGCCTACGTACCCTTTCAGGATCAAGTCAGACGTAGTTCATCCAACTTCATAAGTTAGATGGATTTCTTTTTGACTTTTTCCCGATTTCTTTGTCTTTTTCTCTTTTTCTCATTTCATTTTTCCATCATTTTTTTTCATCATTTTTTCATTTTGTCAATTTTGATCTTATTGCGCTAGAGCGATTCCGAGAGAGGGATATGAAAGAATATATTCATTGAGGCTCAAAAGGGGTTATCAATGGATAAAGTGTTTGGATAGAGAATAAAACGCCTTCGTCATTTCAATTCCAAAATCACAACACAATACAGAACACATAGTTGAAAAGGAATCATACATAGTATCTTTTGACCGCATCTGAATTGATAGCAGTCTCTACGCACCTTCCTTCAACATCTGTTAAATATAATGCTCCATTGGACAACACCCGCGATACTACAAATGGTCCCTGCCAATTTGGCACAAATTTGCCCTTTGCCTCGACCCAATGCGGTAAGATACGCATCGCAAACAAAATGAGCCTATGCTTTTTGGAAGCTGCTGGCTCTATCGGATCAATAACCTCTATGCCCCTGTTTCAAAACAAAGAAAAAGATGTTAGTTTAAATGCGGTGGTTGGTTGTGGCCTCGAACTTTGATGGCGACTGCTTTCCACCCGAGCGCCTTGCCTGCTCACCGACTATCCATTTTCACTTCTTCTTTGTTCAAAATCCAACTCTCTTTAGGTATGTATTTTGTCCCTTTCTTGACGGATCCCACAATTCCGATCTTGAAGTCTATGATTTCTTCAATGATTTCACTGGACAACCTTGGGTGTTTCTTGACTGGCTCTTTCTTTTGTCAGAATACACTCCCATATTTCCATTTGTTATATTTTCCCCCGAGTTGGCACTTTGCCGACCTTTGCGTCTTGTACGCACCCCAAACATTTTTATTGTTGCCCGCTCCATTGCACATGTTGCTCTTTTGGCTTAAAGCACTGGCCTTGTCTTTTCCTGACTTACGACAATTGTCGTGTTGGCCAAATCCCATCTTGTGCAATTGGAAAGCTTGGTGGCAAATTTTGAAATCATTTCTATACTTGTTATGACCCGACAGACTCAATAAGAGGGAGGATAAAACAAGGTACAAAGGATAGAAAGAAAGGAAAACATAATTCCTAACAAGAAACCTACGGAAGAATGACCTATCGGATTTTGAATACCGACTCTAGCGACCTTGACATGCACTTTTGGCCTTCTCTGTATAGCAAATTTGATGTTCAACTCTTGTTGCAAGCTCTGCCGTGAAACCGATCTTCAACACTTCATTTCTTTGATCTGATCCTTAGTCGACTTGTAGTGCCCATAGGGTTTTCACCATCAAGCCTCTCTCATTTGCTCTTTCTTTCTCTCGACTCACCGTCGCCTTACGGTGCCCGTGCGGGTTTTCACCGATAAGACTCTCTCATTTTGACTTCTCTCATCTTGGAGTCTCGTGGTGATTTGAGTTCTTCACTCTCCTGGAGTGTTGCCCCTGATGTGATTGACCTTTGTTCGCTTGACTCGGCGTTTCTTGAAGATTGATCGGAAGGTCTTCCTTTGGACCGTAATGCAGGCTTTTGGATGGGGTTTAGAAAAAAGGATATAAAGGCTCAAAATTATTTCAATGTGGGTTAATGATTACAACTTTCGGAATCTTATTTCTTCAAAAATTCTGCCCCAGGTTTCCTTCTTGGGGGATTTTTTAGATTTTCGGATTTTTCATTTATTGTGACTGAACCTCAGAGAGGCTGCCTACGTACCCTTTCGGGATCAAGTCAAACGTAGTTCAGACTACGTCCGTATTCATTGTTGCATCTTGACTTCTCCCGATTTTTTTTCTTTCTTTTCTTTTCTTTTCTTTTCTTTTCCTTTTCCTTTTCTCTCTTTTTTTTCTTTTCTCTTTTTTTTCTTTTCTTCTTTCTTTTTGTTTCTCCATTTGGATTTCTCCGCTCAATCCTCAATTTTTGTTGTTGATTCCGAAAGAGGGGTATGAAAGAAAATATAATAAGGCTCAAAGGGGATAGCAATGGACGAAGTGTTTGGGATAGCCGAACGAAATGCCTTCGTCATTCCAATCTTCAAGACCTACCAAGTACAAACTATCTTTCGACCGATTCACATATTTGCCTTCTGTCTTTGACGATTCTCAATGCCATTGGGCAACAATCTCGATACCACGAATGGTTCCTTTAGCCTTGGGGTACTTTTGCCTTTGGCTTTAAACCGATGAAGCATGATGCATTTCCAAGGCATTTCTTTATGTTATGTTTTCCCCTAGTATTCACTTGATCCCGGCTTCACAGTATTCCAATATGTTTTTATTTCTTCCGAGCATCATTACATCTTCAACATTGTTTCATTGACTTTTAAAAACCAGGCTTAGAATTATGTGCATGTCATGTTGCTAAAGTCAGTATGAGAAGAAATGCAAAGCAATTAGAAATGGAATGACTAGAATTAAACTGATGGGTTGAAACAACAAGACGAACAACAAAACGAACAGACTAGACTAAAATTACAAACCTAGACAGCACTAAACAAAGCAAAGTAGTAAGATAGAAGGGTTTTGACTTTCAAGACAACGTCCGGATTACAACCCTGAAATAACCCGGGTAACAGAAATGTCAACAAAATAAGCCACCAAAAACTCTACTTTGGATAAACCCCAAATGAAGCATATTTCCAATTACCAAGCACAATATCTTTAGCCACTGCCTTCTGCATCAACCATACGGGTGTCGACTATATCCGGATTTTGTACAGCAATGTAGCCTGCATTGATAAGCTCCTGAATTGCCTTTTTTAGCTTCCAACATTTTTTTGTGTCATGCCCCGGGGCGCCTGAGCAATATGCGCACATTTGAGAAAAATCACACCTCTTTGATCGATGATTTGGCATTTTTATCTGAATTGGTTTCAACATGCCCAGTTGCTTCAACTTGTGGAACAAACTGGCATACGATTCTCCCAAAGGGGTAAGAGACTTTTCTCGTTTCAGTAGCCTCTCATTTCTAAAAGCCTGATTTGGCCTAAAACCCGACCCGCGGGGTTTCTGGTATGCTCGTGGGGAGAAGTAAGGGCCAGGAGAATTACAAGGATATCCATGGGTTCGATATAGAGGGCCTTTAGCAAAGACGACCACTGGACCTTGTCGTTGGGGAGGTTCAACCTGCGGGCTCTGTTTGGGGTCCTGATGAACAACCTCGGAGGGGTAATGTTGGGCAACATGAGCTTCGGGTGGGTGTTTATCGTCGGGAACAGGTGGATGTGATTGGAGCGCATTCCTGGGAAAAAATAGGTGGACACCGAGTGATGGAGCTATTGGGGTGGCTGGAAAGGCTGCGATAGGCAGGTGTATTTGGCATCGGGTTCGGTGTAAGGACAGGGTCCATGAAACTAGGTGGTGGCGGAGGTAGTGCTTTTCCATCCATCGACGCCCGATACATTTCAGCCACGTGTTGTCTCAACATTTTGACTTCTGCAACTAACATGTGGTTCCGTTCAACCAACTGTTGTCGGGTGCCGCTACCAAACCACTCAGCCTTGAGATTCTCTGCCATTGTCCTCTGACTTTGTGTTACAGGGAAGAGTTATCTTAGAACCACAACCAACCACCTTCCTGGAAACGGACACAACAAAGCAAAGCTACCATGTCAGCATTAAGGTATCCCGCTTATTGATTCTTTTCTCTTTTTTTTTTCTTTTTGTGGTTTTTTCACTTTTCCTTTTTTTTTCTTTTTGTAGTTTTCCATTTTTTTTTCTTTTTGATTATGGAAATGGTCGAATCCTATGTGGATTGCCTACGTATCATGACCCCGCATGAATCAGACCGAGCGTAGTTCTTGCAAATTAATGCAAGAAATAAAGAGATGTTTATTTGATTTTTTTTTTTTTTTTTTTTTTGAAGAAAAATTGTAAAAGCCGACTCAAACTCGCGTAGAAGATTTCTACAAGAATAAGAATATTTTTTGGTGTCAATTATGACTATCAAAATTGGCCACATAATGGCTTAATAGACAAAATGACTATTTTTGCAAAATTTATTTAAGAAAGATAAAACTGAAAATCTTTTTTTTTTTTATCATGTGGCTCATGGGGCATCGTTCGGCATCACCATAAACCAACACAAGACTATTTTTCATAAATTGGCCATATAATGGCTTATTTAGACAAAGCGGCTATTTTTGCAAAATTGTGTTTAAGAGAAGATGCAAATTCAAAATTTTTATATCCTGGGGCCTATGGGGCATCGTTCAGCACCAACACAGGCCAACACAAGACTGAGGAAGTTAAAAATGCAAAAATGTGGCTATTTCAGCAAAAACCGGCCATGTAATGGCTTATTTGATAAAGTGATTATTTTTTAAAAGTTGAGCAATGACTCAAACTTATTTTTGCGGATACAGCCTTTCAACATTTCCGCGAGGGAATATTTCAAGGTTGTGTCCAAAATTATTTACAAACGACTCAAAGTGGCTATTCTTGCAAAAACAGCCTTCCGGCGTCCTTTTGAGGGACATTCGGCTTATTTTAAGCAAGAATAGCATCACCCGACTTATTTATAACAAAAATCAAAAATTGACATTTTTTGGTTATTTTTGCAAACGGGGTGTGAACCCGGACTTGATTTTGCGGCTATGGCCTTGCAACATTTCCACAAGGAATATTTCAAGGCTGTGCCCGCAAATTATTTAAAATGACTCAAAGTGGCTATTCTTGCAAAAAGGGCCTTCCGGCGTCCTTTTGAGGGACATTCGGCTTATTTTAAGCAAGAATAGCATCACCCGATTTATTTATAACAAAATCAAAAATTTGACATTTTTTTTTTTTTTGGTTATTTTTTGCAAAACGGGTGTGAACCCGGACTTGATTTTGAGGCTTTGGCCTTGCAACATTTCCACAAGGAATATTTCAAGGTTGTGCCCGCAAATTATTTAAAAAGATTCAAAGTGGCTATTTTTGCAAAAACAGCCTTCCGGCGTCCTTTCGGAACATTCGGCTATTTACAAAAACGGCATCACTTTGATTTTATTGACAAAAATACACACATTTTTTTTTGATTTTTTAAAAGGGGTGGTTGGACCCGATGAGGGTTGCCTACGTATCCCACCTAATGGCGAGAATCAAACCTGCGTAGTTCGGTCAGGATTATTTGACCACTTATTTCAAAAATGTTCCACCTATTTTTTCAAATCTTCAATTTTTCCTTGTACCTATTTTCTACAAATCATTATTTTCCTTTCTCTCTTTTTCCTTTTTCAACAATTTTCCAATCTCGGGATTTTCGCCGGTCCGCATAACGATCAAGGACAATAAAATGCAACACATAGCATGCTCGGTCTTTTCAATACCGGGTCACTTGTCCTAGACGGACCCAACCCCTGTGTTGAGTCCCCTAAGTCAAATATGATGCAAATAATCGTCCTAGACCTATGTTCAAAATCTTACGGTTTCGTAGATTGCTAGACCGTGTACCCGAGCGGACAACTCGAATCGAGGAGGGGGCTACGTACCGGTGACCCGCGGAGTCAATCGGCTTTGTAACTTATCCGGCCTCTGTTTTCTTAATTCAAGGTGACTTTAACAGAAAGGGGAGTCTCAACCAGTAAGCACATCCCCGGGGGAGAAGAGAGAAGGGTTTTCGGCACAATTTTATATACAGTCCACATAATATCAAAACGATAAAGCATATAGCATGTTATTCAAATCATATAATGAAGTCAAATAAAAAACGCGAACGGCAGTTCTAAGGAGCTCGAGTTCTTAAACCCTAAATCGAAATTCAGGGTTGGATCCCCAGAAGAGTCGCCAGAGCTGTCACACCTCCCATTTTACTACCCCAACATGCGTAAGGTGTATAAATACACTTGTAGGGTATACCCCGACGCTCAATTACCCGAGACGGATAAAATAACGTAAGGGAAGGAGTTTTTCCAATTTAAGGACAATCGGTTCGAGATTTCATTAGAGATTAATCAGAGTCGCCACTTGGGAATGACAAGGGTGTCCCAAGTCACCGGTTGATCCCGAATCCGAGGAATTTTGACTCTTTAAAATGTCTGCGAAGCAGAGGTCCGGATAAGGAACTCTGTTAACCCGGGAGAAGGTGTTAGGCACTCCCGGATTCCGTGGTTTTAGCACGGTCGCTCCACTTGTCGTTTTTGACTTTTGTTTGACTTAGTTATAGATTTTAACAACATAATGCTTTTGCATTAAATATTATTTTTTAGGAATTTGCGACATCGCGGAAACACGCCTCGAGTCATACCGCAACCAGTACGCCTATGACTTTTGGAGTATTTCGGCTTTGCCGAGATTTGGATTTGAGTCGCACCAAGTGCACACTCGTTCATAGGAAGGTATATTAAAATCGTGCCCTAAAGTAACGTCTATCGGCTTTTAAATCTTTTGGGAGAAGCTATGGAATTAGCTATTAGCTTTCCCGGGTCTATTTGTATTATATCATTACTAAATGGGGGCCCCGATGTTATTCGGGCGAGGCTCGTCCCAAATTATTTATTAAAGGATACTAACATTTGGCTAAGTTTTCTATATTTGTTTTTTCCTTAATCGTATGCTATTACTATAATAATCCAGGCCCGTCGAATTCTTATTACTTATTGGGCCTGGTCTTCTTTTCGTTTCGCTTAGCATGGATCAGCATTGGTCCAGGCCTTTAAGGCCCAGGCAGTCTCCAGGTTGCTTTGGGCTTAAGCTTGCTGGTCTTACTTCCTTCACATTGTATTTCAAAGACAGTTTGCATATTGAGCCAAAAAACCGATTGATATAATATGAAATAACGATAAGTGCAAAGAACTATAAAACGCTAATCAACTGGATTTAAGAATTGAAATCAAATTAATTTTATTCATTGAAAAAGTAGAGCTATTGTACAGGAAATTCTATAGTTACAACTAATTAGGAGAACTAAATTAACGGGCTACTTTTATCCACACCTCTGTTGATCTAATTGTTAGCCATATTACCAGATTATTACACTAAGGAAATTTGCACAATGTTTATCACTAGAGTTATGCTAATCTGCTCTTATTGCATTATCCAGTTGTAGATGAATTATTATACTCCCTAATCATTATTCTCTTTTGACCACTCACATCCAGATTCAGGCCCTTAATAATTAATTAAACTGTACAAGTAGAACTTAGACAACCCAATTATTTAATTGCAATAATCCCGAGCATCTAAGTAATTCAACACACTTATACTACTGATTTACCAAGACTTTAACACTTCATCGTGAATGACTCAATGTTTAATCTAATGTTTCCGATTTTAAAGCTTCTCTATACTTGAATGAATCCTAATGTATGAGTATGATTTATGAATCTACTGTTAGTGAGTGATTACCAATTCTGAAACCATTACTAGTTAACTTATGTTTTAATGTTATTACCTAATTAACTAGGTGAGGTACTAATTCATACTACTACACTACCACTACTACTAACTATTACACAGTTTTTGTTTGTCTTTGTTCTTCAGCTACTACATATTACTACCATGGACTATCTACAAACTTAAACTAATATAATGGAAGTACAACACTCCACAGCGGCATAGATTCAAATCCAGAGCTTCATCTTATTTCAATAAATCAGCATTACATTCTTCGAGTGAAAGGATAGTGTACCCGAGTTAAGAAGAAAATCCAATGAGTCTAGGGGAGTAAAGCAGGTAAGCACAGCAGATTTCGAACAAGGCAATGCAACAGTAGAGGATTTGAATATCAACGAGCCAAACAACACAGCAACAGCAGGTAAGAATCAACAATGCAACAGAGAAATCCAATCCAATTTTCGAGCAGAAGATCACAGCAAAGCCAATGGAAAGCAGCGAGTTCTACTCGAAAAATTCCCAGCAAATCCTATTACTCTATTGCTATTTTATCTCTCAAGCTTTGTATGAATTTCAGCTTTGTGTGTTTTCAGATTACTCTCCAATGGAATCCCAATATTAGCTCAAATTGTTCTCTAGTGGAATCCCCTTTTCAGCCCCTTTTAAGGTGTATTTATAGTTAACCTTTAGGGCCTGAATACTTGGGGAGGAAGTATGGGATTAATCCCACTTCCCCCTCCTAAAATTATTCATTCTACACTTTGGTCCATATTTCAGTTACTAAAAACCCTTCCAGCATGTGCTGGAAGGTTCTAAAGATTCTCTTTTATGGCCTTTTACTAGTATGACCTTAGGGGTTTGAGATTTTTACAGATTTCCCATTTTTAGGAGACCATTATACCCCTAAATCTCTGCAAAATTGCAGAAATCGGGAGCATGAATGTCCCTATTACCCTCCTAAGTTCTTACTAGTTACTATTTTACCTTTTTAATACCCAATTATGCCCCTAAGGGCACTGCTGATTTACTAGCTTTGCCTAGGGCAGATTTCAACTTATTTTGAACTATTTAACTAATAGCCAGCCCTAGCATTAGTATTTAAGGGCTGGCCAGTTTTATTTCTAAGAGCTATTTCAATTTTAGCCACTTTTAAACTAATTTCAATCAATTAAGACCAATTTATTCTTAATTAAAGCTAATTGCAGGCATAGCCTGCTTTGTTATTATGTTTAAACTATTTAAAAGTTAGCCAGTCTCAAGTTGAGACTTAGCTTGGGCTATCAAAGCCATATACTGAACAGCTGGGCCCAAAACCTTTACAGGTTTGGCCACTTTGCTGTTCAGGGCTCAATATAGAGCCTGGGCTAGTCTGCATTTGCAGACATAGCCCCTTGCACAACCAGCCACTGTTTCAAGGTGGACTGTGTGTTAGGGCTCACAAAATTGGTCAACCCTTTGCAAGGTTGACCATTCTTAGGCCAATTATTAAACTTATAGCCTAATTATGATCATTTTCAGTTTTAGTCCTATTTCAAAACTAACCACTTTCATGGAACTAGTACTAACAGTTATAACCAATCTTCCTAAGCATAATAGACATCAACAGTGTTCATACTTAACATAAAACTATTGCAAACTTAACCATTTCAACATATAATTGCACATATAAACACATGAAGTCAAATATTGTTCATTAACCAATCAAAATTCAGAAGTGGGGTTTGATAATGTTGAATCTCAACTAATCAACTTACATAACTTGAAATCATGCAGCAACATGGCAATTAACATCAATTAGGCTAAGTAACAGTCCTCTCATGCTAGATGATATACTGAAAAAACACTTAGCATTTATGGATATAGATACTGAATTCCCAGAAACCAGTCAACATGGTTCAACTAACCTAAGCAGGGTAATTAGGATTCATTTTTAAATGCTACCCTAGCTTGATACATGCATGTTAAGAGTGGGGATGAAAAATAGGAAAGCCATGAAGAAGCAAAGAATAACATTCCTAAATCTAGCACAAGTGCATGACAAATGAGATGAAGATGATGACAAGAAGAACATGGAGAAACAGTGAAAAGAGAAACCTAAGTCTATCATATGAGGGTAACATGAAGAGAAACGGACCCCAAATTGGCATACTCATTCATCAAATAAAACATATGACAAGAATACTAGACTTGCACTAAAAATGGACACAAATAAGACCACCAGCATGTGAGCAAAGAAGTGAACCCCAGATTAAAGACAGGAGAAGGGATGAATAAAGATTGCCAAGCTTTACCAAGACTAAACACAGAAAGGGAAACAGTAGAGATACTGCAAGCCAATAAAAAGTAATCTAATGCAAAGCTATATGACAATTAAACATAGTACAGAATCAAAACATGCAAGATGACAGAAGGACTACTGAAGATTACAAGGTGAGGAACCTCAATACTATAGTAGACAAAGAAACACTGGGACATCAACATAAAACTACCAGCCACAGAATACTAAAAGAGAACAATTGAACTAATTATGCCAAAAGAAACAGAGAAGACAGATAGTCATGATATTGCAAGCCAACAATCAAGAACCAGTGTACTCAGCAGAAACAGAACACACATATGAGGATGAAATGGAAATAGAACCCTAGTACTAAACATGATCTTGAAAGAGCAATTTAAGACATACGAAATCAAGCAAAGAGAGCATGAATCAAAGAAGAAGCTAAGACAGGAATCTATGTCTATCAGAGAAGTATGCAAAGCAAAGCTCTAGAATTAACATGATGAACAGAAACAAAAAGGCACTCATAAGCATGCAAATCAAAACAAAAATACATAGAAATAAAGCACAGAAAGCAAACAAAGGGATCAGGGACTTAGCTCGCGGGGCCTGTCCCCCGAGCTTCCTAATCTCTTTCTTTTTCTCTGTTTCTCTAATCTTTCAGACTCTCCCAGACCTTTCTTCTTGTTTCCTTTTCCTTTTATTGTTTTCCAGATATCTCTTTTCTTTTTCCTTTTCTGTTTCTTCTTTCAAGGCTTAAAGGCGAAGCCTTTTGAGATTTGAGTTGCAAGAGGGTGTTCAGGAGTGTAAAAAGGGTGGATCTTGACTGGGTGTTGAATTTGGGGTCGCCGGAGTTAGGGTTCCGACGACCCTTTTTAGGATATTCGAAGCGACTGGGCTTGATTCGAGGGTGGAGGCTAGTATGGTTGGGTAGATCTCATGAAAAGGCGTCGAATGGTATTGGTTTCAGGCGGTGATTCATTGTTTGGGTGGTCACCGGTGTAACTCCGGTGACCGGGGTTTTGAAGAGCAAGGTGTTTTCTGGGGTTTTTTGGGTGTGCTATGGCATGAAGAAGAAGGAGAAGAAGATGGGAGAGGTAAGAGAGGCCGGCGACCACCGTGGAAGGTGGTGGCCGCCATGGCCGCCTAGGGTAAAGATGATGAAGAAGATGAGAGGAGTGGAGAGGATTAAGGGCGGCGTCTCTAGGGTTTGTGAGTGTGTAAAAATGGGCGGCCGCTTCAGACAAGGCCTATTTATAGGCAAAATATCCGAGATAATCCTAGCCGCTCGTTTGATCAAGATCAACGGTTCGCAACAGGCGTTACTAAAACGCCGTCGTTCCGTCGCTTATGAGACCAAAGTCTTAGACCCTCGGATTAAATCACATGAACGGCTGAGATTAAATCTCAACAATTAATTAAGACTCCAATTTAATTAAATATCCCAGCCGTTAGATCAATGAGATTGGACGGCTGGGATCAAGTCAATTCAAAGCCTGGACCGGGTTTCCTTTGGGCCTAGGGACTGGGCTGTCCATTTGGACTCACATTTGGCCCAGATTTATTACACAACCCATTTTTTTTGTATTTTTCGATTTTAATCAATTTTTATGTATTTTCTTTTTATACTTTTTTTTTCTTTTCTTTTATGAAAAATTATAAATCCTAATTTACTACCTACTCTAATTTCCTAGTATTTTTTGGTAATTTTCTGTTATTTTTTCCTAATTTCTACTAATTAAGCTATTTTTACTAATTTTCTAATTAACTAAACTAACAAATTAATTACTACTATTTTTTTTGATTTTTCTAATTTCTTACTTATTCAAATACACAAAAATATAACTAATTTCAAGCAAAACAAGTAATTGCACTCAAAAACATATTTATTTTAATTTTGGAATTATTTGCCTGGTGCAAAAATCATGTGCTCACAGCTGCCCCTATTTGCTCGGGAACACGAAGAGTTTCAGTGCAAAGATAAGTGAGCAGTAATGAGAGATTTTTGCACATCGGCATATTCCGTACACTTAACTCACAGCGATTTTCGCTTCTGCGGATAAAATTCCGCCCCTGCGGAACCGCTTCTGCGACCTTTTGGTCGCTTCTGCGAACCCAGGCCCTTTTGGCCATTTCCGCACCAGCGATCAAGGGACCGCCCCTGCGCATCCGCTTCTGCGGAATGATCCGCTTCTGCGACCAAGAGTCCGCTTCAGCGGACTCGCCTCCGCGATCAATCACCCGCTTCTGCGGACCTCCCCATCGCGCCTCAGGACCGCTTCTGCGATTGCCCACTCGCTTCAGCGAAGCCGCTCCTGCGGACCAGGCTCCGCTTCAGCGGTCTAGCCCGCTTCTGCGCCTTCTTGTCCGCTCCTGCGGACTCGCTCCTGCGCCCCCATTTCCGCAGGAGCGAAAACCACATAACGCAATTTTCCACATTTTTCTCCCGTTTAACCATCCGAAAACACCCCGAGGCCCCCGGGACCTCATCCAAACACACCAACACATCTTAATACCTTATTCGAACTTGTTCCAATCCTCAAAACACGTCTAATAACACCAAAACCCATAATTCTCATCAAATTCAAGCCTAAATTCCTTAAAACATTCCGAATTACACATTCGATCAAAAACCCGACCAAACGACGTCCGAATGACCTGAAATTTTGCAGGCACATCCAAAATCACCTAACGGAGCTACAGAAATTGTCGGAATTCCATTCCGACCCCCGGATCAAAATATCACCTACCATCCGGTTTTCGCCAAAATTCAACCTTCGCCAATTCAAGCTTAAAACTACACCGGGCCTCCAAATTCAATTCCGATCGCTCCCCTAAGTTACAAATCACCTCCCGGAACTAACCAAATCATCAGAATTCGATTCCGAGCCCTCTAACCAAATAGTCAACTCCGGTTGACTTTCCTTATTCAAGTTTCCTTCAAAAAGGCTATATGCCTCATTTTCAATCCAATTCACTCCTAATTCACCCGATAGACTTTAACATTGATATAAAATCATAAAACATGTATTTACAACATAACGTATTTCTTTCATAAATCCCAAAATAAGTCCAAAAAATTCAAAAATATTTCCTTTCTTCTTTAGAAGTTTTTCTTTCAAAATTTCCAGAAAAAGAAAAAGAAAAAAAGCAAAAAAGTTGAAATTCAAAAACAAAATATCTTCTTTAGGCGTCTTTCTTTTCAAAAATCAAATAAATCAAAATCCACAAATATTTTCTTTCTTATTTGGAAGTATTTCTTTCGGAAAAAAAGGTTCAAAATCCAAATTTAAAGAGTTAGTTTAGTTGCTTATTTCTAATCTTCCCGAACTACGTAAGATCCAATTCATGTTTCCACATGATACATAGGCAACACACATCAAGTTCGATCAACAAAAAAAATGAAAAAATAAAAAAATAATGATAATAATAAGGACTGGCTGAGTACATTCTAACGTGAGTTTTATTTTGAATTGTGAAGAAAGATTGAGATGGTTGGTTTGTGGTAAGCAGCCAATACAAGATCCATGGAAAAGTGATAACTAACATCGAAGTTGTTACAAATGTTCAAGAGACTCAGGGTTAGAGGGTTTAACAAAAGACTATTGTGGTTGAGGAAAATAGAGTGGTTGAGGAAAATAGAATATTA
The DNA here is from genome assembly GCA_032618575.1 of Nicotiana noctiflora. NCBI lineage: Eukaryota > Viridiplantae > Streptophyta > Magnoliopsida > Solanales > Solanaceae > Nicotiana > Nicotiana noctiflora. The sequence continues at coordinate 59,913 of JASVEL010010843.1, read as the reverse complement.
AAACAGCAAATGACCAAGGACAGCCTTGTCATTAGTCACAATTTGCTACCCAGCAAAAGGAGTACCGCACTCTTGAGTACCATTCATACTTTTTTGATCTTCCTGCAAACATTGAGAAGCCTGCCTGATAGATGACACGGGAGAATGACCCAAAGAGTGAAAATCTTAGAACAACGATTGAAAAACATGCAAGGATTGGCAAGTCAAAAGAGTATTGCCTTCAAAGATCTATGTATGTTCCCCGAGGTCCACTTTCCACCTGGTTTCAAAACTCCCAAATTTGAAAAGTATGATGGACATGCATATCCCATAGCCCACCTGAAAAGGTATTTGCAATCAGCTAAGAGGTGCAAGAAGAAATGAAGAATTGCTAATAGCTTATTTTGGGGGAAAGCCTTATGGGAGTAGCATCCGAATGGTTTATGGATCAAGACACCTCTCACTGGTATGTTTGGGATGACATGGCACATGCCTTTGTCAAACAGTTCCAATACAATATTGACATTGCAACAGATCGTAATTCCCTTTCAAACCAGAAGAAGAAACTAACTGAAAGTTTTAGGGAATATGCCGTTAAATGGAGAGAACAAGCAGCTAGAGTTAAGCCATCCATGGCTTACCACGAGCTAATCAATGTCTTTCTTCAGGCTCAAGAGCCAAATTATTTTCAAAACATGATATCTGTTGTGGGTTAATCCTTCTCGAAAGCAATCAAAATGGGGGAAATGGTTGAGAATGGTCTTAAGATAGGCGAATTATAAGTCAAGCATTACTCAAACCCCTAACTCAGGTTGACTAGATTGAATCTGATAATTTTGGTGACACTAATGAGAAGGTTGAAGAAATCATGATGACATCAGGGTCGAGAAGAGGTCCCAGGAGAACATCTCGAAGGTATGAGCAGCCTCTTCAGACTTTCCATGACTCTCTAAGCAATATTATCCACCTCAGAACCCTCAATACTCTATTGTTGCACCTCAGTATATTGCACAGCCACCAAGACACCCCAGAAGGCGAGCACTAGCACCGCAAATCTCCACCAGCATCCGCAAAATTTTCAAATGCCCTATAACCCACATCCAAGCCAGGGATATAGAAGGGAGCAAAGGTTGAAAGATAATTTTACACCAATAGGAGAGTCATATGCAAGCTTGTTCGAGAAATTAAAGCAGTATGACATGATTGAATATATTCCTCCAAATCATGTGGACCCCGTGCAAAAAGCTTTGAACCTTCTAAAAGGTGTGAATACCATTCTAATTCCCAGGGGCATAATGTCGAGAGCTGTTGGGATTTGAAAAAAGAAATAGAAAGGATGATCCAGGAAAAACGGATTGTGATCCAAGACAGTGACACCCAAAATATCGTGCAGAATTCTTTACCCGGACATGATGATGCACATTTTGTAGGGAAAATGTCTAGTTACATGGAGTATGAGAACCCTCTTGGGAACTTGCCGACTGAAATTGGATAAGGCCATGGTGATTGTGATGAGCAAATTTGTGGCTAAATATCAAGCTTAGCAGTTAAAAATTCGTTCCATCCTCAATAGGAAGGAATCTTAGTAGTTTGTTTTGATGTTTTGACGTTTTTCTATTATCTGGGTTATTTCAGGGTTGTGATCAAAATTTTATTTGTTTTATTGAGTCAAACTCTTCTATCCATTTATTTTGTCTGTGTGAGTCTTGTCTATTTGTTCTGTTGCTATTTTCAGTGTCTTGGTTATTTTAAGGTTGTAGTTCGGTTATTAGGTTGTTTTTCTTATTGTCAAACCCTTTCATCCTTTACTCAATAAAATAGAGTTTTTCCTTTTGTATCATTCTATGCTTAGTTCTTTTCCCGCTAGTTCTAATGATATGACATGCATGCGGAAATTTTGGCCAATTCTTAGAAACTAATTTAATCTGGAGTTGAATAACTGAAAGAAAAAAAAACACTTTTGATACCAACTTGTCACGACCCTAGTTCACCAATCGTGAACCTGTCATGATGGCACCCAGTCCCCGTGACTAGGTAAGCCTAACACGTTGCGGAATATACAAGTTTATGAACATTAAACAAGAAATAGCGGAAAAATGACATAAATAGGAATGTAATCCGTGTCTCTTAGCACATACACTCGTCAACCACACTGTATAACATACCACCAAGACCCGGAATCCCACGGGTAACATAGACTAAAAGGGGAAATACAACTGTGGCTCTATATATTGAAAGTATCTAAAACAACAAAATGAGGGAAAAACATCTACTAATACTATCGGAATAGAAAGAGGGCCTCCGGATCCGCGGACGTAGCAGATCATACCTCGAGGTCTCCCAAAATGCTGCTGAATCACCTAATATGAGCCTGTCCCGATGTACCTGGATCTGCACAACAAAAGTGTGCGGAAGAGTAGCATGAGTACACCACGGCGGTACTCAGTAAGTGCCAAGCCTAACCTCGATAGAGTAGTGACGAGGAAGGTCGGGGCCCTACCGAGAGAACAATAACATAATGATCAAAATAGTAATAAGCAAGAATAAGTAAGAATGAATCTGAAATAACAACAATAAAGTAATTACTAAAACCGACTACGATTAGCTAACTACAAGTAAACAACACAACATAAACTCAAACCAGCAAGTCCAGGACCTGTGGGAATTGAACCCACAGTACCACTCTATAATCAACAATCGAGGAGCTACGGAAATTTAACTCGCAGTCCCAATTATAGTATATCTCTGGGTCTCCGGGAATCGAACCCGCAGCCCGTGTTTCAATATCTCAGGATGTGTCTCAATATCTCGGGATCTCCGGGAATCAAACCCGCAGTCCATATCTCAATAATATATCAATAAACTCCGGGTCTCCGGGAATCGAACCCGCAGACCTTGGGATCTCCGGGAATCGACCCCGCAATCCACAAATAATACCACTCCGGGTCTCTAGGAATTGAACCCACAGCCCTGGGATCTCCGGGAATCGAACCCGCAGTCCACAAACACGACAATTAAAGAAACGCACAGAGAAAACATAATATGCTTAATTACAATTTCACCAAAACTAGTACCAACAATTTTCAAGAAGTTCAAATAAGACAATTAGGCAATTAGACAAATAAATCCTATCTAGTCATGCTTTTCTAGCGAATACCAGGTAAATGCAATAATTTAATCAACTAAGAACAGGAATATCACTAATCGGACAATTCAAATACAGTGAGTCACAACAACCAGCGCATGTACACACCCGTCACCTCGCGTACAAGGCATTTAAACTATCACATAATATCCTAGGGGTGAAAATTCCCCCACACGAGGTTAGACAAGCCACTTACCTCGACTGCGGTACAAAACCGCTAAGAGACAACTCTCTTGCCGCGAATGTCGGCCTCCACAGGTGTTGTATCTGATACACATCAATAGAATCACATCAAAATAGGTCAATTGGGCATTACCCAATCAAAACAATTCAAAATACACCAAAACCACAAGTTGCCAAAATCCGACTTTCGGTACGCTTCTCGAAAAATTACAAAAGTTACATATTCGGAACCCTCGTCTCAATACGAGTCTAAGCATATAAAATCTACCAAATTCGGACTCCATTTGCCCATTCAAACCCTTGATTTTCTAAAATTCAAGCCTAGGGTGAAAACCCCCATGATATACCCCAAATTCCTCCAATTTCATGAGAAAATTGCATAATTTATCAATACAAAACCATAATTTGAGTCCATAGTTGATTACCTGAAGAATCCCCTTGAATTTCCCTTCAAAATCGCCCAAATCGCCTCTTAAGCCGAGCCCCAAATGTTTTGAAATGTTTTGAAATTTCTAACTTCTGATATAATTAAACCCTCTGCGATTTCCACTTTTGCGGACAAATTTCCGCCTCTGTGATACCGCTTCCGCGACCAATTGGTCGCTTCTGTGAATCCCAAGCCTAACTAGCCATTTCCGCTTCTGCGAGCCACGGACCACTTCCGCGCGTCCGCTCCTGCGGAATTACCTCCGCTCCTGTGGGACTTCCCGCTTCTGCGAGTAAGAGTCCGCTTCTACGGACTCGCTTAAGCGAAAGACATTCCACTCCTACGGATTCTTCACTCCTCGATCCTAGGTCGCTTCTACGACCAGCCTTCCGCACCCGCGACACCGCCTCAGCGGAACAGGATCCGCCTCTGTGATCCCAGGCGCTCCAAATTCCGCTCCTGCGGACTCGCCTCTGCGGTCCCATTTCCGCAGGGGCGAAAACAACGGAACAGAATGTCCAAACCTGCAATTTTCCATGTTTTCTTTCCGTTTACCCATCCGATAACACCCCAAGGTCCCCGGGACCTCATCCAAACCACCAACCTACTCCAAAACACGATACGAACTTGTTCTAATCATAAAAATATGTCCTTAAACACAAAAAAACATCGAATTATAGCGGATTCAAGCCTAAGTTTTCATCTAAACTTCCGAAATCAACATTCAATCAAAAACCCGACCAAACGACGTCCGAATGACCCGAAAATTTGCGGACATATCCAAAATCACATAAGAAAACTACAGAAATTGTTGGAATTCCATTCCGACCCCCATATCAAAATCTCACCTATCGTTCGGATTCGCCAAAATTTCAACCTTCGGCATTTCAAGCCTAATTGAGCTACGGACCTCCAAAATACATTCCGAACGCGCTCCCAACTCCGAAATCACCTAATGGAGCTAATGGAACCACCGGATTTCCGTTCCGAGGTCATCTTAACACTGTTCCGACTACGGACCATTTTCTAACTCTAAAGCTCTCATTTAGCTACTAAGTGTCCCAAAACACTCCAAATTCCAGAACCGACCCTCCCGGCAAACCATAATAGCAGAAATGAACTTAGGGGAACAGTTAAATTAGGGATCGGGGCGTAAATTTTAAAACGACCGGCCGGGTTGTTACATTCATATAGTAATGTCCCTATCTTGCGCCCTATATCATACCTGGAGTGGTGAAAAGATGAGGGTACTGGCTGCGCATATCCTGCTCGGTCTCCCAAGTCGCCTCCTCGACCGGCTGACCCCGCCACTGAACCTTACCGAAGCGATGTTCTTTGACCTTAGCTACCTGACCTGCCTGTCTAGAATGGCTACTGGCTCCTCAACATAAGATAGAAATTTGTCTAGCTGATCAAAAGTAAAATCCAACACATGCGACGGGTCACCATGGTATATCTGGAGCATAGAGACATGAAATACGGGATGGACTCCGGCTAGGCTGGGAGGTAAGGCCAACTCATAAGCAATCTCCCCAACATGCCTCAAAATCTCAAAAGGGCCAATAAATCTAGGACTCAGCTTCCCCTTCTTCCCAAATCTCATAACGCCCTTCATGGGCGAGACTCGAAGCAGAATCCGCTCGCCAACCATAAAAGCCACATAGCGGACCTTCTTGTCCGCAGAACTCTTCTGTCTAGACTGGGCTGCACGAAGTCTGTCCTGAATTACCTTGACCTTGTCCATTGCCTCATGAACCATATCAGTACCTAGCAACCTGGCCTCGCCCGGCTCAAACAAACCCACGGGAGACCTGCACCTCCTACCAGATAGGGCCTCATACGGTGCCAACTGAATACTAGACTGGTAGCTGTTGTTATAAGCAAACTCCGCTAGTGGCAAGAAGTGATCCCATGAACCTCCAAACTCAATCACGCACGCACGAAGCATATCCTCCAAAATCTGAATAGTGCGCTCGGACTGCCCATCAGTCTGGGGGTGAAAGGCTGTGCTCAGCTCTACCCGAGTACCTAACTCCTGCTGTACGGCTCTCCAGAACCGTGAAGTGAACCGAGTGCCTCTATCCGAAATGATGGAAACTGGAATACCATGCAGCCGAACTATCTCCCTGATATAGATCTCCGCCAGTCGTTCCGATGAATAAGTAGTGCTCACCGGTATGAAATGGGCGGACTTGGTCGGCCGATCCACAATAACCCAAATGGAATCAAACTTCCTAACAGTCCGTGGAAGCCCAGATACAAAGTCCATGGTGATGCGCTCCCATTTCCACTCTGGGATCTCAATCTGCTGCAATAACCCACCGGGACGTTGATGCTCATACTTCACCTGCTGGCGGTTGAGGCACCTAGAAACATAGTTAACTATATCCTTCTTCATCCGCCTCCACCAATAGTGCTGCCTCAAGTCCTGATACATCTTCACGGTACCCGGATGGATGGAATACCGCGAGCTATGGGCCTCTGCTAGAATCAACTCTCGAAGATCATCTACATTGGGCACACAAATACGCCCCTACATCCTCATAACTCCATCATCCCCAATGGTAACATCTCGAGCATCACCACGCCGAACTCTATCCTGGAGGACAAGCAAATGAGGGTCGTCGAACTGACGCTCCCTGATGCGGTCAAATAGAGAAGACCGAGAAACCACACAAGCCGGAACCCTGCTAGGCTCCGAAAGATCCAATCTAACAAACTGTCTGGCTAAAGCCTGAACATCCATCGCCATAGGCCTCTCCAAAGCTGGTAGATATGCCAAACTCCCCAAACTCTCTGCCCGGCGACTCAAGGCATCGGCAACTACATTAGCCTTGCCCAGATGATAGAGAATAGTAATATCATAGTCCTTCCGTAGCTCCAACCATCTCCTCTGATGCATATTCAGGTCCTTCTGCTTAAGCAAGTATTGCAAGCTCCGGTGATCAGTGTAGATCTCACAATGAACCCCATACAAGTAATGACGCCAAATCTTCAAGGCGTGAACAATGGCAGCTAGCTCCAGATCATGAACATGGTAGTTCTTTTCATGTACCTTCAGTTGTCTGGACGCATAGGCAATCACCCTACCGTCCTGCATCAATACTACACCGAGTCCAACTCGTGAGGCATCACAATATACTGTATAGGACCCCGAACCTGTAGGCAACATCAAGATAGGGGCCGAAGTCAAAGCTGTCTTGAGCTTCTGAAAGCTCGCCTTACACTCATCTGTCCACTGGAAAGGGGCACCCTTTTGGGTCAACCTGGTCATGGGTGCTGCGATCGAAGAGAACCCCTCTACGAAACGACGATAATAACCCGCCAAATCAAGGAAACTGCGAATCTCAGTAGCTGAAGAGGGTCTGGGCCAACTCTGCACGGCCTCCACCTTCTTCGAATCCACTCGAATACCATCGCTCGACAATACGTGGCCTAGAAATTCCACTGAACTCAGCCAGATTTCACATTTAGAGAACTTGGCATATAGCTGCTTCTCCCTCAGAGTCTGAAACACTATCCTCAGATGCTGCTCGTGCTCTTCCTGACTCCGGGAATACACTAGAATATCATCAATAAAAACAATCACGAACGAGTCCAGATATGGCCTGAACACACTGTGCATCAAATGCATAAAAGCTGCTGGGGCATTAGTCAGCTCGAAGGACATCACGAGGAACTCGTAGTGACCATACCGAGTCTTGAAGGCGGTCTTTGGGATATCTGGCTCCCGAATCTTCGGCTGATGATAACCAGAGCACAAATCAATCTTGGAGAACACCTGTGCGCCCTGTAGCTGGTCAAACAAATCATCAATACGTGGCAAAGGATACCGGTTCTTCACTGTAACTTTGTTCAACCGACGATAGTCAATACACATACGCATAGAACCGTCCTTTTTCTTTACAAACAACACAGAAGCGCCCCAAGGCGAAACACTGGGTCGAATGAAACCCTTACCTAATAACTCCTGTAACTAATCCTTCAGCCCCTTCAACTCCGGAGGAGCCATACGGTACGGTGGAATAGAAATAGGCTGAGTGCCCGACAACAAATCCATAGCAAAATCAATATCTCTGTCGGGCGGCAAGCCCGAGAGATCAGCTGGAAATACATCAGCGAAATCACGTACCACTGGAATTAAATCAATAGAAAGAGTGTCAATACCGACATCCCGCACATAAGCTAGATAAGAAGCACACCCCTTCTCAACCATACGCTGAGCTTTGAGAAAGGAAATAACACGGCTGGGGGTGTGATCTAGAGTACCACTCCACTCAATACGTGGAATGCCTGTCATAGCCAGCGTCACGGTCTTGGCGTGACAATCAAGAATAGCATAATGGGGCGACAACCAGTCCATGCCCAAAATAATATCAAAATCGACCATCCCGAGCAACAATAGATCCGCTCTGGTCTCAAAACCACAAATGATAACCAAACACGACCGATACACATGGTCCACAGCCAAAGAATCTCCCACCGGAGTGGAAACATAAATGGGGGCACTCAAAGAATCCCGAGGCACACCCAGATGAGAAGCAAAATAAGAGGACACATATGAAAAAGTGGAACTAGGGTCGAATAGAACCGATGCCTCCCTGTGACTAACCAGAATAATACCTGTGATAACAGAATCAGATGCAATAGCTGCAGCGTGATCGGGAATAGCATAAAATCTAGCCTAACCCATCTCTAGAGGACGGCCTCTGGTACCATGTTCCCCGCCCCTGGTTGGCTGGGCAAGTGGAATGGCAGCTGGGGCTGGAATGATGGCCTGCTGACCTTGAGAGCCGCGCTGAGGCTGCAAAGACTGTGGAGGTGCTCCTCTCCTACGCCTGGGGCACTCCCTAACCAGGTGGCGAGTATCCCCGCACTCAAAACAAGCTGTGGGAGGACGCGGTGGCTGTGACTGACCGGCCTCACCCCCACTAGTCTGACCCCTAGAAGGACCCCGCGCAGGAGGTGCACCTGAAACTGGGGGGAGCATAATAAGGCTCCTGCTGAGGTGCTGGAAGAGCTGGAGTACTACCAGCTACTAGCAATGCTAAATGAACTGGATGACCTGAATAACCCCTGCCAAAACGTCCGGCTGCTGAAGTGCGGGCACCAGAGAAATGGTCTGACTCACGAGACCTCTTGGCCTCCCTCTCTCCCCGCTCTCTTCGGAGCACTCTCGATCCTCCTGGCAATGCTCACCACCTGCTGATAAGGTATATCCGTCTCCAAATCCTTGGGCATGCTGGATCGGATCGACGGAATAAGGCCCTCAATAAATCTCCGCACTCTCTCCCAGGCCATGGCTACCAAAGCCGGTGCATGCCTGGCTAGACGGGTGAAACTGATAGCATACTTCGATACTGACATGGAGCCCTGTCGCAACCGCTCAAACTCTGAGCGCCAAGAATCCCTAAGGCTCTGGGGAACAAACTCCCTCAAAAACAGATCTGAAAATTGCGTCCAGGTCAATGAAGCAGACTCATCTGGACTATCCAACTCATACGTGCGCTACCAATCGTAAGCGGCCCCATGAAACTAAAAAGTAGTAAAGGAAACCCCGCTGGTCTCCACTATCCCCATGGTATGAAGAATACGATGACACTCCTCCAGAAAACCTAATGCATCATCTGTAGCCAAACCACTGAACACTGGAGGATCATATTTCTTGAACCTCTCCAATCTACGCTACTCGTCCTCGGAGGCAGCTAGCCCACCTCCGGGCTGTGCTGGGGCGGCAAGAGGCATAACAATAATCTCTGGAACATGTCCCACTGGCACTCACTGCTCAGGAGTGTGGGCTGCGGGAGTCTGGGCCCCTCCCCCGGCCTGAGATGTAAGTGCAGCGAGAGGAAGCAACTCCGCCTGAGCAAGAGTAGTATACATGCTCATAAACTGGGCTAGAGTCTCCTGGAGTGCCAGAGTCGTAGTAGCTGTAATAGGTGCACCAGGTGCATGCGCTCCAACCTGATCCACCGCTGGTGCCTTAGCGGCAGCGCGCACGGGTGCTGTGGCTACACCTCGGGCGTGTCCTCAACCTCTACCCGGCCTCGGCCTCTAGTGGCAGCAGCAGAGGGCACGGGTGCTGAATCCTCACGAGTAGCACGTGTCCTCACTATCTGTGAGAGAATAGAAGACGAAAATTTAGATTTGGTGTCAAAATATCGCACGACAAGGAATTCAAAAGAAATGAAGAGTTTCCTAAACAGTTACATAGCCCCTCGTAGATAAATACGGATGACTCTGTATCGATCAGTAAGACTCTAAATAACAGGCCTGTATCCCGTGACTCCTATGAACCTAGGGCTCTGATACTAACTTGTCACGAACCTAGTTCACCAATCGTGAACCTGTCATGACGGCACCCAGTCTTTACGACTAGGTAAGCCTAACACAATGCGAAATTTACAACATTTATTAACAACAATTAAAATAACAGCGGAATGACATAGAAACAATGCAATAAGTGCCGCTCGGCATATACACTTTACTAAATACCAGAATATATAACCACCAAGACCCGTAAACTCACGAGCAAACACAAGCTAAGAGAGTATAACTGTGTCTCTATACACCAAGAGTAACTATACAACCGAAATAAAAAAAGAATAACTATCATCACTAAAGAAGAAAAGAAGAAGACCCTCCAGATCTGCGGACGTAGCGCATCATACCTCGAGGTCTCCAAACGTGCCGCCGAATCACCTAGTATGAGCCTCTCCTGATGTGCGCAGTCCGCATAACAAATGTGTGCGGAAGAGTAGCATGAGTACACCACGACGGTACTCGATAAGTGCCAAGCCTAACCTCAATGGAGTAGTGATAATAAGTAGTTTAAATAATAATGAATCTAAAATAACAACAATAAAGTGATTACTGCAACCGTCTACAATTAAGCTAACAACAAGTAACCAACTCAACAAAACTCAATCAGCAAGTCCAAGAACTGTGGGAACTGAACCCACAGTCCCACTTTATAATCAACAATCCAGGAGCTACGGGAATTTAACCCGCAGTCCCAATAACAGTATCTCTGGGTCTTCGGAGTGCCTCAATACCTCAGGATGTTTCTCAATGATCTCAAGATCTCCGGGAATCAAACCCGCAGTCCATATCTCAATAATATATCAATAACTCCGGGTCTCCGGGAATCGAACCCACAGCCCTTGGATCTCCGGAAATCGAACCCGCAGTCCACAAACAATATCACTTCGGGTCTCTGGGAATCGAACCCACAGCCCTGGGATCTCCGGGAATCGAACCCGCAGTCCACCAACACAACAAATAAATAAAACGCACAGAGAAAGGATAATATGCTTAACTACAACTTCACCGAAACTAGTACCAACAATTTTCAAGAAGTTCAAATAAGACAATTAGGCAATTAGACAGATAAATCCTATCTAGTCATGCTTTTCTAGCGAATACCAGGTAAATGTAACAATTTAATCAACTAAGAACATGAATATCACTAATCGGACAATTCAAGAACAGTGAGTTACAACAACTAGCGCATGTACATGCCCGTCAACTTGTGTACAAGGCATTTAAACTATCACATAATATCCTATGGGTGAAGGTTCCCCCACACGAGGTTAGACAAGCCATTTACCTCGATTCCGGTACAAAACCGCTAAGAGACAACTCTCTTACCGCGAATGTTGGCCTCCACAGGTGTAGTATCTGATAAAAATTAATAGAATCACATCAAAATGGGCCAATTGGGCATTACCCAATCAAAACAATTCAAAATACACCAAAACCCACAAGTTGCCAAAATCCGACTTTTGGTACGCTTCTCGAAAAATTACGAAAGTTATATTTCGGAACCCTCATCTCAATACGAGTCTAAGCATATAAAATTTACCAAATTCGGACTCCATTTTCCCATTCAAACCCTTGATTTTCTAAAATTCAAGCCTAGGGTGAAACCCCCCATGATATACCCCAAATTCCTCAAATTTCATGAGAAAATTGCATAATTTATCAATACAAATCCACAAATTGAGTCCATAGTTGATTACCTGAAGAAACCCCTTGAATTTCCCCTTCAAAATCGCCCAAATCGCCTCTTAAGCCGAGTCCTCAAATGTTTTGAAATGTTTCTGAAATTTCTAACTTCTGATATAATTAAACCCTCTGCGATTTCCGCTTCTGCGGACAATTTCCGCCTCTACGATACCGCTTCCGCGACCAATTGGTCGCTTCTGCGGATCCCAAGCCTAACTGGCCAATTCCGCTTCTGTGAGCCATGGACCGCTTCCGCGCGTCCGCTCCTGCGGAACTACCTCCGCTCCTGCCGGACTTCACGCTTCTACGAGTAAGATTCCGCTTCTGCGAATTCACTTAAGCAAACGACCTTCCGCTTCTGCGGATTCTTCACTCCTCGACCCTAGGTCGCTTCTACGAAAAGCCTTCCACACCCATAACACTGCCTCTGCGAACCCAAGCGCTCCTACGCTCCTAATTTTGCTCCTGCGAACTCGCCTCTGCGGTCCCATTTCCGCAGGGGCGAAAACAACAGAAGAGAATGTCCAAACCTGCAATTTCCATGTTTTTCTCCCGTTTAACCATCCAAAAACACCCCGAGGCCCCCGGGACCTCATCCAAACACACCAACACATCCTAATACCTTATTCGAACTTGTTCCAATGATAAAAACATGTCCTTAAACACAGAAAACATCGAATTATAGCGGATTCAAGCCTAAGTTTTTATCTAAACTTCCGAAATCAACATTCAATCAAAAACCCGACCAAACGATGTCCAAATGACCTGAAAATTTGCGGACATATCCAAAATCACATAACGAAGCTACAGAAATTGTCGGAATTCCATTCCGACCCTCGGATCAAAATCTCACCTATCGTTCGGATTCGCCAAAATTTCAACTTCGGCATTTCAAGCCTAATTGAGCTACAGACCTCCAAAATACATTTCGAACGCGCTCTCAACCCCGAAATCACCTAACGGATCTAATGGAACCATCGGATTTCCGTTCCGAGGTCGTGTTAACACTGTTCCGAATACAGGCCATTTTCCAACTATAAAGCTCTCATTTAGGGACTAAGTGTCCCAAAACACTCCAAATTCCGGAACCGACCCTCCCGGCAAACCACAATAGCAGAAATAAATATAGGGGAACAGTTAAATTGGGGATCGGGGCATAAATTCTTTTGAGGATGAATAAAGAGTTGAAATACTTTGAAATTAAGGTCGAGTAAAATTCACCTTCAAATCATTGTGAAGATCGAGCTTGAGGAAGTTTAGTCAATCGAAGTTTGTTGGAAAGTTTGACATTTAGGGATGGAAAGTATCTTGTGACCACGACACACCAAGAAGACAAACATGTACGTCAATGTTGTAATCGCGAAAAGATAACATGATTGGCATTCTCGAGGCTGGGAGGCCCTTTTTCTGCTATCTAAACACTCTATACCCTTTGTTATCCCTTTTGAGCATGTGTTATTTTCTTTCACCACCCTATTTTGGAATGTTTAGAGTCAATAGTCAAAAACAAAAATATGATGGGAAAAAAAAAGAGTCAATGTCCCAAAAGTACAAACTGGGGCAATTCTTAGAAAATTCAAGTGAAAAAATGAAGAAGAAAAGAATTGGTAAAGAGCCATGCCCCCCAGAAAACAGAAGCTAGGGCAACTTCTTTTGAAAAAAAAAAGGATAGAAGAAAAAAAAACAGAAAGAAAGATGAGAAAAAATAGTGTAGGTCAAATGTTTGAACTATGTTCGACTTGATTTCTTAAAAAAAAAGATACGTAGCCAGCCTCACGGTTCGGTCCAACCAAATAAGAATTCCAAAAAAATCCAAAAAAAATCCCCAGTAGCTGATACTGAGGCAGATATTTTATTTTACTTTTGAAAGAGTCGACTCCAAGAGTTGTAAGTCCACAACCCCCTTTATTCTGATTCTGTTTGTGCCTTCATGACGTCCTTTCTTTCCAACCCTATCCAAAATCCTTCCAAATAAAGACCTCCTGATATGCCTTCAAGAATGCCAAGAGAAGCATGTCTATCGTTTATGCGTGGTCGTTATTAGGGGTCTTGAGACCGGTGTAGATCTCCTATTTCTTGATATTGTAGACTTTGATGCCATTTTTGGGATGGATTGGTTGTCACCTTATCATGCTATATTGGACTGTCATGCCAAGACGGTGACCTTAGACTTGCCGGGGTCATCTCGTATAGAGTAGAGAGGGACTCCAAGTCATTCTACCAATAGTGTTATCTCATATATGAAGGATCAGTATATGGTCGAGAAGGGGTGTTTGGCCTATTTGGCGTATGTTCGTGATTCTAGTGTTGAGGTTCTTTTTCCATTTAAAGTGACATTATTCGAAATGGAATTATTTATTCTTTTCAGAGTCGCCACTTGGGAAAGGTTTGGCTTTTGATGTCCCAAGTCACCGATTTAACTTAAATCCCAAATCGAGGAAAATTTCAACTTCCTAATTGGATTCTGCGAATCAAAAATTCTAAGTAAGGAATTCTGTTGACCAGATGGAAGGTGTTAGACATCCCAAGATCCCGTGGTTCTAGCACAGTTGCTTAAGTTATCATAAATGACTAAAATCTCATTTTTTACATGCTCCAATCTATAGTGCAATTTTATAATTATTTACCGCTTTTTAACCTTTTTTTTTACGAAAGTGAACATCGTTTAAAAACGTATTTTTGGACCACGTCACATGAAATGCACCCGGATCCTCGACACATTCTTAAACAACATTTTTGGGTTTGGATTTGGGTCGCATGAAATATGCACTCGTATTTAAGCAAGTAAAATTATTAAAAGCGCGTCTAAAGTGACTAACGTGTTGTTATATTTTGGGAAGGCCGTGAAATTTGCTAATAACCCGTCCCGAATCTCTAAGCATTTTTAATTAAGTAATTAATGAGGGCCCTGAAATTTATATTTGGTTTAGCGAGGCTCGTCTCATCTTTATTATTAGAAGGCCAACCTAAAGCAAACTAAAATTTTCTATTTATTTTTGTTTCAAAAAGGCCTCATTAATTAATATTACAAAATTCGGGCCCCAAGTTCAAGTACCGATTCAAATAAAAGGGATGAACCTCCTAATTTGAACCCATTACTTAACTCGAAGGACCAAATTTGTGCTATGTTAACCTACGAATTAAGGTCCCCGACCCGATTCCCCAATAATAAATTTTAAAAGAGTTTGGATAAGAGTCCATCAGACAATAGGCATGTTCAAAGGCCCAAGATGAGAATGAATTGGGTTTGGAGGCGTTTGTACTCCAGCTTATGAAGCTGACTGACATTGGGCTTCACGTCTGAGCGCAATAATGAATTGACATTGCTGTAACCCTCGATATTCAATTAGAGATCAGAGGTGCGCTTTACAAAATAATGTTACTAGAGATATTTCAAATCACATGGGAATTCTGTAGTAATTCTAATCATACAAAAAGTTATGATTTTTCATTTTTTGTTTTGTTGAACCTGTATTACCAATCTAACATTTAAGCTACCAACTAACTCAACTAAACTTATTTATCTATATGAACATATGTGCCTTCTTATTAAATCTAAAACTTGAACAATTAAACTTAATCTAGTTAAACCAAATGTCATTAAATGACATATTACATCATGCTAAATCCAAACGCCACCCTAACAGTTCAGAACAATTCAACTATATGGCAAAACCAATCTATAAGCTAACATAATCTAGAACAAACTCAAATTTAGATCAATCAGTATAAACAAAAAGCAGTCTCAAACAATCCAAAGGTAATCCTAGTTATACAACCCAGTATAATCCGGCTTTCAATTAAAAACAAAACAAAGTGAATGCAACTACCACATTCTGTAATTACTCAAGACACAATAGCTAAGGAGACAATATAATTCCAAAACATCAAATTTATTCTCATTTCCGGCTTGAGATATAGCAGATCAGCGTTTAAAGGTGTACTTGGAATTGAGTAAGGTAAAGGAAAGGTGTCAGCAACAGAGATAAGAAAATAGCATTGGAACAACATCCAAAAACGAGTTCAGCAGCCAAGAAAAGTTCAAAATCAAACGGAATCTAGCTGATCAACCAATAACAACTCGAATAGACCCAAATAAGCTTGAAATGACCCAAATCTACTTGGAATTTAACCCAAGAACAACCAAATAATTTCAGCAACTATGTATTAAGCTAGAAGATGCAAAGCAATAACTGGAAATCCAAATTAACCTAAGGGATAGTATTATTGAGGATTTTTGAAAGTTTTCTGTTATTTTTGTTTTTTCTGCAGGGTTTAATATCTAAAAATGAGGGTTTCTATAGCTATATGATTTTAGATTTGAACCTCTTGAGTTTTGAGATTCAAATTTGAAATTTAGACTTGAAGAAGGGGATTTTTTTAGGGGATTTAAGAGCTGGAGAGTTTGGGGAATTTTCAGAGTGTCTAAACTTATAAAAGAAGGCATTAGAGGTACCTTTTATAAGCAAGGAAGGGCAGGAATGTTCTGGAACTTATTCACCCATTTTTCCCCTTTTTATTTTTAGAAATCAGTCATTAAACCCTAAATTTATGGCTTATTGCCCAAGATACTGCTTTTAAAATGCAGGAACTTATACTAAGGCCCCATTCTAGAAGGTCCTAAGGTGTTTTAGCCTTGTTCTACCTACGGAATACCTACACTACCCTTGTTTTTGTTTTGAAATTACTGGTCCTTAACAAACTAGCCCATTTTGGATGCCTAAACTATCCTTGATTGCCCCTAAAATTACTAACCAAAAATTTAACTATAGTTAATCCTAGCGAGTCTAAATCAGCTATAACCAATTAACAAAACTAAAATTTAACTCTAATTAATATGTAACATTGAACTAATAGGTAGTAAACTATTAAACAATTGAGATCACAGTGAACTATCATTCAACAACCTATGATTGACTAACAAAAAAATATGAATTTAACAGGTAATGATTAATCAACGACACTAATTTATGAATTTTAAACTACCATCAATAAGCATAGAAAAGGAATCAAAAATAAAATTTAAACGACAAAATCCTCGGTACTAATTATTGTAAAAAAAGAAAGAAGAAAAAGAGCATAAGGAATAGATGAACAAATTAACAGGAATAAAGGAAAATTATATTCAAACTAATTAAAGAAATAGTATTGACTCACCTATGCAAGGCTGGAATAGAGATTGAAAAATTGATTCGAGCCCCAGAATAATGTTAATCGTTTGTTATTCTTAAAGAACAAACAAAAACGTTATTTCGTGAATCGAATCCAATACCAGACTCGAAAAATCAGGCAAAATTGAGCAAAAAGAAACTCCTAGGGTTCTGCCTCATTTATGATTCGAGATTCGAGCAGTTCCGATGATGTTTGAAGGAAACTAATGAGTTGGAAAGAGGAGAATGAGGAGAATGAGGGGTGTTTATCTGAGGCGGATTGGGGGTGGCGCGCCGTGGGCGGCGGAGGCAGCGTCCACATATTTGATTATTTGAGATGATTGAGTTGGATTTGATGGATGATTTTTGGAGTTTTGGAAAGAGGAGATGAAGGCGATGAAGAGGTGTAAATCTGAGCGTCATTGGACACCGACCACGACAATTTTCGACCGGCGGCAGATGGTGGACAACGGAGGAATGCGGAGACATGATGGGGGCGGTGATGACTGATGGAGACGGGGGGAGGGCACGAGAAAGGAGTAGTGGTCTCTAGGGTTAGACAAATTTTCGGACTTTTTTATATATATGTAAATATCAATTGTGGCTGTTGGATTAAAAAAAATGATGGCCAGGATTGTGTGACACAGAACGACGTCGTTTTTATTTCTCTGGGGCAGGCCAGGTTAGAGACTAGATTGGGCCTGGGCATGGGGTGATTTTTTGTCCAATTTTGGAGCCTTTTGAATTAAAATGTGCATGGCCTAAAGTCAAAAACCTTTTGATTCTTTTTATCTTTATTTTCTTTTCTTTATTTTGTTTCATTTTGTATTTGATATTTTTCTAATTTTATTAAATGCAAGATTAAAATAAAAGACCCAATTAACTCTACAATTATACTAATTAATTTTCAAAATTAACTAATTCCTAATTTAAAGAAAATGAAAAGTAGAAATGCATGGTCCATTTTAGTATTTTCTTTATTTTGTAATGCACACTATTTTTGTATATTTTTTTTGGAATTATATCAATTAAAAACGCACACAAAAATACAAACAAGATACAAAATCATGCAATTAATTCCTAATAATTCTAAGGAACTTTATAGGAGTAATTTAAGCGTGGCAAAAAGCACGTGCTCATAGGGGGTATTTGGCTTGTTTAGCCTATGTTCGTGATTCTAGTGTTGAGGTTCCTTCGATGGATTTTGTACTAGTTGTTCGAGAGTTTCCAGAGGTATTTCCTTCACACCTGTTGGGGATGCCACCCGACATGGATATTGACTTTTGCATTGATTTGGCTCCGGGTACACAACCCATTTCTATTCCTCCATATCGTATGGTCCGCCAGAGTTGAAAGAATTGAAAGAAAAGTTGCAAGAACTGCTTGATAAGGGCTTTATTATACCTAGTGTCTCGCCTTGGGTGCACCGATGTTGTTTGTCAAGAAGAATGATAGATCGATGAGAATGTGCATAGACTATCTCCAGCTGAACAAGGTCACCATAAAGAACAAGTATCCATTGTCGAGTATTGATGATTTATTTGATCAGCTTCAGGGTGTTAGGGTATTTTTGAAGATTGATTTGAGGTCTAACTACCATCAGTTGAGGATTAGGGCGTCCGATGTCCCTAAGGCAACTTTTTGCACTCGGTACAGACATTATGAGTTCTTAGTGATTATTTGACAAATGCCCCAATAGCTTTTATGGATCTGATGAACCATGTGTTCAAGCCTTATTTGGATTCCTTCGTGATTGTCTTCATTGATGGTATTTTGATTATTCTCACGGCCGGGGGGAGCACAATTAGCATATTCGAGTCGTTCTTCAAACTATGAGAGACAACTAGTTATATGATAAGTTTTCGAAATGTGAGTTTTGGTTGAGTTCAATAGCATTCTTGGGTCATGTCGTATCAACAGATGATATTAAGGTAGATCCTAAGAAGATTGAGGCAGTCAAGGACTGGCCTAGACACACATTAGCTACAAAGATCTGGAGTTTCTTGGGTTTGGCGGGCTATTACCATCGGTTGTAGAGGGATTTTCATTTATTGTAGCCCTAATAACCAGGTTGACCCAGAAGGGTGCCAAATTTAGGTGGTTGGACGAGTGTGAGGCGAGCTTTCAAAATCTCAAGACAGCCTTGACCACGACGCCGGTGTTGGTATTCCTACAATATCAGGGCCATATATAGTGTAATGTGATGCATCTCATATTGGACTTGGTGCAATGTTGATGCAGAATGACAAAGTTATTGCATATGCTTCGCGGATGTTGAAGATCCATGAGAAAAAGTATATGGTTCATGATTTGGAGCTAGCAGCCACCGTTCACGTGGTGAAGATTTAGAGGCACTATATATATGGCGTGTCATGTGAGGTGTTCATGGATCACAAGAGTTTGCAATACTTGTTCAAGCAGAAAGAGCTAAATTTGAGGTAGAGAAGGTGGTTGTAGCTATTGAAAGACTATGCTATTACCATCTTGTATCATCCTAGGAAGGCCAATGTAGTGGCCGATGCTTTGAGTAGGAAGTCCGCCAGTATATGCAACCTTGCGCAATATCTACCGGCAGTGGAGAGGCCACTAGCATTGGATGTTCAGGTCTTAGCCAACTAGTTTGTTAGATTGGATGATTCGAAACCGAGCCGAATTCTGGCTTGCGTGGTTTCTCAGTCTTCTATATATGATTGTATCAGAGCGCATAAGTATGTCAACTCCCATTTGCTTGTCCTCAAGAACACAGTTTAGCACGGGGATGTTAAAGAGGTTACTATTGGGGATGACTGTGTTTTGAGGATGCAAGGTTATGTTTGTATGCCTAATGTGGATGGGCTTCGTGAGTTGATTATAGGGAAGCCCATAGTTCTCAATATTCTATTCATCCGGGCGCCGCTAAGATGTATCAAGACTTGCGATAACATTATTGGCGGAGGAGGATGAAGAAGGATATTATTGCGTATGTATCTCGGTGTTTGAATTGTCAGCAGGTAAAGTACGGGCATCAGAGACCTGGTGGTTTACTTCATAAGATTGAGATTCCTGAGTGGAAGTGGGAGCATATCACTATGGACTTCATTATTGGACTCCTACATACTCAGAGGAAGTTTCATACAGTATGGGTTATTATGGATAGGCCAACTAAGTCGGCGCATTTCATTCATGTGGGGGTTTCCTATTATTCTGAGCGGTTAGCAAAAATCAATATTCATGAGATCGTTCGTCTTTATGGTGCGCTCGTGTCTATCATAGTTTGCCTCGTATTTCTGGAGGGCAATACATCGTGAGTTGGGTACGCGGTTTGAGTTGAGCACAATATTTCATCCTTAGACGGACGGACAATCCGAACGTACTATTCAGATTTTGGAGGATATGCTCCAAGCATGTGTTGTGGACTTTTGGAGGTTCTTGGGATCAGTTCTTGCCATTAACAGAGTTTTCCTAGAACAACACTTACTAATCAAGCATCCAGATGGCTCCCATATGAGGCATTATATGGCAGGCGGTGTCGTTTGGGTAGTTTGAGCCGGGAGAGGCTCGATTATTAGGTACGAATTTAGTTCATTATGCCTTGGAAAAGGTTAAGGTCATTCAGGATAGGCTTCGTACAACTCAGTCCAGGCAGAAGAGTTATGCTGACCATAAGGTTCGTGATGTAGCATTCATGATTGGGGAGCGAGTATTGTTTCGGGTGTCGACAATGAAGGGCGTGATGAGGTTTGGGAAGAATGGCAAGCTAAGCCCTAGGTTCATCGGGCCTTTTGAGATCCTTGATAGAGTGGGAGAGGTGGCTTACAGACTTGTGTTGCCGCCATGTTTATCAGTTGTGCATCTAGTGTTTCATGTGTCCATGCTCTAGAAAAGCACGAAGGATGGTGTCGTGTTCGTTTTCTATTTGCTGTGATTATTTACTGTTATCTGTTCAACGTGCCTTGATTGTTTTGTTTTCGTTATTTCTATGTTCCCTTATTCAGGTATTCCCCTATAGCATGTTGCCCGTTCCTGTTAATTTATGTTTATCTTATATTATTGTTATTCTGTTAGATATTGTTTAACTGCACGTATTTATGATATTTGTCGTGTCATAGCCTCGTCACTACCTCGTCGAGGTTAGGCTCGACACTTACCAGTATATGGGGCTGGTTGTATTGATGCTACACTCTGCACTTTTTGTACAGATCCCAATAGTGGACCCTACAAACCGTAGTTCGAGGTTGCTGCCTTCAGTCTAGTGGTGATTTGAGGTAGTCCTGCAGGCGCCCGCAGGCCTTAGCGTCCCCTTCTATCATATTTCTTTTATGTTTATCTACTCTCGAAGTGATGTACATTTCTTTGTTTAGACCTTTATATGTAGTATTCATAGACCGTTCGTGAGATTGTGACACCAGTTCTAGGTGGAGTTTTATTATAGTTTCGTATTTGTACTAAGTTAATTTGTTAAATTTTGTTCTTCCGCATTTTGTTCCGTTGTTTTTCTTATATTAACTTGTAAATTTTTAAAAGATAAAGTAAAAAGGTAAAATGATCAGTAACGTTAGCTTGCCTAGCGCGTACAATGTTAGGCGCCATCATAGCTCTGACGATGGGAAATTCGGGTGGTGACATTTTTTAAAAAGTTTTAGAGTCTAAGGCAATGCAAAATATTTGAGTTTACTCTTTTTTCGTTAATTTACTTGTTGTTAAATGTAAACCTTTTAATTTGTAAGTTTAAATGTTGAAATAAATGTAGCACTTGCAATTTATAAGTGCAGTTTTCCCCTATCTTTATTGTATTCTTTATATTTTTAATCTATATTAATATAAATTATAATAACTATACAAGGAAAATAAAAATAACCTGACCCGGCCCGACCGTTTGGACCCGTAACCCTTACGCTTCATTTTTTACCCGGATGGACCCAGATCCGTTAAGTAGGCTAACCCGTAACTAGACTAGATCGAAAATCGATTGGTTTAATTTTTGAGAATTTTTCACAAAGCACCATCTTTTTGTCACAATTAGCCATTTATAGATACCATTTTGCTATATTACGTTCTATAGATATATTTTATGTTTTTATACAATATATTTCATGTATTTAAACGGTTGTATTCATTAATACAAGAAAAAAATAGGCGTAAAAACGAAAAATCCAGCTAAGTGTTATCTGTATTTAACTGTATTCAAGCGAAATTTTAGTTGTATTTAACTGTATTCAAGTGAAATTTCAGTGAAATACAGTAACTTTTTTGCGCAAATTCTGGGAACTTAAACTTGTTAATAACGGAAGGAAATCAAATCACATGATAGTATCCTAATTTAACTCAAAGAACTAAAACGAGTACACAATAATTTGTATTTTGCTCAAAGAAAGCAACTAAAAAATGTGAAAAGAAGGAAAAACCAAAGTAACACATCTGATCGAACTTCTCAATTCTCTTCTCCTTTTTTTCTATTGAATACAACAAAATACAATTGAATACGGCTGAATAAAACTCTTGAATGCAACAAAATACAACTAACTTCCGCTGAATAAAATAGTTGAATATAACTAATTGCAACTGAATACAGTTGTATAAAGTTGTATAAAACACTTGAATACTATTGTTGAATAAAATAGTTAATTACAACTGATAAAAACCGAATACAAGAGAATAATCACAACTTTTTAATACATCTAAAATATATAAATGAATGTTGCTGAATACATGTGAATACAGTTTCACCTCTTTCATCTGTAAACATGGCTTTCGTCAAAATCAAGGTTCAAAAATTCTCTTTGAGATGGATAGTTAGATCTCTTTCTCCTCTACTTTCTCTATCTCTATATTTCTTTCTTTTTTCTTGCTGAAATTTGTTGTTTTATAGATCTGTTTTCGTATGCCAAATAATAATAAAGATTGATTATGATGTGAAAATACAAAGAGAACAAAGAATTGGAGTAACGTGAGTATGTGGGAGAAGAGAGTAGAGGTGATAATGGCAGAGAAAAATAGAGTGTTTGGTATGAAGGAAAATGTTTTCCATGGAAAATGTTTTCCTAGAAAATATTTTCATGGAAAATGAGTGATTTTATCACTTATTTTCTCTTGTTTGGTTGGTAAGTGGAAAACATTTTCGGGAAAATATTTTCTATGTTTGGTTAGAGAGTAAAAAATAGTTTTTTAGAAAAATATTTTTTTTGCAATTCTCCTACCCCTCCCCTTCCCGAAGTCTCTAAAAATTGACACAATCTAAAGGAACTAATGTGATGCTTTACTTTTTAACGCAAAAATCGCGTATTTTCGAATCGGTAAATTTATAATTTCTAAACCCGTAAACTTCCGAACTCATAATTTTGAAACTTGTAAAATATTGAGCCTTTAAATGATAAATAATAAAATTAAAAACTGAAAAATATATTTTAAATTTTTTTCGGGGGGGAGGGGCAGGGGGTGGGTGCAGTAACAAAAAAAAGTAATTTTTTTTTGTGCGGGAGGAGGGGGAGGGGGTGGGGGTGGGTGGTGCAGAAAAATAAGAAAACAGAAATTTAAAATTATAGAAAAAAAATTAAGGTAAAAGAAATTTTTTTGCGGGGTGGGGTGGAGGGGTAGTAGGGTGGATGGTAACGGAAAAACTGAAATTTTTCTAAAAAAAAACTGTTTTTTGGAGAGGGGGTGGGGTGGGTTGGTGAGGGTGAGAATTGTTGAGAAGGAGCTTTGGAAAATGTTTTCCATTCTTTTGATAAGGAAAACATTTTCCTCCAATTGGAGGAAAATGAATTGATAAGGAAAATATTTTCCAAAACATTTAAGCCAACCAAACATGGGAAAATTGGAAAACATTTTCCAGAAAATATTTTCCTTCATACCAAATAGAGATTTAGGGTGGAAGAAGATTTATGAAACGTGGGTTTATGGGAGAAGAGGGTAAAGTGTATGGAAGAAGAGAGAGAAGATGGGCAGAGGAAATATACGCTAATTAGGTGAGAGAAAATATAAAAAATGAGAGAGAAAAATATTTTGTAGCATATATGGTGCCTTAATTGTAGGATGAAACTATATTTAGATTTTTTGCTATAAACTATAAAAGGTATTTATAGGATGTAATATTTTAAAATAATATTTATTTAATATAAATATGGTACTAACCTATTCTATAGGTGGTAAAATTTTCTTAATTTTTTCCCAACCCGACCCACATGTTTAACACCCTTAAAATCTCCACTCAATCAGAAAATTTATTTTGACTTTGTATTTGGTTTGAAGGAAAATACTTTTCAGCCTTTAGCCCACTATTAAAGATACACTTTTAGGGAGTCCTGTGTGACAAGAAAGTTCCACCTTTACTAAAAGGTAAGTTTTATAAAGCGGTGGTTAGGCCTGCAATGCTGTATGGGACCGAGTGTTGGCCGGTTAAGAACTCACACACCCAGAAGATGAAAGTAGCAGAGATGAGGATGTTGAGGTGGATGTGCGGGCATACAAGGATGGATAAGATTAGAAATGAATATATTAGAGAGAAGGTGGGTGTGGCCCCCATAGAGGACAAGATGCGAGAAACAAGACTCGGATGGTTCGGGCACATTCGGAGGAGGAGCACTGATGCACCGGTGAGAAGGTGTGAGCGACTGGCTGTGGTGGGCATGAGAAGAGGTAGATGAAGACCTAAGAAGTATTGGGGAGAGGTGATAAGGCAGGACTTAGCGCGTCTTAGGATTACTGAGGACATGGCCCTTGATAGGGGATTGTGGAAGTCGAACATTAAAGTTGTAGGTTAGGGGGAAGTTGTGGATAATTCCACAACGCACTAGAGTGATATTAGCTAGTTAGGAGGTAATCGTAGGAGGTTACGGATCAATACATGGAGTTATTTATTGGATATTAGTATACATTTCATCTATTTCGTATTTCTTATATTTCTTATACTGCTGCTACTTTATTATTTTGTGTTATGTTGTTATTTTATGTTATTTTAATATGAGTCTATTGATAGTACTAATTTATCGTCTTTTGTTGATGTCTTGAGCCGAGGGTCTCCTGGAAACAGCCTCTCTGCCCCCGGGTAGGGGTAAGGCCTGCGTACATATTACCCTCCCCAGACCCCACTTGTGGGATTATACTGGGTTGTTGTTGTTGTTGTACCCTATCTAGCCCATATAGTTAAATTTGGGTTCTCACAAACATTGCACACTCTCTTTTCTTCTCACTCCTTCTACATATGCTTCAAGGGGTCCCACCCTCACCCACCCCAACCCTAACCCCGCCTCCGACCCCCACCCTAAATAGAAATATGATTAATAGTACTTTTTTTAATTTCTACAAATGAGTATTTTCTTTTATAATACAAAAAAGTATTTATTTTTATTTTAACAAAAAAAGTACGTTGTTTTCGTGATGAGAAAAAAATATTTTCTTCCATTTAATAAAAATAGTATTTGTTTTGTTTCAACAAAATGAGTATCTTTTCATAATATAGTAAAAAGTATTTTCTTTCATTTCAATAAAATAAGTATTTTCTTTTCATGATATGAAAAATGTAATTTCTTTCATTTCAACAAGAAGAGTATTTTCTTTTCATGATGTGAAAAAAGTATTTTTCTTTTATTTCAACAAAATGAGAACTTTATTTTTGACAAAGAGTACTTTCCTTTTTAATAAAAAAAAGAATATTTTTTTTTAGTCATGGAGCACAAATTTTAATGTTGTTTCTGAGTAAAAAAGTAAAGTAGCATATTAATTTCTTTGAGTTTTTGTAAATATTTAGAAGAATAATTAAATTTGTGAAGAAAATAGATTCAAAAAAATAATGAGTTTCTTTTTTTTGGGGGGGGGGGGGGGGGGGGGGGAGGGAGAGGAGGAGAGCACAAGAAATAGGGAAGTTGGGGTGAGAGGAGTAGGGTAAAAAATTATTTTCTTAAAATAATATGCTACTCTCTAACCAACCATTAGAAAATATTTTTTAAATTTTTTTTCACTCACCAATCAAATAAGAGATATAGTGATAAAAATAACTCATTTTCCATAAAAAATATTTGTTAGGAAAACTTTTTTCATGGAAAACATTTTCCTTCCTACCAAACACATCCTCAATCTAAAAAAAATCGATTCTTAACAATACTACTATTTTTAGAAAAAGAAATAAAAAAGAAATAGCAGTTTATTCATGGCGGTAAATTACAGAATCCGGTGCGAATTCTCATGCAAAAAGGTCAAAAAAGATATTCGTCCTATTCTCTCAATGCCATTTGCCACGTCTTTTTCTTTTTAAATAGCCTCCTTCTATAGTGCCCAAGTGTATTAATACATCACGTACTTAAAACCGAAACAAAATAAAAAGGCAAAAATAAAAACTTCTCTCTCTATCTCTAACGTTACCCGTTCTCTGTTCTACCGAAAATCGCGACTCTTCCAAAAATCGAAATACCTGAAAAAAGCAAAAAAAAGGAAAAAAACGGATCCAAAAAATAGGCCCGGACGATAAAATATTACGCCCCCAAAAAACAACAAACCCTAACCCTAGCTTTCCCTATTTCCCACGAACTATCCAAACATCTTTCTTTATTTCTCCGAATAGGAAATTACAAATCTGAGAGCGTTATCTTATCTTTTAAAGATTTGTGTGGAGATAAGTTTTTCCGGCTGTCGCGGCGGCGGAACTGGCGGTAATGGAATGTTGGAAGGGTGGATGGTGGCGTCGATGACTGGTGGTGGTGACGGTGGCGGCGGGGGGAGATGTCTGCGGTCGAGGAAGATGATGGGTAGGGTATTTACGGAGGAAAAGCCATGCCCAATATCTATCCCTAGGGTTTCGAAAAATGATGAAATTACAGATAAGCCCTCAGAGTTTGATAAAATTACGGAAATGCCCCAACAACCAGAAAAAACTGAAAATGCGATAGACTTCTACTCCCAGGCGAGAAAAGCTTTGTGCCAACGTAGTCCTTTCGATACCGAGGATTCTACTTCTCAGTCACAGCCATCCTCTTCCTCTACCGTGCACCTTACTTTACCCAATAACTTTGCGCAGTTGTTAAATAAGCATTCTGATAGTAGAAAACGACACAAGAAGTCTCATGGAGGAGCCGACACTAAGAAGAAGAAGTCCTCTTCGCGGCAAAAGGGTGGTCGTAGTAGTGGATTTTGGGACGAAGTTGAGGAATACTTCCGTGAATTATCTGTGGAGGATATTGATAGATTGTATAAACTTGGGTCGTTTGACTTTTTGGGTAATGATAGTCAGAAATTATTGTACATTCCTACTACATTTGACAATGTGGGTAGTGGTGTAAGCAATAGTGGAGTGTTGGTTAAAGAAGAAGATAATAAGGAGAGTGATCAATTTATGGATGTGGACAGTGAAGGAGGAAGGGAAACTGAATTGGTTAAAGAAGAAAAGGATGGAAATGTGAATGTGAAGCCATGTTCGTCATCCTCTTGTTTGCCACTGAGTGGGTTAGAATGGCTATTAGGTTCTAGGAATAAGATATATCTTGCCTCTGAACGACCCTCAAAGAAAAGGAAGCTTTTGGGTGGAGATGCAGGGTTGGAGAAGCTTCTAGTTACTCGTCCTGTAGAAGGGTCTGCTGAATTTTGTGACTATTGTTGTTTAGGTGACCATGGTGATGTGTTGAACAGATTGATAGTTTGTAGTGCTTGCAGTATGGCTGTTCATCAGAGATGTTATGGTGTGCAGGATGATGTTGATGGCAGTTGGTTGTGTTCTTGGTGCAAGCAAAAGAATGATGAGATGGTAAGTAACGGCAAGCTGCCATGTGTTCTTTGCCCAAAAAGTGGTGGTGCCATGAAACCTTGTAGGAAAAGAGAGGAATCTTCTTGTTTGGAGTTTGCTCACTTGTTTTGTTGTCAGTGGATGCCCGAGGTATATATTGAGAATACTAGGATGATGGAGCCGATAATGGATGTTGATGGTATAAAGGATACACGGAAAAAGTTAATTTGTTATCTCTGCAAGAGGAAACATGGGGCCTGTGTTCGGTGCAGTAATGGTATGTCTTGCTGCTTCCTTACTTTACAGTTCCTGCATTCCTTCGTTAGATGGCTTTCTCAAAGATGTTTGGGTTTGGTTTAACGGGAGCTACTAGTTGACATGGTTAGGACTCTTTCTGTTTCATAGCAAGTGACTTCATGCTGTAGTCTTTTACTGAAGAATTTCTGTTTGACATATCTTGTATATTCTCATCTCAGTTTTCTTGTGCTGTCATCTTATTTTATCAATCATTTGTACCTGAGCAAGAGTTAAGATTAAATAAATCTTAGTATTTGATTGCACTGTTAATTATGCACCTTTTTTTGTTGATTGTAATATGTCCGAGGACCAACCGCTACCTTCCAAACTCGGGGACAATGGGTCACCCCTCTACCCTTCTCCACTTAAATGCCAGGCTTAGCTCGTGTTTTTGTTTGACCTAAGTCGCAAGTCCCTCATAATTCTGCTCTTCTTCTTCCCCTCTCTCCCTACAAATAATGTAAAAGAGTGGCGTTTTCCTGATATTTACTTCTTGAAACGCGGCTTTGGAGTTTCAATGAAGTAGGAAATCAGGATAGAGCTATGATTCAGTACAATGTGAATTTGATATATCTGTTAATTTTTTCTGATTTTTTCTTGGAGCTGTTAACTTTATTGTTTAAGAGAATGTGGAAACTTTCCGGCAGATTATACTGTTTAGGTCGTGATTTTTCCTTGTTTTCTGTTTTCTCATTTTTGTCTGTGGGAGTTGGGGTGTTTTTCTCTTTTATTCGTGCTTTTTCACCTTTCTGACCAGTTACCAAATGGTGTTGACCTAACTTTTCTCAAATATTTTGGTCAGTAGGATATGAAGAGGTCATTGGATCAGAGAATTTGACCAGTAAATCTATAAAACTTACAGCTCAGAGTTGAAGCTGAAAATGCTGCTTAGCTTTTAAGCAGATCCTTGAATAGCGTTAGTGATTGAAAGGCTCATATAAGGAATACTTTCTTTTCAGTGATGGGAATTTGCTTGGTGTCCATCACGCAAAGGCTTTTTGCAGTTTGAGGGGATTTGTAGTACTTACCACTTAGAAGTTGTATGTTTTTCTTTCGCTTTTCCAGTTTAATGGACATCAAATTGATTGATTCCTACATATTCTCAACCTGCAAAGAGTCTCATAGACACACAAGGGAAAGGCTGTGTTTTTTTGTTTCAAGAAGTCGGGTATGATTTGAAATGGATGCTAATACTAATTACTTTGAGGATAAGATATGCATTGGATCCGCTTAGTTTGCTTAATCTTGACCTTTCAAAGATCCATTTTGGTATATTTTCCCGTCTCCAAAGTTTGATAGACTATGGCTTGATCCCCCTTCCCCCCTCCTTGTGTGATGTCCTTCTTGGAAGGTAGAGGCTTCCCAATTATTGGCCTGAAATTTCCAGCTGTGGGGATGAGGGGGTTTTAGTATCTAAAGTAGTCTAGGATGATACTCCGCATCATGGAGAATTTGTGCGATAATACCGCACCGTCAAAACTAGGTGATTGTTTAGTCTTTGAGCTTGTGGATGAGCGTATATTGCAAACAAAGAGCTTAATAGAAATCTTTTCTGTTTTCATTTACTCTTTTGGTGTAAATGAAAATACCCATGTGTATATAGATCCTCAGGATAATTGGTTGATGATTGTGGTTAACCTTACCTCACACCGTGTATTTAGTTGTCGACACATTGTTAGTGTAATTGATTATGATCTATCCCTTGTAAAGTCACATGTCTCCTTCTTTTTGTCTCATTAACTTATCTTGTTCATTACGTTAATATGAGCTGAGACTCAACTTTGATCGAGAATAGTAACGGGATGAGCTAAGTTTGTAAACTTGAGCTTGGATGGTTTTTGGTCACCATCAATGTCTTTGGTATATATCTACTCAATACCTTATTTTTATGCTAAGATAAAAACCTTATAGACTAAATTCGTTAATCCTTAAAATAGAAATACGTTACTCTCTCCAATCCATTGTATGCGACGGTGCTTAAGAAAGAAAGAAAGACTTTTGAAACTTGCGGTCTAAAACAAGCCATAGATATTTGTGTGTCTATAAATTATCTCATTAAGGATAGTGAAGTTTGAAGTTAAAATTTTCTAAATATAGAAATGTGTCATTCTTTCTTAGATAGAATGAAAAGGAAAGTATGCCACATAAAATGTGGGAGTCTATGTTATGGTATGTGACCTTCAATTAAGACTTCAGTTTATTTACTTTATCAATCCAAGCTTATATACGAGTCACAATAAAGCTTGTTTAGTACCAGACCCCACTAGTGGGATTTCACTGGGTCGTTGTTGTTGTAATAAAGGTTGTTTAGTATTTAAATTGTGCTCAAGCTGGGTTCTTATAATGCTCAAGTTGAGCTCGAACAACCAAATAACTGTTGGAGTATGTACAATTGAGGTGTTGATATTAACATTCAAGTGTCTTTCCATATAGCCCTCGGGCATTCCTCTAGTGTTGAGAGCACAATGGGTTAGGCGCACTTCACGGGCTTGAACCTAAACGCAAACAAAAACCTTGTTTAAGTGGAGAAAGATAGATGGTTAGGCTCATTATCCGCCGAGTTTCGAACCGTGCGCCACTGGCGCTTATGGATTTCTCGGTTATTAAAAAAATATCTTTCCAAATATTTGATCATTTAAAGACTTATGTTTGGAAGAACTGATGAATTTTCATATATGAATCCAAGTTCTTACAAAAACACTACTAATTTCAGGCAATGAATTAAGAATTAAGCAATGACTGAATTGGCTCTACAAACATTAGAATCCCAACGAGATTAGTTGGGGCATACTTTTGTTTTTCATTCTTTTGCTATCTTGTATAGTCCCAATCGCACATTCTTTGTGCCATTTTAATTTATTTACTTTACCTTCCTTATAAAAAGAATTAGGGGAATGGCTATTTATTCTTTGTTTTTCCACCTTTTTTTGTTGAAGAATGAAGAGATAATTCCAAAATGTTTGGTTGCTATTGATAGTTGATTCTAACTCTTAAAAAAGCCTTAAAAATTGGACATAGTGAAGGCAGAATGGGAGAATATCTTCTATTGACTATGGTCATCTCGTTTTGCTAATTTGGATCTTTTGCTTTCCATCGCAATGCATTACACTCCTTTTACCTTTTTTTTGGGGGGGGGGGGTTGCTCAATGGCCGCAAGATCTGCAATGATGAGTTTTTGAGCTATTCTGAGGAATCATCGATGTTGGATAGGTGTAGTTGCAGGTTTTCAATCAACTCACGTATCTTTCAAATTTTAGACTGGTTCTTCCAATATAATTGTATTTTGCTCCATTGGAGTACTAAATTTTGCAGATCTGTAAAAACACTCTTGTGGTTTGCAATCTTTGTAAGTTTTTCTCAACGATGTAATGTAATCTCTAACTACTGGACAAACTATTTACACCGCAATGCAATTTCAGCAACAGACAGTCATCAGCTTCTATTCGTCTAAGTCGGATTTTGGATATGTGTTCCGTCAATGATTGAGTTGGTTCAGTTAGAAGGTGGTCACCTTACATGCTAAATATTTGGGTAGAGTTGAATATCTTTTCATTTAAATTGTTGATGCAGTTTGCTTCTCTCTCTCTCTCTCTCTCTCCCCACCTCCTTCTCCCACTGCCCTTGCATTATTTGTCAATTTCTTCCCCTACATTGCTTGGAGAGAAGAAAAACAAAATAAACTGAAAGATCCTGTCTAACGGAATTGTTTGCCTATACTATTTCTATAGACTTTTCGGGTTTGTTCCTTGTTAATTTCTCCTCTTAATGGTTGTAGGATCTTGTAGAACTTCTTTCCATCCTATATGTGCCAGGGAAGCAAGCCACAGAATGGAGATATGGGGGAAACTTGGATGTGATGATGTGAGCTCTATTCTTCTGGTCTTCTGCTTTGCGAAATTGTTATTCTTCGTGTAATGGCTTTTTTTACTATAATGTTGAACTGCATTTTTTTTTTTTCGTTTTCGATTTTGGTTCTGAACTGATGTCATTTTGTACTAGATGTACTTTTGATCCATTTCATTTTGCAACACACATATTGATTAAAATATCTTCCTTATTACTTTTTACCTGTTGTGTGCAATGCTTTTAGGTTGAATTACGCGCGTTCTGCTTGAAGCATTCAGATTTACAGGTCAATAGTGGCACTCAACAAGTTAGAGACCCTGCAGTTTCTTGCCCCACAGATAACAATCAGTTGGCAGCATCAGTCACAGCCAAACCACACAAGTTAAAGCTTGGCTTAAAAAATGGAGACAAAAGAGTGCTGCACGTGGACAATTCTATCTCGGGTTTAGATAAGTTGAATGATGATGCATTACAACAGCAAGAGCTGCTCGAGAAGGACTTGAACCTTAAACGTCAAACAGAATGTGGCATTTCACAGCAGCCTGTTTATAGGGATTTATGTGTAAACAATGATAGTGATGTGGCTGATCAGCTAAAGTTCACCGTGATATTAAAAAAGGTATTGCCGCATCTAGACTAAGTAGCAATGCTACATTCACAGACTCCTAGATCATGTTGGCAAATTTTGAAAACTGTAATGAGATACAGAATTTACAGCTATGACAAGCAAATATATTAGTCTTCGCATGTATGTTTTCTCGGGTATAGCCTTAACCCTATCTCCATTTCCTCCTTCCGCCACCTAAAAAAAAGTAGTTTTTTTAATTCAAAGAGCATAAACACAATTTAGTGCCCAAGTCCATCAGCGAATTCCATCTTCTTTCTTTCCATTTTAGAGCCTTGGTCAAAGGAAAGGACAAGATAATCCCATAGTCACTTTTCCATTTACTAAAAAAAGAAACCCTATTTATTCTTCTAAAAATTTTTGACTAGGCTACCAAGAAAATACGTCGAATAGAGCAGAAAACAGGGAAGCAGAATTACATTAATGCCCATTGGAGTTGCAGAAGTGTCCAAGTAGATGTTGGCGTGCCCAATACAAAAATTAAATAAGATATGATGGGCCTTTGGACCTTGTGTGACTGATTTGTTCTGGGAACTAAGTATGACTTGGATATGTGACATAAGATTTGGTATCTGCGCTTTTAACCTGTGGAATCTATCTTTTTGATCCTTTTATTCCAGTTTGTATGCCACTTTAGTTTATAAACTACTGAATCTATTCATTGCTTTTGTAGTTAATAGAGCAGAAAAAAGTTGATGTAAAAGATGTCGCTGCGGAGATTGGTGTATCTTCAGACTTGTTGGACTCAATGCTCAAGGTAATATCCTTTTGTTCTACTAGTCTCGCCCTACCTTTTTTGTATTATACACCTGATGAAAAACTGAAGCTTTCTGTTTCTGCTGAAGTTATTAGTTGAGCTGATTTCTCTTTGGTAACACACAGATACTTTTCTTGGTAACACAGATACTTTTCTTGATCCACAATTCTGCTAATTGCAGGATGATAAAATGGATCCTGACATACAGTTCAAGTTAGCTAAGTGGTTGAAGAATCATGCTTATATTGGAAGTTTACAGAAAACTCTAAAAGTTAAAATTAAATCCACAATAGCTCCAAAAGTTGAGGCTGGTGTGGTGGATGGTTTGGATTCCATTAGAGGAACAGAACCCGAGATTACGGACTTCGTCCGTGTCAAGTCTGTACCACCTCGGAGAAGAACCAAAAACAATGTCAGGGTTGTGAAAGATGGTGAATCACTTTTTTCAGCTAAGGAGACACTCAACACTGATCGAGTACCATCGGATGAAGCTAAAACTTGTGTGGTTGGAAGGGAAGATTCAAGTTGTCTAAGAGAGTTTCCGTCTGCTGGTTTGCAGCAGGTATGAGAAATGTTTTATGATTTTGGTTATTTGATTATATTTGAATTAGGTCGGTTGATGCAATTAGTTTAACTGAGTTGGTTAAGTGTGGTTGGGGTAAGGCTGTAGCGCTTCTGCCTCCTATAGGCCAATGAGCAAGCCACGTCCTGTTGCCACCTCGAAGGGCCCGGTAGTGATGACTTACTTGCTTTGGTAAAACATCAACTGTAAAGAAGCCAACTTTTCATGAGAGTGGCTTTGACATGACATTCGTTTGAGATTGACATTGTGTTCTGTACTAAGGTTAAAAGTTTGGAACTAAACTGCACATTAGTTGCTGGAGTCGTGGTTCATTTTTTCCAGTTTAGGCTTTTGGTATGAATCACATTGAGTATAGTATTTCTGATTGAACACTAGAATCAGTGAATTTTGGAACAGAAAGAGAGAAGACTTAGAGCATGTTTGGACATTAAAATAATTCCCTTTTTTCCAAAAATCTTCACGTTTTTTTTTTTCCGAAATCAGCGTTTGTTCATAAAATTTCCAATTTTCACTTGAAGATGCATTTTGGAAATTTTTGAAAATTTGAAAAACTCCAAAAAGCTATTTTTCAAACTTTTCACTCAAAATCACTCACAAAACTTCAAAAACAACCCTAAATATATTCATGTCCAAACATAACTTTAAATTTCAAATACCATTTTCACTTCAAAAATTTTTCATCATTTTTTGGATTTTTATTATTCTTATGTCCAAACGTCCACTAAAGCATGAAAATGGAGCAAACTTGAATTGCGAAAAGTTGTTACTTACTGACCATGCCATGCCTAAGAACTGCGACACAGTGGTACAATAAAACTTGTGATTACAGTGTTCTGATTTGTGTTATGCTATTAGGCCTTAAGTTGTTGGGTGATGGCTGTTAAGCTTGGAAAAGATAATCTGACTAGGAACCTATTAGTGTTTTCATCGATGGTAGCTATAGATGTTTTTGAATTATGCTATCTTTCTTTGGAAGATTATTTCCATATTTTCTGGCTTATTTAGCAGTTCTCTAGACTTCTAGAGCAGACGGTGTGAACCTTGATAATGGAGATGCATGGCAATGAATGGGGGGCTTTAAAATTCAAGGATTAAAGCATGCAATATTCGATGTGAATTTAAACATTGATTCCTCAAGTTCTTTTTGATATAATATTTGGAAACTACTTAAAAAGTACCCTAAATTACAATACTTTATTCTTAAAAAAGCTTAAGACATGCTTGAAAAAAATTATAGTACAAGAGAAACGAAATAATAATTGTGTCATACTATAATGAATTTCTATCTCTAACTCCATATTGTCAAGAATAGTTATAGCGGTGCTTTTCCTGGCTTCTTTCCTTCTCCCTCTGATTCTTCATATTCTTCAGCTTTCAACTGTTTTCTCCACTGATATTTGTAATGCTCATGTTGAACATCACAAAATTGAGGGCTCATAGGTGGGTAGTATCCTGCAAAGTAAAAACGATAGTTTGATCTCTATACTCCCTGCAATTTGTGCGAATATGGGACAAATTTACGAAAACTCTAACGCCCTTCCTGTAATTATATCAGCAAGGAAGGCTGATTTTTACACATATGAGACCAATTTACCATAACTCTCATCCTTTTCCTATAAATCAGTGAGGACTCATGCTGCGCACCAGGAGAAGAAGCAATTCTTTTTGGCGTCTTCATACTCAAAATTGCCTTCCACAATTCTCTCCTGATGCCCTCTTTAGTGAATCTCATATAAAAGGTCGTCATCGTGAATCATCCTGCCTTTGGTCCTCTCCAAAGTGTTCTCACCTTCCCCACTCTCCCTTAAATTGTGGCTGTATCTTTTTTTCTGAAAAACCTCTTGAACTTACTTTATCGTTTAAAAATAAAAGAAAAACCTCTTGACCTTATCCCCAGAAAGAAAATGAAGAAAAGAAAAAGAACATCGTCCAAAAAAAAACCTCTGGAATTTCCTCCCGTTCCTAGTCCTATATGGTCCTCTTGAACCTTGTACCCCTCAAAACGCCTTGAAAGTTCCTCCTCGTAGTTCCTTCCCATTGGCTCACACGTTACATTTTGTTGCCTTGCCGAGAACTACCTATCTCTTGATCTTCCCCGTGCCATAATAAATGTTTCCCTTCATGTCACATCTATTTTCCTTATAGCACCCTCTTGATTCTTGCATTGGATTTTAACAGGATAAGATCATTTTGAGACCTTTTACCTCCGTGAGAAAATGCTGCTGACGGGTCTACATTTCTTGTTTTTCCAGTTGTAATCATGGTCTGTTTTGGTATTTGTAATGTTGGTTTGGCTTTTGAAGTACTTGAGAAATTATTCCCATCTTGATCTTATCAAAAACAAAAATTTTCATTTGGGAATATTCTGGTCAAGGTATTCTGTAAATCTTATATGCCTTCTCAAGACTTGTTTGGTAATTGGCCGACCACTATATCTTTGATGCCCTTTGGTGATCTGAATCTTCCCTTTGTAATGGGCACCGAGATTTTGTGACCTATTGAACTGATTTAGTCTGTGATTGGTTATTTATTCTTGTTAAAGGGTGTGACTTTAAGTTAGTTAGAGGTAATGCTCTTTCCTATCTTGTCCCTGTACAGGTTATGCCCGAGATTGTTCCCTCAAAAGCCACTCTTGCGGGCAATTCCAACAATGATGAAGGTTGGCATTACAGATTACTGATTTCGGTCTGCATGTGAGGAATATGTAGCTTAACCTTTGTAGGAACATTGTCTTTTTTTGTTCATTTATTATGTTGCTGAAATGATATCAATTGTCAAATGTTCTGCAATTAATAAATGTCTTTTTATTTCACTTGTATTTCTTGTGAAGAGAATACCTGTTGTATAGATAGACGGACAAATTAGATACATACGGACGATTATAGTGTCATAAGCATCTTGCATATACTTTTGACACTGGTTTGGTGTTCAGTAAGTCAAACCTCTCTATAACAACCTCGTTTGTTCGGGATATTTTTTGGATGTTATAGCGAAGTGCTGTTATAGAGAACCTATATTATAACATAACATAAAAATTGGTTCTGGAAAAGTTTGGCTTTTATAGTGAAGTGTTGTTATATAGGGATGCTGTTATAGAGAGGTTTGACTGTTGGAAAATGAAAAATTGTCTAGCCTGAACTGGTAGCACGACAATGGGAGACCTTGGGTTGAGTCAGAGCCCGTTTGGATTAGCTGAATACCAGTAGCTTTTAAGTACCAAGAGCTAATAGACACTTTTAAGTGCTGGGGCTGATTTTATGAATAAGCAATTGCGTGTTTGGATAAAAGTGCTGAAACCGAAAATCAACCGTCGGTATTTTTGGTGGTAAAAAGTGCCGGTGAGCATGTTTTCTGATAAAGTGACCTTAAAGCTGTTGACACTGATAATGAGCTTATTATTGCACATTTTTAATACTAAATTGGTTAAAATGCAAGTTAATTTACAACACAATTTCAATTTAACTCTAAATTGATTAAATATAATTATCTTTAATAAAAAATGATTATCTGTTTACAAAGTATCTTTAGATACTTATTCAAATCAGACTATAATTAATAGGTTTTGTTTCAGATAGTCAGAAAACTATGCAACTCTTATTCATTTGATTGCTTATGCAGCATGTGCGTGTGGATATTTTTGGCTTTTTTTGATTTGATTTCTGTGTCTCAATGTTGCCATGGTTGATGGCACGGCAACTAAAATATTCACCTGGTTGACTGGATTTTCACGTGGCTACACCATAATGGTATCTGTTCATTTTAGCAATGATTTTAACAAAAAAAGCAGTGAAAATAAAAATTACTAGGGAATTTTTCCCTTGTTCTATTAGTTCCCTATGCAAATTGCAGTGGTAGAATGGAATTACTTATTTGCAGAGATGGGAATGTAGTGACACAGAAAATTGTGAAGAAATGAAAGAGGAGTTATGGTTGTTCTTGTAATTTTTTTTTAGGGGGGGGGGTGTGTTTGGCGTTTGGTTAAACTATTTGGTCAAACCCAACTAACTTTTAAGCTTAAAAATCATAAGTTGGGGAACCCCAACTTATGGGTTTTGGCTTAAAAGTGCACTTATCTTACAAGCATTTTGGGACTCTACAAACATTGAAATAAGCAAAAAAGTGCATAGCCAGCTTTTGAGCCCATCCAAAAAAGTGCTCCAGTTAGCAATTTCAGAGCGCTAGTCCAGTCATCCTTCAGTGTACCTTTTGCACCTGTTGCTGTTTGTGT
Source organism: Nicotiana noctiflora (assembly GCA_032618575.1). Lineage (NCBI taxonomy): Eukaryota > Viridiplantae > Streptophyta > Magnoliopsida > Solanales > Solanaceae > Nicotiana > Nicotiana noctiflora. The sequence goes on along the minus strand of JASVEL010010843.1, from coordinate 21,996 downwards.
TTTTTGTTTGCCTTTCCCTTTCCTGCGCCGAGGGTCGATTGGAAACAGTCTCTCTGCCCTCTCGGGTAGAGGTAAGGCCTGTCTACATATTACCCTCCCCAGACCCCACTTTGTGGGAATATACTGGGTTGTTGTTGTTGTTGTTGTCTTAGAGTGGCTATTCTAGTCGCCCGGGACAGACTCAGTTCCAGCAACTACGTCTGTAGAGAGCTTGTTTTGAGTGTGGTGACGTGAGTGTAGGTGCATTCTAGTTTATTCCCATCTGCGTAAGCCTCTACTTATATTGTACTCGTGCCTCTTGTGGGATGTGCAAGATGAATATGAAGCTATCAATATTTGAAGATTGTGACTTCTAAAAAGTTCGGAACACGTCATCAAAAGCCTATTTTCATTTTTAGATAACAATGATATAAAATCTTTTGTGCACCTCAATTTTTTCATTTGGTACTTGTACCCCCACCACTATAGATTACCGGTAATTCTACCATCTCTTCGGATGGGAAGAATCACCTAGCTTAATTTCCTGTGATGTTATGTGAACCTTTGTCTCTGACGGTCTTCTTTCCAACTTTATTGACTGCTATGCTACACCTTTATGTGCCTCGATTTTATGCTATTTCTTTTGGAAAAACCTATTTCCTGTTTATGCTAGGTTTCCTTGTTCGAGTACTTTGGCCAACTTTACAAACTTATAACTGATGAGGATTTTGGTAAGTTTAGTTAGACAAACAATATATATGATTTTATTTATATCGAACTTACATAATACTCCCTCTGTCCCAATTGATATGTCATACTTTTCCTTTTAGCCTCTTCCCAGAAGAATATCATATTCCTTACTTAGAAACAATTATACTTCAGACTCTACCCTTAGCGAGATGATTTATAGCAACACAAATATCTATGACTTGTTTTAGAACACACGTTTCAAATGTCTTCCTTACTTTCTTAAGCTCTGTGCCCAGTTAAACACGGTCACATAAATTGGGACAGAGGGAGTTGCATATCTATCTTTTAATATTGCTTAAAGAGTATGTTCTTCCAGAAGAATAAGATGAAATATTAATGAGAAACAAGAAATTGCCAAAACGGTTAATTGGTTTAAGATAAGGAAGCTTGATAAAACAAGGCTTAAGATAATAAAAAATAAAGTTGAGCAAAAAGCTTTTTGTATATGAGCTCCTTTTTCATTTATATCTCTTGTATATGGGATTTATCTTTTTCCCCCCTGTGGTCTTGGGCCTTGGAAACTAGGCTGTTCCATCTTAGGCTAATGCATGATCTTGCCAAGTTGGGTCCTCAATAAATGCCTGCAGAGGCTGTTGTGCAATTCCACCAACTAAATATATATACATATTTTCTTTGTGCGACTTCCCCATTAGATTCCGAGTTGGGATAGTTTAGGTGCATCTTTAGTTTTTATGGTCTTTTATGGGGGGAGAATTCTATAAAATGAACCAGCTTAGATCCTCTAGCATGGTTATATAAATTTTTTCTAGTTATTTTTTTCCGTGATAGGTAAACTAAATTTCTTTAGACAAGCCTACTGGAAGAACTAATGCATACTTACCCATAAAATATAAATGCCTGAACTTCTCGTTAGCGCCCTTCGTCACACTATCATGTAGTAAAATTTCCAGAGCCTTGCCATTTTGCCGATGTAAAATCTCCTCATTCATCCTAAGATTGTGCTTGCTACTTTATATGTTGGGTTTGTTGTCATACCTGATGTGCACTACAAAACCTATACTGTCTCTCTAGTCATTAGCTCCCAGCCAACCTTCTCATTCAAGCAGGTTTTCCGCTCTTTCAAAATCCTATATTTTATTCCATTCTGAGATTGGTGATGTTTAATTTCCAACTGTATCAATTTCTTTTAACAAGTGGCGAGATTTAGATTGCCTTTAGCACTAAAAAGGCGGAGACTGTAATATCTTTCTTCGTTGCTGATATGGGCAAGATGAAAGAAAAAACATTAATAGACAAAAGAGTAAAGGAAGAGGAATTTGGCAAAAGGGAAAGAGATCCATGTTATTTTTTTTTTTTTTGACAATGCCATGTTAATTTAGTAGCCCCAAATTGTATTACCTTGATGACTTCCACTTAGATGTCTAGAAAAAAGGGTGAACGGGTTATTATATTTGAATATTAGTGGTTGATTTGAATATTACAATGTCGGTTAATTTTAATGTCATTGAACAACTAGTTTTAAGTACTAACTATGCCTCTTCTTGTTTATATCTGTACAGTGTTTGCTTGTGATGAGATGTAAGGAGAATTTCTCTTTAGTGAAACTATAATGTAATAATGAGCTTGTATATTAACTGCCTTTTGCCATTCTGAAAATTAATCTGAGAATAATTTGGCTGCAGAGCCATCTAAGGTTTCAGTCCACAGCCTCGACAATGGTCAAGTGGAGCAGGGTGCTTTATCTGATCAGAATCTTGTGACAGTTGCTGATACGAGCAACACTATTTCTTCGGTTTCTTTTAACCACTTACCGGATGTCCTGTAAGTATTCTATACTTTATGTTTAGTTGTGACTTGTAGCTACTTTTTGAGCTACGTCGTTTTAACTATTGAGCTTTACCAGCATTTATATTTTCTTCATGCAGTAAACATGAAGCTTTCCGTAGCTCCTACATTCACCCTCTTATTCAGAATAGATTAAGGCAAATGGAGAACAGATCCCCTTTGGATGGTAATATTCGTGATTATTATTTTAAAAGCTTGTGGATGTCACTTGTATATTGAACTTCATGTTATTTATTATGCTCGCAGATTTGAGACACGGAGAAGTTTCTCAAATTGAAGCATCTTCCAGTTCAGGAATCTGCTGCAGTCAACATTTTCAACAGTCAACTTCTGGTGACATTCTCAAATTGAATGGTGCATTCCTTGAACAGTTGGTGAAGGCAAGTAATATGGGCCTGCTTGAGCTTTCACCAGCAGATGAGCTGGAAGGAGAGCTCGTTTATTACCAGCACAGACTGATTTGTAATGCTGCTGCAAGGAAACATTTTAGTGGTCTCTGCTATAAACTCCATCTCCTATTCGCGCGTTTTAGCATTATTGCCTCCTTTTCTTGTATGAGAATTACAGAAAATAACATGCACCTCTTGCTGAGCTTTTTCATGTGCCAGTACTCATGGATATTGTTGTTGAATTAACTGACGGTCATTTGATTTTCTTTGCAGATGATTTAATTGTTAAGGTTGTGAATAGTCTCCAACAGGAGACTGATGCTGCTAGACAACGAGAATGGGATGCTGTTCTAGTTAGCCAGTATCTTTATGAGCTTAGGGAAGCCAAAAAGCAAGGAAGGAAAGAAAAACGACATAAGGAGGCTCAGACTGTACTGGCTGCTGCAACTGCGGCAGCGGCCGCATCGTCTAGGATTTCATCATTGAGGAAAGATAATGTAGAAGAATCTATGCGCCAGGAGGTTGTAAGTCTATTTACGTTAGGACTTGAGAGCCACTGAAGTAGTATTAACAACTATATCAGAATTTCAATCTTGTTGTCGCCATACTGAGTTTATTTGTTTTTTTCTTCTTCTATGCTGGGTGTTTTGAAGATGAATGCTACCAATGAAAGGCTTAGGATTTCTTCCCAACAGCATCCTCGTGTCAAGGAGACGCTTTCAAGGCCAACCAGTGTGCGGATATTACCAGAGACTAACTCTGATCTTGTGCAGCCAGGTTCAGATTTTTTGAAAGACCATGCCAGAACTTGTGATGTTTGCAGACGGGCCGAGACCATTTTAAATCCCATCCTAGTTTGTACCAGCTGCAAGGTAGGAAGCACTACATTCCTATTCTTCCTTTTAAAATCTTTTCCTGAGTCAAATTATCCTTGTTCATAGGTTGCTGTTCACTTGGATTGCTATCGAAGTGTAAGAAACTCAACAGGTCCTTGGTATTGTGAACTATGCGCGGATTTATTGTCATCTGGGGCCTCTGGAGCTCAAGCTTCCAATCTTTGGGAGAAGGAGAAACCTTGTTTTATTGCAGAATGTGGGTTATGTGGTGGTACTGCTGGCGCTTTTAGAAAGTCAAATGATGGTCAATGGGTTCATGCCTTCTGTGCTGAAGTAAAATGCAATCTTCATGTTTAGCTATTTATAATCACACACTAGTTTTATTTACTTTGCTGCACTGATGAGTGCACTAATTTCTTTTTGTTCTGTAGTGGGCCTTTGAATCAACTTTCAGAAGAGGGCAAGTACAACAAATAGAGGGAATGGTACGTGCTTAGCAGAATTAAGAATGTCTTTTGCTCAATACAGTTGTCTTTTGTTCTGGAAAGCTGGAATTGCATAGTCTATGTAATAGTTACCGTATCAATCATTGTGATAATGGCAGGCAACTGTCCCCAAGGGTAATGATGTCTGCCTCGTATGCCAGAGGAGAAAAGGTGTATGCACTAAGGTAAAAGATGTGAAAGGGCTTTTTTCGCATTTTGAAATTGTGTTAAACTTAGTTTGTTTTTTTAAATACTACTGTATTACTTGCAGTGTAGTTATGGTCACTGTCAGAGCACATTCCATCCCTCTTGTGCTAGAAGTGCTGGCTTCTTTTTGATCATGAGAACTAACGGTGGCAAGCTGCAGCATAAAGCATATTGTGATAAACATAGTTTGGAACAGAGACTTAAGGTTGGTGTTGTCTTTGTCCATGTATAGGTGCAAGTTTCTCTAGTGTTTAGTACTTATGTCATATACTCATTGTGTATCGCATCTGATCAGTCTGAGACTCAGAAACACGGGGTGGAAGAGCTGAAGAGCTTGAAGCAAGTCAGGGTATGTGATGATATTTACCTGATTATCTATCATGTTTCAAGTTGCATAAGTTGTCTTGCTGCCCCGTTCATTTTTCTTTGGTTTTCCCTGTGTTTTTTATTTTTTGTCACTTTTCAATTTTCATCTCCATGGTTATTAATTCTGCTAAACACTAAATAGTGTATTAGACATGGTGCTTTCAATCATATTTTATCGTTGCGAGGAACATAGACATCTGCTGCATGGACAGTTTAAGTAGGAGAATTGACAGTTAGTTGCACCAGTTCGATATAAGTTTTATATGTTCACTTATGAATATGATACCATTAAGAGGGTGTTGGACAGAGTAGCTGGTGGGTCTAGAAATTGGGGACTGTCTTTTTTTATTCCGCTTTTCAGTTTGAATCTCCATGGCTATTAAATCGCACGCTACTTACATAGTCATATTTGGTGTCTGCTGTGCTGTGCATTATCAATGACCTGTTAATGTAGAAAGAGAAAAAAGAAGAGACGGGTTGCAAGTGAGACGCTTTTGAAGGCTGTGTTTAATATATAGACATGCATGAGCAAAAGCTACTGGAAATAAAAGCAATACTTAGAAAATAGAGAATCACAAAAGTTATGCTGGACCAAAGAGTTTGAAACGTACAAGCAATTTCACTCTTCATGCCAAAAAAGAAAGAGGAAATAACACATAATACCTATCAAGGCGTAAGTAATTACCCGGTATTGCCCACTTTAAAATTAATTACAATTTCTACCTATACATATAAACTTATTATCGGACAACTCACTTTCATATTTCCCCTTTAATTTGCTTTACCCACGTGAGGGGCTATGGAAAATGCAAATATGTTTTCCTTTTTATTTTATTATATGACTTGAATCACGTTATTTTTTACTATCTCTTTGTCTATGATATGTACATTGACTGTAAAAATATATATTAATAATTATTTGAAAAATAAAAATGAAATAGGATATTCACCGTGAGAAAAATGGACAAGAGGAATAAGTTGATCGGAGAAACTATCGGTTGTCGTGCATACCCCAATTTTAAAAGGATTGTTCTGAATTTTTGTCCACAATTTCAATAAATAAATAATAATATTTATTAACATTAATCATATTTATTAACACTAATGGAATTCCATGGACATATTTAGTAACATTAATAATATTTATTAACACTAATGGAATTCCATGGAAATATTATTTTAGTTTAATAATTGAATTTAAAATAAAAAAGTAAACTTTTTACGTACAATTGTATGCCATGTTGGTATAATTATATACTCTATTGGTATCATATGTTAGTTGGAATATTTTTTTGTTGTATTAGCTATATTTAATTGTTGCACTATTTGATTTTTCTTTAGTAATAGTAGAATAGTACAATATCTTAAATTTTTTTAATTTCTTTTATACATGTGTATTATGTAATCATTTTGATATTTTTTATGTGTTTGTTTTATATAATAGTGTTATAATATAATGTCATGAAATATATTCTTTTATTAATATGTAGTACACTATTTTTTGATTTTTCTCTTTATGCATGTGTATTATGTAATAGTAGTATAGCCATATAAAGTTTCGTGGAATTAATTAGTAGAATTGTAAATCCTATTGGTATAATTATATGTCATATTGGTATCATATGGTAGTTGTGATATTTTTTGGTCGTTTTAGTTGCATTTTTAAGTGAATTATATTCTGAACTAATTTATATGATCATATTTTGCTATGTTGGATTTTCTTGTACCTATGGACATAGATTTTGTGTATTATGTAATAGTTTTTATAGTTATATGCAACTGTTGGAACGACCCTGTATAATTATATACCCTATTAGTGATATCATATAATATATGGTATCGTATACTAGTTGAGTCATTTTTCTACTTGTATTAGTTGCATTTAATTGGTACACTATTTACTTTTTTTTAAATAATTGTAATATAGTACAATATATTGAAATACCTTATTATATTAATATGTGGTACACTATTTTTTTATTTTTCTCTTTATGCATGTGTGTTATGTAATAGTAGTATAGTCATATAGTTGCCGGAAATTAACTAGTAAAACTGTATACCATGTTGGTATAGTTATATACCATATTGGTATCATATGGTAGTTTGAACATTTTTTGGTTGTTTTAGCTGCATTATAAGTGAATTCTATTATGAAATTATTTATATCAACATGAGTTGCAATAATGCTGGAATTTTTGTGCGTCGATAGACATAGATTATGTGTATTAATAGTTTTTATAGTTATAGGCAATTGTTGGAACGACCCCATACAACTAAATACCCTCTTAGTTTACGAAATGAACAAGTGTTTTTGCGAATATTTAGCTTGCAATACGAGCATGTAATTTTCTCACACTTTTATTGCGTTTTTAATATTTTGGTAGAGTAATATAGTCGGAGATAGTTGTAACAATATACTAGATAAATTATATGCTCTGTTGGTATACATATATACCATATTGGTATCACATGTTACTAGAAGTTTTTTTCGCTACTGATACTTTTGTTCTATTTTTTAATATTTTATTATTATTTTTATTCTAACTAGTATATATGGAGATTTGATTGCCATAAATTATGTTTTCTTGCTCTATAACTGGTTGTATTACATGTAATGGTAGAGTGTGTATTGATATTTATATGGAAGGAGATCAATGTTTGCATGACAATCACGTGTTGATTCTTAGAATATGATTATGTAATTTATGGTGCTCAATAGCAGTCAATGCGATATTCAGTATAATAGATCAAGTGATAACTCATATTATTTCAGTTTAATAATTGAATTTAAAAAATAAGAAAGAAAAATAAAATTAAAGGTTTATTTTACTTGGTTATATTAAAAAAACGTGAACAAATATTTACTATATCAATTATTTTTCTTATTGTATAAAAAAATAATAATAATAATAAATAGTAAAACCGGTAAATAAAATTAGATTATGAAGAGAAAAAAATATTAAAAAAAGAAGTTAAATGAAATTAGAAAAGGAAAAAAGAAAAAATTAAGAAGAAAAAGAGATAAAAGAAAAGCAGAAAAGAAAAAAATAAAAAAGGAAGAAGAAAAGAAGCATAGAAATAAAAAAGAATTGGAGAATAAAGAAAAAATTCCATACAAAAACTACTATGAGTAAGAAATGCAATTAGTTTATGGGTAGAAAAATAAATGGGTAGGCAAGGGTAAATAGTTTAGTTTTTATGGGTAACTGTGTCAAAACCCCAAAAAGAAAATGCGTACAACCATTTTCTTTAAGCTTGTGAGCCATTCAGTTAAATCCTGAAAGCATTTCAGACAGCGCTGGGGGATGGATCACATACCGTAGGTGGCCTCTTCTTCCAAATCTTAGTAACGAGAATAGGTCCAGTATAACCTGGTGCCTAAAAGGAAAATAGAACAAGTGACTATACTACCAAGGTCACAGATCCTTCTTTTTACTGCCTGAAAGTCTCTATTTTTGCCATGTCGTTTGCAAGATGTTGGAGCAAGAGAACTACCACAAAGAAAAACTTTTTTTCCCTGAATGGTATATTGTTCTTGTTTTGGGAGTTGGGAGGACACCCTGTATCTTGATATAGCCTAGCTCCCTTTTGGCGCTAAAGAGAAGCTTGTGTAATTTAAGAGAAATTGACCCTGGGCTCATCAAGAAGATGGAGAAAATGACAACTATTGGGTCCTTCCTAAGAAAGAAGTGAAGACTAAACCTTGGGGTTAAACTATAGACCAAGTTACTATTTGTCATGTAGTCGGCATCAGATTTCTTGTTTTCTTAAGTCCCTATTGTGCCTGCAAGTACAGTTGATGTTCATAAATCCAATTTTACAAGTGGTATCTTGAGCAATTTACAGTTTTTTTAATCAGGAGCTCCCTTCTTTTACCAGGATGTTTCTTTGAACAAGTTACTATTTGTCTGAACCAGGTTGTTTTAGTCCAGTTGGTGTTAGTTGAACTAGGTCCGACAAACCTTAATCATGTCTTTTTTTGTGATTTTGATTTAACTTTTTGGTTCAACAAATTTAGAACACGGTGGAAAGCAAAGGAACATTAGTACTTGGAGCTTTTTTATTTTTTGGGTAAGGTAAGGCAAGTATTACTAAAAAAGTGCCGAGTAGGTGCATTGGGGTGTGCAATAGAAAAAGCAAAGACTCGACCTTACTGCACATAATTAGGAATTCTATCAAAAGTAGCAACGCCAGTATACAACAACAACAACTACCCAGTATATTCCCACAAAGTGGGGTCTGGGGAGGGTAATATGAAGACATGCCTTACCTCTACCCGAAAGGGCGAGGCTGTTTCCAATCGACCCTCGGCGCAGGGAAGAGAAAGGCAAACAAAAACAAAAACACAAAAACATTAGCAACGCCAGTATGCTAATGTAAATATATATCTGTATCTGATCTTCCTAAGACAGCCCTTTCTTCCTTAAAAGATCCTCTGGTTTTCTCTCCTTCCAAAACACTCACCAAATAGCTGCAAGGATGGTGTTCCAAAATGGTTTCATGTCTCTGTTCGTTACTTTTCTGTACAGAGGAGTAATTTTTGTGCTTTCTGGCATACACCATTTCAGCTCTAAAAGATTCAGAATCGCTCTCCCTATTTGAGAAATGACCTTACAGTGAACAAAAAGATGGTTCGCATCTTCATATCCACGTACGCAACTGTTACAAATAATTACACCCCTTCTTTGTTGGTTATGTTGAGTCAAACATGCCTCTTTGCTATTGTTTTTCTTCTTTTTTTTTTCCAGAAAAGATGGAAAGGGTGGTTGATTTTAGGCTCTATGTGTTTATTCAATAGATTCTCAGGACAACTTGTTATAGGATTGTATTCAGGGTTGGACGGTGCTCAAAGTGCAAATTTGATGCTTTGGCTTGTAAATCTTTTGTGGCTGTTATCCCAGTCTATGAAGCTCCTTTCCTTTATATGCTGCAGTTGTGAGCTACTGTTGGAATCTGATATTGAAGCGCTCTGTTTTTGTCTATCTATCACATTTTTACTCATAGCGGAGTGGCGAAGATCCTTATCCTTTCAAATCTTCACATGCAGGTTGAATTGGAGCGATTACGACTATTATGCGAAAGAATTGTTAAGAGAGAGAAGCTGAAGGTACCTTTTCTTTCGTTCCCATGCTCTTTGCAGATTAATGGCAGTTGTGAATACTCTTCCTTTATTTTTTCTGTTTGATATCACTGTTTGCCGCTGCCTTGTCAAACTCATCACTTTTGTTGCATTGCTGGTACAAGCTTTTTACTTGTTCTGATTGCATTTTGTTAATGTGGTGTCTTGTATTACAATCTTGTGATTGTGCTTTACTTTGTCTGATGTGAATCAATTGTTTCCATGGTAAGAAACATTCTTTTTAGTACTATAGATATTCCACCTTTTTCTAAAGGAGGAGCACTTGGTTACCTTTCAGAGTACGGTTGCCAAGACCCAGATTGACTACCTACTCCTTCGGAAGTGTGATAGAGGCCTTTGCATGATTGCAAGGTTATGAGAATCAGGCTCTTGGTGATGGACTTGGAGATCAGGAGGAGGAGGAAAAAGAGGGTTGTGCATGGTGTACCTAAGATCAAGTGGGGAGCCTTAACTAAGGACAAAACTTAGGTGTTGGGGGAGAAATTGGTGGTTATGGGGGCATGGAGGAGTAGTGGCGACGCGAGTAGTATGTGGACCATGACAATGAAATGCATTAGGGAAGCTACTAGGGTCTCTGAAGGTTACTTTGGAGGGCACAAAGGGGAGTGTGGTGGGAATGGAGAGGTCCAAGGAGAAGTAGAGCCAAGAAAGCAGCGTATTTGAAGCTGGTGGATTGCAAGGACGAGGAGGAAAAGAGGAAGAATAGGGAGTAGTACAAGAGGGCCAAGAAGGAGGCAAAGTTGACGGTTACAACGCCTAAGATGGTAGCATTTGGACGTTTGTATGAAGAACTTATAGCCCGTTTAGCCAAGCTGCAAAAATAAGCTTATTTTGAGAAGCACTTTTTTTTCAAAAGTGTTTCTCTAAAGTACTTTTGTGAGGCGTAATTTGTGTTTGACTAATTAGTTTGAAAAGCACTTCTGAGCAACAATTAGTATTTGGCCAAGTTGTTAAAAACTGCTTCTAAGTGTATTTTTCTCAAAAGTGCTTCTAAAAAAAGTGCTTTTGTAGAGAAGCTACTTTTTTTTGCTTATCTAAAACTGCTTCTGCTTCTCCTCAAAAGCACTTTTTTTCCTTCCAGAAGCTTGGCCAAACACATCAAAATTTGGCCAAAAGCACTTTTGGCCAAAAATAAGCTTGGCCAAACAGGCTATTAGCGACATTAGCGGGGGACACGAAGCTATATATAGGCTAGCCAAGGTGAGAGAAAGGAAGGCCCGTGACCTGGACCAAGTGAAGTGCATCAAAGACGAGGAAGATAGACTAAAGAAGAGGCGCATATTAGACAGATGACAAACATACTTCCATAAACTCCTAAATGAAGAAGGGGACATGGGTATTGGTTGGGTGATTTGGAGCACTCCGAGGGTCATCGAGATTTTGGTTTTAGTAGGAGTATTAAAATAAGGGAGGTCGCGAGGGCTATGTGTAAGATGAGCAAGGGAATAGCAATCGGGCCAGATGAAATTCCTAGAATTTTCGAAAAGAATGGGCAGAGCAGACTTGGAATGGCCTACTGGGTTGTTTAACATCATATTTAGGACGAAGAATATGCCTTAGGAATGGAGATGGAGTATGATGATTCCAGTGTACAAAAATAAGGGTGATATCCGAAATTGCAGCAACTATAAGTGTATAAAGCTGTTGAGCCACACTATGAAAGTTTGGGAGAGGGAAGTGGATGCGAGAGTGAAGAGGAGCGTGTCTATTTCCGGAAGCCAGTTCGGATTCATGCCTGGAAGTTCAACTACGAAAGCCATTCACCTTGTAAGGAGGCTTGGAATGGCTCGCTGGGTTGTTTAACATCATATTTAGGACGAAGAAGATGCCTCGGGAATGGAGGTGGAGTTTGATGATTCCGGTGTACGAAAATAAGGGTGATATCCAAAATTGCAGCAACTATACGCGTATCAAGCTATTGAGCCACACTATGAATGTTTGGGAAAGGGTAGTGGAAGTGAGGGTGAAGAGGAGCGTGTCTATTTCCGAAAGCCAGTTCGGATTCATGCCTGAGTGTTCGACTATGAAAGCCATTCACCTTGTAAGGAGGTTGGTGGAGCAGTACAGGGAGAGGAAGAGGGAACTTACATATGGTTCTCATTTATCTAGGAGCATACGACAAAGTCTCGAGGGGGATTCTATAGAGATGTTTGGAGGCTAGGGGTGTTCATTTTGCTTATTTTAGGGTGATTAAAGACATGTATGATGGAGCAAAAACACGGGTAATGATAGTGGGGGATGGGGGTTCGGACCACTTACCAGTTGTGTTGGGGTTTTACTAGGGGTCGATTCTTAGCCCATTTTATTTGCCTTGGCGGTGCCATGGTGTATGTTATTCCAGATGATATTGTACTGATTGACGAGACATGAGGCAGTATTAACGCGAGACTACATGTTTGAAGACAAACTCTGTATAAAGGTTTGAAGTTGAGTAGGACCAAGACTAAGTACTTAGAGTGCAAGTCCTGAAAAGACCAATGGAGCAGACGCGAGGCTTGATACACAAGTATAGTTTCAAGTACCTAGGGTCTATTATCCAAGAAAATAGGGAGATTGATGAGGATCTTACACATCATATTGGAGCGGGATGGGTGAAATAAAATCTCGCATCCGATGTTCTGTGTGATAAGAATGTGCCACCTAAATTTAAGGGTAAGTTATACAGGGTGCTTTTTAGACCGACCTTGTTGTGTGGAGCAGAGTGTTGGCTAGTCAAGAACTCCCATGTCCAGTAGATGAAAGTAGCAGAAATGAGGATGTTGAGATGGATGTGCGGGCATACCAGGATAGATAAGATTAGGAATGAAGATATTTGGAATAGGGTGGGAGTAGCCTCAGTGGAGGACAAGATGCAGGAAACGAGGCTTACATGGTTTGGTCATGTGAAGAGGAGAATCACACGTCCCCACTGAGGAGGTGCGGCCGTGCGGGAGGTTGACCTTGGTGGGTCTGAAGAGAGGTAGAGGTGGGCCAAATAAGTACTTGGGGAGAGGTGATTAAGTAGGATTTGTCATTGCTTCAACTCATTGAAGACATGACCCTTGATAGGAAGGTGTGGAGGTCGAGTATTGGGGTAGAAGGTTAGTAGGTAGTCGAATGTCTATCTTCCCCTTACTAGTAGTACTAGTAGTTAGCCTTGTATATTGTTAGATCTCTATTGCTACATATTGATCATTCCGCTTGTTATCTTGCTGTTGTTATCTTGTTATGTTGGTGGTTGTTGCTACTGCTTTCTTTTCATCTTTCCTTGAGTTGGGGTCGGAAACAACCTCTCTACCCTCAAGGTAAGGTCTGCGTATACACTATTCTCCCCATACCCCACTTGTGGGATTATATCGGGTTGTTGTTGTTGTTCGTAGATATTGCACGAAATGTGGGATTTGCTTTATTTCTTTCTTTTATGCCGCATGTTCTTCTGGTGTGTTGGCCTGATGGTTGTTTCTTGATTTGCAGCGGGAAGTAATCCTTTGCTCACATGATATTCTTGCTTCAAGTAGAGACAATGCTGTTTTATCTGCTCTGACTCGACACCCTTACTTCCAACCTGATGTTAGTTCAGATTCAGCTACTACCACATCCATTAAAGGCTACACTGATGGCTATAAATCAGGCAGTGAAACAATACAAAGATCAGATGACATAACAGTAGACAGTGCTGTAGCAGGAAAACGTCGCATTAAGTTTCCTGTGCCTATGGACAATGATCAGAAGACTGATGATAGTTCTATATCACCCAACCCTGTCACACAAAAACCTGCACAACGAGCTTCATTTTCTGGGAAGCAAATCCCTTATAGAGCTTCTTGCAATTCTACAGATGACGGGGACAAGCGATTGAGCTACAGAAAGGTAGAGTCTTGTTCCATCTTATTCATTAAGTTGACATTCTTCATAACAGGAAACATTCATGCCTTTAGTTGGATGTATGGTTAGATATTTGGTATGCATTATTTGCTGGAATTTAGATCTTAACCAGTTTCTTGCATGTACAGCATATGGAAACTTTTGAGAAAGAGCTGGTAATGACTTCAGATCAAGCCTCAATGAAGAACCAGCGATTACCTAAAGGGTACGTCTATGTCCCAATCCGGTGCCTTCCGAAGGAGGAGGAAGCTGCTCCAGATGAGTGTTCTGGAGAACCACTGGATCCTGATGGATAGATTTAGCTCAGTCATTGTAGGATTTTGGTTCGAATGAGCACGCCATATCTGGCATTCTGCTGCCGGTACACCATTTTTATCTGAACCATCAGGGAGGATGGCTTATTTAAAGCTAAGATGATGACAAGCAGCGCCCTTCGAGGAGCCATCGAGATTAGGTTGAGGACGGTATCTGATTGTTGTATATTCATTCAGAGCTTACTGTACAGTGGAATTTGGAGTGGTGAATGGCTCTGTTCCGATGGCTGTTTGTGGTGAGCTGGGTGGTGACAGTAGCTCTACTTCTTGTAATTGTATACAGTAGTTAGAGGATATTCCCTACTACGCAAGCCTTGTAAAGTTATTGTAAATATTCTTACAGTGTTAATTCAAAGCAATTAGCGCAGAGCAATGAGGTTAATTTTATCATCATAGTTCCAGATTCTTTTTAGCGTTTTCTCGTACTGATTTCACATGTCAGGTAGCAGTTTCACCAGCTGTTATGTAAACCCTTGACTTTCAGTAGATTTTGGCATTGCCACGCGTTACTGCACAGTCGTGAGTCGTCGTTAGCATTTAGGTGATAGAGTAGGTAAAATGCTTCTTTCAGTTGGCAAGAATTTGCGGATGAGATTATCTACCATGGTTTTAGCATCGTCCATGCTTTATACTATTTTCACAAATTATTTGTTATGGACCATGTTTGTTCTGCTTGTTATACTGGAATTATGATGCATCAATTAGTTATGCTGTGAATATTAATGACATAATATTATTGTAAAATACAAATTGTTTTACAGGGAAAATAATATACAGAGAGTTATGTAACAAATTAGTTTTAACAAGTTTGTTAAAACTAACAAGTTTTAATAAATACTTTTATTTCCATATCTTGTTGTATTCTATTATCTTCCATGTTGGTAAAAGTCTAAATTTCACTGTACTAATTTCTTTTAGTGTTTGAAATTATGTATTTTTTCTTAATTCTTGTTTGCTTCGAGGGTAGAAAGAGAAACTTCATAAAAAGCTAACGGCATAATTTATTCAACGCAAATAGAGACAAATTGAAATAAAATGTATGGACTTACATCTAATTTGAACCGCATAACTTGGATCAAACTTTTCAGAAGCAAAATTAGCATTTCCATAATCGTGGCCATCATCAATACAGAAATTCTACAATAGGAAAACAAGGATTTTTATATGGTATTTCTCCTAATATTTAACACATTTTATGGACTACTATTTTTTTCTTGAACTTATAAGATAAAATCTGAAATGAAAATTTGTTTTAAACTCACGTCATTTGTTCCACGTACAAACATTAATTTATATTACTTGGATTACTATCTCTTATTAATGAAAGAATAGGGTACACCAAGCGCGGTGAACATTTTGTGTTTTAGTTGCTGATTAAGGGTGTTGATCGTTTTTCCTCATACGTTTAACGATTTAAATAAGATAAAGCCTTAATGAGTTTTAAAGTCTAAAATATTAGGACTTTATACTTAGTTCAAACTGGGAAAGATATTAATAAGCAAACTTTTAATTCCTAAATATTAGGAAATGTTTAAATTATGTTTTTCTTCAATGAAAAATATATTTTTAAAGGATAATAAAAGTAAACAACATTTCGCTAGAGGTATTCATGCTTTTAATATAGTACTAGTTACCATGTACATGCGTTGCACGTAGATCTTTAGTCAATTATTTTCAAGTAGGACATAATATCCGCAATATTAAAACTTGATTATTTCCTTCTTGGACAAGAAAATAATTGAGCTGGAAGTTTATGTAAATTTATGGATCTCTAGTGTATTGTCCAAATATAATTTGTATAGCAGTTGAATCAAATAAGGGAATGACCCTTTCTTTATTTGAAAATAATTAACCTTTTATGCAATGATTTATAACTATATAAAATATATGTACATACTTCATTCTACACTACAAGCTCAAAAGTCTTCTATCTTATCTTAAACTCTATGCCTTATTAAATAGGTTCGCATAAATTAAAACGGAGAGAATAATAAAAAAATTCAATATAAATTTTACTTTTATGGTATAATAGTGTAGTAAATAAGAATTATAGGCCACAACTCATTGCCAATTTATTATTATGTTCCATATATTTGAACGTTTCCCAGTATTTTTCTCCTCTAAATGGGGTACTCTCTTTCTATCTCAAATATCTATTTAAGGTATTCTCAGAAAGCGCAGCCTCCCTAATAGGGTGGTTAAAGATGAGATCGCGGATTTCTGACCTCCAAGCCAGAACCATATGGGGGAAACCCATCCTGCACCAATGCTGTTTCTATCTTTTTTTCCAGCATCATTTGTTTCTCCAAAATACTCTTCATTTTCTTACATGAATTATTACTAAATGGTTGAGGAAAGTGATTTTTGCAATCACCACCCCTCATGCACGTACTTATATATACTACGATAGCTTTTATATGGACCATGCATCATATTTTTGACTATCTCACATACTGTAAAAAGAGGTAAATTGGAGTTATTTATCTTTTCCTATCTCAATTGGTACATTGACTTTCTCGTTCTCTTACGTCCGTGGGAAAGAGAGCTGCTTACAGTATGTTTGGAAGATTGTTACCCATTATATTGTACTGTTACTATTCCGAAAATGTTCATTTAAGTCAACAAACATGTATATTTTGAGTTAAATATTGTAAATATTTTAATTTGGATGCTTGTGTTAGAGTGTTCTTATTTCTAGTACTATTTTTCCAATAATAAAAAATCTATACTATTTAAAGTAGTAAAAGGAAACGTGAGAAAAATATAAGACCATCTATGAATTGTAGTACAGCAAAATTTGTAAAATTTTGCAATATTCATGTAACGGATCTTGCAGTTTGAACAATTACAAAGTTGACATATGTTTGTGACAAGTTGCTTATTATAATTTACCCAATATGAAATTCTTTTTAAATCGTGTGCTGAATACATATAGATTGAACTTTAAAATCAGAAGAAAAAAAAAGAACAATAAAAAGAAAGTATTTAATAAAATAAATTCATGTCGGCATAGTGAACTTTCATATTCTATCAACATAGATTCTCTAGCAAAATCAAAATCTGGAATTAAAAAAATTTCATAAAAGAAAGCGTGCAACAAAAATTTCCTGAAAGTAGCAAGAAATCATCCGGCATAAACATTAGATGAAGCAAACAAAAATAGAGGAAACTTACTACTCTGATGGTAAGCAACCCCCACTTCCAACCGAGAGGTTGTGAGTTTGAGTCTCCTCAATAGCAAGGTGGATAGTTCTTGGAGGGAAGGATGCCGGAAGTCTATTTGGAAACAACCTCTCTGGGTAGGGGTAAGGTATGCCTACACACTACCATCCCCAGACCCCACTAAATAGGATTATATTGGGTTGTTGTTGTTGTTACTACTCCGCATGTTATTCCTCTTTGATAATCTATAGGTCGGGGTAATGCCTTAACCCATCAACATGTGGCGTTTGATTTTTAAAAAATGGAGCGTGTTCTCCAATTATTTCTCCTATATAATTTGTATCTTATGATGAACAAAGCATACTTATAACAATTTTTTTTTTTTTTTGGCTTGGTTCAATTTCCATGAATTCAACTTAGCCTCTGTGTTTTGCAATGAAAGTCTCTCACATACCACAAACTAAACCGTATAAAAAAAATAATGAAGATAAGATGACTATAATAAGGAGTATTGGATTCGAAGCAATAGCTATTGTTTTAGTTGAGTAGGTCTATTAATTATCTTGATTCTAGTTATAATGAACTTCAACTTTTGTTTCCTTCAATAATTATAATACCACTTAAGATGGTTGAAGCAAATGCGGACACCAACATATGTTAATCCCATTGGACCCTAATTAACGAAATATGCCTTTTACGTCTTTGTACATTCAATGGTGTATGGTATTTTAAATGCTAATGGATACTGAGGGGCATAAAAGTACGTTATTTTTTAATGGATATTTTTGTCACATAACATTTAGGAGTAATATAAATTATTCGTACTTTTATAATAACTAGTCTTTATACACGTGCCTCGCATGTAAGATTTTTAGAACTTAAAATAAAAAGACGATAAATTAAACGGCGATTAATTTTTGTTAAAAAAAAGGAATTGATCATTTCATGCATCATATGAAGATATCAAAAATACCACTTTTTTTAGCTAATTTGAACCATGAACGTTTCGTTATGATTTTTTACTTTTTAGTTACTTATACGAACATATTGCGGTAAAGAAGCCTTATGTGAGCATATAAATTAATTTGTCATAATTTTAACTATAAAAACTTGTTTTCATTATAACAACGAGAAGACGCTTTTGGCCTTTGAATATATCAACAATGTTAGCCTATTAGTTAATCTGTAAGTGTTATCATTCATATTCTTATAATTAATTTTCCACCGTTCTTTTTGGTCTTTCTTCTTTTCCCTTTTATATTTATCCTTTTCTCCATTAATGTGACGAATTAGTAAACATTTTTTGTTATACTTTTTAATATCCATTGTCACTTCTTCGAGAAATCTTAACTGACTTTATGGTTACTTTATTTGTCTTTACTCTGGTCGTCTTCGACAATACTAATGTTAATTGTCTAATTATCTTAGGAGGTACTTGGTTAGTTGTTTTTACTCTATGGCAATCTTGAGAACATTAATTACGTTCTATGAGATTTAATTTATTTCTATTCTATATCGTTGAAAAATATGAGAAAAGATCCCTTGTAATTTATATTTTATTGTTCTAACATTTTCGGTTCGACTTGTTTTATAAGGCACAAACTAATAAACATCTCTTAGTAAAAAAGATTTAGACTTGTGAGGAAGAATTCTAGTTTCATTGCAAGTCTAACTTATGAAACGTGAATGGCATATGATTCCTCCTAAGAAACAATTTTGAGTGGTTAAATGGTATGCAAGTTCCGTTAAACACAAAATTTTAATTAACTTTAAATTTTTAATATTAGGCAATGTCCTAAGTATCAATAATTTGATTTAACAATTATATGTTGAAGTCGAAGAAACATAAATCTTCTATTTCTATGTAGTACACTTTTTCACAATTCCATTTAGAACACCAAACTCTTATTTTCTCATATATACTTTCATTAATTGTACAATCTTTTTGTCGGGCAACCAATATGCATCCTACTACAATACATAATATAAATATTGGTACTAAAATCAAATCTGCAGAAGTTGCCTCATTCTCTCAGCATAATTAGTTTTGCCACAAATTTGAACACTTCGGAGCTCTGAAATTTTAACATAAGAAGAGAATTTAGACTAACACAAAAGCAGAAAGATAAAGGAGAAAGAACGACATATAAATTATGATGGATCACAAAGTAGATTCATATGCACAACATTTCATCGAAAAAACACCAATATAGCCAGAGGCGGACCCAGGATTTAAAGGTAGCGGGTGCACTGTAACAATACCTTAACAATATTTATAGGCAGTAGGGTCACGAAAGAAATAATTACTCGATGGCTTTAGGCGGACTAATAACTAGTGATTGCATATGGGCTTTGAAAATTAAAGAAGAAGTTTTTTGCGTGGAGAGAGATAATTGTAGAAGAAGCGTTTTGATGTAGGAATTTAACTAAAAGTAAAAGAGGTGGATCCATTGAAAAAAACTAAATCAAATACACTATAATAGGCAAATTCTCTCAAAGAGAGAAAAGGTTACTAGTAGGCCTGTTGGCGTTGAAATTACCAAATTAGACCCAATAAAAAATATTAGTATTATTGTTGAATATGAGATTTGAACTTAGGTCTTGAAGAAACCAATTACTCCACAAACCAACTACTCTACCCAATCTTTGTAATTAAGGGTGCAACATAATATATTTATAGGGATCCTTCTTGTATTAACTTATATATAAAAGGGCCGACCCAGTTCAATACCCACTTCGTGGGTGTTTGGGGAAGAGAATATATATATATATATATATATATATATAATATATATATACATTATACATTATTTTTACCGAGGCCAACGGGTGCCCGTGCCCCCACCCCCAAAGCATAGGTCCGTCCCTGCATATAGCTAGCTTGGACAATCAACTTACGTTCATACAAAGAACAAATCCTTTGCATGTTATATGCTAGACAAATATAACTTTGGTGCATCGTGATTATCCAAGAATCTGTCTTCTACAGAGATATTTTTATGCCCATGTATCAATTAGACGAAGCATAAAGAACCGCTTAAGAAAAAAATAGTGACCAATGATACCATAATTACCAAACATGTAAAGGAAAAAGAATTATTTCATTACCTTAGATGTCGATGTTAGTGCAATTAAACCACGCGCTATAGTGAATAATCTCTCAATCTATTTTGTATGATCTGTTATTTTGATTTATCGAACTTTTTGCTGGAATCTAAAACCTTCGTATCAAATTTAAGAGGAAGACAAGGTGAAAAGTAAGTGAATTGAATTCAATCTCACGGATACACGATGAACAAAAAATATCAATAAAAAAATGATAATAGAAGCCCGATTCAATCATTGTAGCTCTAAATATGAAATAGACTAAAGATTAGATAAAAATATTCCTGGGGATTGGCTTTGGCATCTATCGCTAGTAGAAACTCATGATCAAACAACAATTATGCAGATTACTTGTAACCTTTGTAAGCAAAAGGTTTTTATTTATAAAGGATTGAAGTCATCACTTAATTACAATCAATTACAAATTAGGTATAGTATTCGTGTTTTAGTAATGATAATTTCAAAATTCTAGTATGAGAGAAATTATTAATTTTACACTTTTTATCCGATATAAAATTATATAATAAAAGAAAGATTTTAAATTTTTAAGGGCATAAAAGTCGGTTGATTTTTTGGGGATATTTTAATCGTACAACATTTAGCGTAAATTATTCGTGCTATATATATATATATATATATATATATATATATATATATATATATATATATATATATATATATATATATATATATATATACTGGCGTATGAAATAATATCCGGTGAGGATCTAAGGTTTTAGATTTCTTGCTAAGTGTACCTACATATGTTCTTATCGTTGTTTTTAATTTTTATGTTTGCCGAATTGTTGATATATATTCGTCCATGCGCCTTTTTGGATGTGGTCCCTATATTTTTCTAAACTAGCTTTAGTGTATGTGCGCTGCACGTGTGTACCATGTTAAATAGTTTTGTTATATTGTATTTTACTATGTGGGATCATCGGGCAATATAGTAAAAGAAATAGCTTAACAAAAGATTGAAGCACAAAGCCTGATGCAATATTGTCAAGTTCAGCCAAGATTCAACAATCAAAAACACTAAAATAATGATGTATTCGTTAAACATTAGTGCAAAATTTAACTACTAATCGTGCAATGCTTAATCGATTTCAAAGATGCAAGGAGACTGCTTTATTTGGTCGAGTCAACTATGAGCGTGCCTTTTTGCTAACTTTTTCATTATACTTGTTCAACTATTGCTTCTACTTGAAATATTAAAACACCTGAAGTTTATAATTCAGTTAGGATAGATAAAAGATAGAATGTCGCCTTAGAAAAAATAAATCTTTGATCTATCGGTTGACTCTATCTTTTCAATATCTTTGATCTTGATATATTTCTAGGAACAGAGAAAGAATGAAACCCTAAACCCTTAAACAATCAAATTTATCTGGACAGAGATTGTAAAAGCCCTATACTCGACGTACTTCCATCTTAAAGCATTGAAACAAAGGTAGGCAGACAACTTTGTCGAGTTTCAGAGGTGAGGCCATAAGAAAACATTATGAAAGAAAACTGCAGTCGCAGTTACTCACAAGACCATTGTGATCTTCGACTTAGCTCCCAAAAGTAATCCACTTGGATATCCAAGGT
>JASVEL010010842.1:0-19932 GCA_032618575.1 Nicotiana noctiflora | reverse complement strand
GCAAGGCAAAAAATCACGTGCTCACAATGTGCGTTTTTCATTCACATGGTCATTAGTTGTCTTTGGATCGAGGGATCATGGCCCGAGCTTTAATTTAGTTTGTTGTTGAATATTTTAGTTGGCGAAGGCTTATGGCCCGGGTCCCAGTTCAACCACAGTTGAACTTTGTTGATTCTTATGGATGAGATGAATCAGGGCAACCTGATTGTTGTTTTCCCTTTGTTTCTGACTTTAGTAACAGCTACGTGATCTTGCTATGGAATCCCCACAGACGGCGCCAAATTATTTGACCCAGAATGTTTATGAACATTTATGAACTCAAAACAATTATTAAAAATAAAGGACCAATCATAGCAGGTCGTAACATATCTGAAATTCAGTAAAGGAAAAGATAAAGGGAACATATGTAGAGATAACAGAAGGTATTTAGTGATCTTTATTCATGATAATGGGTTAATCTGCCTCTCCATGAAGAGGTTCAGATCCTTACAATCATGTTTTCATAGATCTACTGTTATTCTGTATTCTTTTATATTGGTTCTCACTCTGCGTTGTACTCTATATTTCTTAGAGCCCCCATTGGGAGAGAGTCGAACCCTTTTACTGATGATTGCTTCGGTATTTATAGATCTTAATTATGCAGTTGACTTTTCTTGGAGATCGGGTTCGTGTCGTGATACTATTGTGGGCGTACCCGCAAGGCGTCGACCCTGACAAAAAGCTTTAAGCGGATACAGACAATAACCTATGGTCGAGGACGGCCTCGCCACTTGTGGCGTCTGCACTTAGTCGAGGGAGGCATCGACGCTTGCTATGCGCATTTGGGCCGAGGGGAGTGATTAACTTATTCCGATTATTATAAGGTCGAATTGTAGCTCATACAATATATATATATATATATATATATATATATATATATATATATATATATATATTAAAAGAACAGATGAAACTAGTGCTTGGTAAAAGTTCCTATTTGCTCTGTCTGTTTCAAGCACAATCAGTTATAGTATAAAAACAAGGGAAGAAGAAAGATCTCCTTTTAATACAAAACCAGTAAAATTTATTGGAAAAAAGGAAATTTGCTTGATTAAAGTATCTAAACATGCTGCTGCTACTGATCAGAAAAGCACCATGAAATCATGTTATCGGGAAAGAATATTTCAGTCGAACTGAATATCATCGATAGGGTCCATTTCTCCTTTCCAGTAAAGCAATTTGTCATTGAATTGCTGGTTGTTGCTATGATCAGTATCATTCACCATTAACGTGCCATTCAAAGGAGATCCAATGTGAATGCCAGAGAAAAGACTTACCCCATTCAAGTTGTCTGATTCTAACTGTTCCATGTAACCGCTTTTGTCATCAGTTCCAAAGCCATGGCAGTAGTTACCACTATCGTCACTTTTCTTCTCTTTCTGTTTCTGAACATTAGCATCAATCGCATCTTCAGCAGCAGCTATGTTTTGAGAAGTGACAACATCTTCTTTAACCTTTACCTTGGAGTTCAGATATTCAATAGGTTCAACTGACGTAGCATTAGCGTTGACGCCTCTCTCAGCAAAAGATGGTTGAACTACTAATGACCTAATGGAAGAAAAAGGAGGAGTTGTGGAGATTGGCTGATTTATCACAGGCTCGGTCGAAACAAGCATAAGAGAAGTCTCCCCTGAGTTTGTCATTTGTTTCTTTCTTTTAGATTCGACAATGTCTCCTACGTGAACCGGCCTTTTGGACGAAGCAGTTGAGGCAGTTGGTGATGTAGCATAATGGGATAAACTCGAACTTTCTGTTTCTTCATTAGATGACAAAGGAGTATAGCTTATTACAGAAGAATCCTCATCTTTTGCGTCGTCATACAAGTATGATTGCACTTGGTCTGCATCTTGTTGAGGTTCTTCTTTTACACCTGAATTATTATGTGTCACACTTGGTGCAAGAGATTGATGATACAACCTGGCCATGGCTTCTGAAAATTATAAAAAAGTTATTCGCAATCATCTCTCGACAAATGAGTTTGTATTACAACTAAAGAATGCCTAGGGCACAATAAGGTTAAGTTATTTCATTACCTGCAGGTCCGATCCCGTATTTCTTGCTGTAGTCCATTAGATCTTTCATGCCGTGGACTATTTCTGCTGTCTACAACTCATCAAAAAAGAATAAATATGTAAGTCGACACAGTCAAGTAGTTCACAGATTAGGATGTCTAACCTATTGATAACAAACATTCACAACAGAATGAAGTCCCTCAAGCATGTCAAAGACAAACACAAAGAGTAGCCCCGGCAAAAGGTTAAAAAAGCTGCTTCTCTAATTTATTGAGACCTTTCCCACTTATCAACTTGCAGTTTGTTCTGGTGTCAATAGAATCTTGAGATCTTTTTCGTTTTCCCTTTTTAAAGTTCATTGAAAGGGAGTCTAAGAGCAACGGTCAAGTTGTCTCCGTTTGACCTATAGGTCACGGATTTAAGTCGTGGAATCAAGCCACTGATGCTTCATCGCTGTAGGATGCATACATCACGCCCCCTTGAAGTCCGGTCCTTCTCAGGACACTACTACATTAACGCAGTATACTTTGTACACCGGACTGCCCTTTCTCAAAAATTTATTCTAGAAGATGGCGTCGTAATGTAAGTTTACATGTTAATGCAACTATTAGATTACAATAGAGAATTTTTTCTATTGAATGTCGGTAGTTTAAAGCAATAGAATTCCCTTAAGCATCTTGTTAACAAACTGTTACATTTTGCATCTGCAATCTCAAGTAATTGAAATGACAGCAGAGATGGAACTATCGTGCATGCTTTTATATTGAATCAGAATAAACAACTCCTTCTATTGAGAATTTTAATATAAATCATCGTCGCCATTTTTTATCTAAAATTTCAGTCCCACACAGCGTTCTGATATGCACATAATCCAAAGACAGGATAATTAGACCACATAAATGCCTAATACCTGGAGGCATCGGACATGGCGCTTGGTATAACCAAGATCATTGATCAAAGACTTGTCCAAAACTCTTGCTAATTGTCTTATTGATGAAGTAAACCTGCAGCCGTCCGACAGATATGATTCACAAAGGGTCAAAAGTAGAACAGTATGGTTTCACTAAAGTGTGAAGAATAACCTAAATGCATATAACGAGCACAACAAATATGAAATTCTAAAGTGAAAATTTCAAATATTATACACGACTACTGGAACAGAAGCCTTGGCGTAACTGGTGAAGTTGTTGCCATGTGACCAGGAGGTCACAGGTTCGAGTCGTGGAAACAGCCTCTTGCAGAAATATAGGGTAAGACTGCATATAGTAGACCCTAGTGTCCGGCCCTTCCCCGGACCCCGCACATAGCGGGAACTTAGTGCATCGAACTACCTTTTTTACGGTTGTACGAATAATGTCATCAAAGTCAAGTATAAAAGAAAAGATATGTGGGAATAATGTCATCAAAGTCAAGTATAAAAGAAAAGATATGTGGGTTTATCACCTATTTCGATGAACTCACTATTGAATGTGAACATGAAACAGTTGAACAGACAACTTACTTATTGGAGTTTCTTTTAAATTCTTCTGAAGCAATCCCCGAGCAACTCTTAACAAAAGCTTGGTATTTCTGGATTGCTTCCTTGAGTTGATGAACCTGGATAAATGACGTTTTACAATTTTCAATGAAGTTTGTTCTTTACAAACTCACAAAAAAGCAACCTTAATAAGAACAACAGCAGCACGTATGATCTAATATCATATATATCAAAGTTCAAGCATTCAAGTATATAAGACTAGTTAAAATCAAATTATTTCAATAAGATATTTAAAAATAAAGGGATAATTACCTTATTGGGCAGCCCTCCAAAATAATAGCCGGTAAATGTATATGTTTTGTATATTAAGTATAAATATACATGTAATATACATAATCAGTTGCTACAGTGTAAATATACATAATATACACAAATGTACATGTAATATATGATGCTGCCGCCTGTAACTAATTTTGGCCGACAGGCCAAAAACGATTTTTTTTTACAGAATCTTCCTTATAACCATCAGTCAACCATCAACATAGAGGTGATGAGTTGCAGAAGTTGAAGGTTAGAAAGGAAAAGCTGGTGTAATGTTATATACCTGGGGAGTAACTGATCTTCGATCGATAAGCACCTCGTGAGAAGAACAGCAGAATTCCCAGATACAAATCTATTACAGTAAAACAGAAGAAAAGATGTTATTTCATCAATCTTTTGGTACAAGTTCAAATACTTTATAAAAGAGAAACAAACGACTATATCTTATAAACGCTTAACCTTTAGATCTGAAGAAAGCACTATCTTGAGCCGGCCTTCTCTGACCACTCGTGCTGCCTCATATACACTTTCTTCTGTTACTTTTGTGTAGTTCAAAACAATGTGACCAGATGGTGTGTAATACTCTTCAGGTATATCCACGTAAAGAAGCTCATCCAGCATACCGGTGTCATACTTAATTTTGCATACCCTAGGTAGAATTTCTGCGCTGAGCTCTAAAATCCACATAGATAAATCAGTATTTCAGACAGTGAGCAACAGATTTTCAATGAAATCATTTTGACCTGGTGGAGCCAGGATTTAAAGCTTATGAGTTCGGAATTCTAGTTATTTTAGGCTAGTGAGTTGTAAATTAGTAATTTGTATATAATTCATTGGATTTCTTAAGACAAACCAAACATGCGGGTTCGGCTGAGCCCACAACCGAAAGGCTATATCTGCCTGTGCCTTGTATATATAACATATTCCATCTACTTTCTGACAGTTCTCACTATTTAATACTATGATATAAACCCCCAAGTCAAAAATTCAATAACTAATGCTGCCATGTTAAATAAGGCAGTCCGGCGCACAAGGCATCCCGTGTTCATGCAGGGTCCGGGGTAGGTCCACATCCCGAATGGTGTGGCATAGACAGCTAGCCTACTCTAATACAAGCATTAGTGGTTGCTTCCATGTCTCGAACCTGTGACCTATAGGTCATAACGGAGGCAACTTTACAGTTGCTCCAAGGCTCCCCTTCTGCTGCCACCTTAAATATTTATTAAATATAAATACAGATCTACCATAACAAGAAACCAAAAGGAGCCTATGTTAGCTAACAACTTATAGGACTCAAAATTATCCAACCGTCACCAATTTGTTAAAAAGGATCAGAGTACATACCAAAACCAGCAGTAGGCCTCACTTTGCAGATCTCACAGTACCATGCCTCCTGCAGTTAATCTAATTAAAATCTGAAAGGAAAACCAGCATTGCGAACGTGCTAGATATCTTTCAGATACGCAGATACTTAAATGCAAAATAAAATGTATAGAAAATGATGTCAAATCTTGAGATCACAAATTTCAGTGTTAGAACTCTTTAGTCATTTTTGGTTTTGGAAAGACAATTTGAACAATTGTAGATTACAAGATGATTGAATCTTTTTTCCTTAAAGAAGACGAAAATTTTCAAACGAATGAAAAAAAATTAAATGTCAAATACATTAAACTGAAAATGTTCAAATTCCTTCACACTAAAAACATAGTTAATAGAAAAAATGTTGGCAAGATTATTTCTTCCATCTTGAAGAAGTGAAAATAGAAGACAACTTAGGGTAAAGAAATCTTGAAGAAATGAAAACAGAAACCAACTTAGTGTAAAGAAACCGACATATTTGACAAGGATTTTAGTGGTAAATGTGAGGATTACTACCAAGGGTGTGTTGGGATGGATGGGATCCCTCCACCCTTAGGGCCTTAACTAAAGGTCTCGGATTCGAGCCTTGGGAATGAAAGCATTTCCTGGTAAGAGGCGCTTCCTCCTTAAATAGGCACATAGGGCGCGAAACTGGATTAGGCAAGGTTTTCTCACAAAGACAAAATACTTCTATGGGAAAAAGCTTGATAATGATGGAATCACAGTGTTTACCACTAGTCCGAATCCAGGCCCCAAAAAATTGACTAGAAGATTTGGCTACAAACCTGAGGGAAAAGATAACTTATTCGTTGCCTATTTTTATTCAATGAAAAGCATGTTCTTATCCTGGCATTGGGAGCAAAGAATTCAGCAACCAAATTCCTCCAAAACCCGATATCATTGTCCTGCATTTTCAGGTACCATAAGATTCTATATATGAATTTGCAAAACAACATCCTATATAAAAAGAGCTCATGTTTCCTTGGAATATCTTACTCTTGGTGGTCTTTGCTTCTGAAGGTACATGTATTGTTTCAAACGTTCTGTACACATTCCTGGCTTATATACTGATCTTCCATCAGCCACAATTTCGGAACGTTTCTCATGAGCTGTCCGCACAAGTTGCATTTGCTTCTGTAACATCCACATCAAATTCACCTGAGAAATAATCGGCCGAGATAGTAGGTTCATCTCCAATGCATTTGGAGGCGGAGAAGCTGAGTTCAATTGAGAAAAAGTAGGCGGAAATGAGTCTTCAATGAGCGGCTGTTTGTCCTTCCTCAAAGAATGTTCTGGAATCATCGGTGGAACTGAACATTCAACTGAACATTCACGTTTTATTATGACCGTAGTTTTTTGTTGCTCTGCTGACTGAAGCACACTCGTACTTGGACGAGACTTGCTCGTCGCCTTATCCAAGTCTTCCAATAATTTTGGATTCTCTTCATGAAATTGTTTTGCACTCATTGAGCTGTCCTGAATCTGTTGGACTTTCTGCGATCTGCGCCGTGACTTTGGCTCGTGCTGCTGCCGAGCTACCAGTTTCTGCTCGTCCAACAACGGGGTGGAAGGAGCAAGTTTGATGTTATCAGAGCTCATTTTTGACTCCTTCCAATTACCACAAACTTCATGAATCAGACAACCATCATTTAGTCAATCATTTCAGAATAATAATTTAAGCATAAATGGTATGATTAGATGAATATTAATCAACCGACAAGCAACTTCTCAACTCTATTTTAAAGTTCAGGTGAGTAAAGTGTAACTTGTTGGATTGCTATGAGAACTTCTAGTTGATGAAATGATGTAAATTTTTTGCATAAGATAGTGTCCTAAAGCAAATAAAGCTTACTCTAGGTGTCGGAACAAATTCTCACACTAGACGTTAATAAGAAAAAGAAGCTACTTATAAGGTGGCGTGAGGCCTTTTGAGGAAACCCCTGCGAGCTTGGCCCAACGCAGAGAATATCATGTCATGTTATGAGTATCTTTAAGCTGGCTTAGCCCAAACCCGAATCTAACATGTATACTCATTGATTTTAGTATTCAGCTAAACTCTTGCTTCATAAACATGAAACAATTTATTCTACTCTTCCACCAAAAAGTTTTTAACGCTTAAGTGACTTAATTCACAAATCTTGACCTAGTAGATTTTTCTACTCTCCTTTTTGAGAGAACGCATCTTAGTTAAACTCTCCCCTCGATCTTCTTCAAATGAATGCGAATAGTCATAAAAATTATTTTTCATGTAAGTCTAATGAATTAATCTATGCACTAGCATTAACACCAAAACCTTTTTCAATGAACTAATGATCTACTCATCTGAAATAACATTAATAAAGATAATAAAGACTCAAGTTTAAATAACAAAGTCATTTATCTAGCAAATTATCGGTCAAATGTGGAAAGCATCTAAAGTACAATAGAAAGAAGTTGGTCTCTGAATGTATGAACATCAAACTATGGAATTTAGTTGGTATCATCACAAAGTTAGCGAGTTAGCGAATTTCATTAATTCCATTAAATTTTATAATATTATTTACCCCTATCAAACGAAGTTTAGGCATCAACGCCATGAAATTAGAAATCAATGTTGATATAAACACCTTACGCTTAGCTTAAACGCCAAATTTGGGAAATCTACCCATGGATTTAGAGCGAACAAACTTAATCCAGATCAATAATCCTACTTTTCCAAAAGATTAATGTCTATTTTTAAGAATGAATGTCGATCTTAATTCTAGATTAAGTTTGTTCAAGTGACAACTACATGCCTATATTAAATATATAGGAATGTATTTTGCCAAACAAGGATTCATCATAATCATAGTTAACTCTCAATGTTTTACCAAACAAAAAATCAAACTTACATTGAATCGAACTAGATGTAGCCCCGTTAATCTTCAAACACGAATTTTAATCCCGTAAATGCTAGGTGAGTCATTTTTGCCGGTGCAGTAGTTCACTAATTATCACTAGATTGTTAAAACAAGGTAAAAATAAAGACCAAAGGACAAAGAAAGGAATAAAATGACAATGTCCAAATCTTTTTTTTTTCCTTTTTTGCTTTAGGGCATCTAAAGCCCACTGGGCCGACTAATTCAGACTCGCACCTTCCTACCAAAAAGTTCTCAAACTAAGAGCACCGGTGATAAACATCATTGCGATTGAGTTTAATATCATGGTTAGAGCTTCGCATTCAAAACCCCATATCTCCTTCCTCCAAACAAGATGTCATGATCTGCTAATCAGCGACTTGACTAATATTTATTTAACAAGGATAACATAGAATAAACTCTCATTTTTAATTCTCTGTACAACAACAACAATAACTCAGTATAATCCCACTAGTGAGGTCTGGGGAGGGTAGTGTGTACGCAGACCTTACCCCTACCATGGATAGGGAGGCTATTTTCAAATAGAGCCTCGCCATCCTTCCCTCCAAGAACTCCCAACCTTGCTCTTGGGGTGACTCGAACTCACAACCTCTTTTGGAAGTGGAGGTTGTTTATCATCAGAGTAACCCCTCTTGTCTAACGAACAATTCTCTATACCATTAACATTAAAAAGAAAAGAAAAAAACAGGAAAAACGAACAAGTACTAAGTTCCAAAATAGCTCCAGATTTCATCACAAAGATTAATTAGAAATTTTGAAAAGAAAAGAATGTACCTATAAATGGAGAGTTCACCACCTTCAAATGCTGCAGAATTCAAGTAACACCAAAATCATTTATCTGAGTAAAACAAAACAAAAACTGATTTTTTAAAACAACTAATTACTATTACATCTCAATCCCAAACTTAAGTTTGGGTTGGCTATGATATAAATTGGCTAGTTTTACGCTGGCTGCCAGCCTTATCGCGACCTTCCTCTTTTAAACTAGCCAGTATTAAATAAAACATAAAAGAATTTCAACCAGATTTAATCAAATTTTTAAAAGGAAAAAGAATGTGTATAAACATAGAATTCACCACCTCAGCTGCTGCAAAAATGTCAAGCAGCAGCAAAATCATGCATTAAACTTAAACAAAGCATAAACCAAATAAAATCTGACGAACATTATAAAATAAACAGAAAGAGAACTTTACCAAGAAATTAAATAAAACTCTCTATTGGCTTTGCATGTAACAACTTCTTCTACCTTCGATCATTACTAGGAATAAAGAAAATGAGCGGTGAAATGCTTTATAAAGAAGTTTGCTGTGTGTTGTTCTCTTTTTGTACGTAGTATTTTGCAACGTGGAATAAGTGAAGCATCCATTTGAGCGTTACGTTTCACACTCATAATTTTGACTTATAGAGAGTAATGCCAAATTAGTGAAATGTTTGTTTTACTGCTTTCTGTTAGCATTTATAAACTGTGGTGGGTTTATTATCATAATTCACAACTCTAGATATAGATGTATTTAATGAATTTAATTCAAATTATCAACATGAGAAAATGTTCGAATTTAGTACCACTTACAGCAAATATTAACATCTTATTCATTTTAAATAAATACTATTTAAAAAAATTATATTCTATAGATATCTTTTAAAGTTTATAGCAAAATATTTAATTTTGGTTACATAAGCCACTAAATACGCTAATCAATTACACTATTTTTTTCTGCAGTCCCACATCGGTGGGAGACTTAAGTTGGGGGGATTTTCCACTTATAAAAGAAGGCTTAATGTTTAGGATTTAAATACACCTCTCGTTTGCCTTCTTATCTTCTTAAGGCATTTGTATCTTTTCTCTTTAGTATTATTTCACTTGTATTTTGGAGTGGAATAAAATATTGGTTGTGTCCGAGGAGTAGGCAAAATTAGCCGAACCACGTAAATTCTGGTGTTCCTTTTATTGTTGCTTTATTGTCTTATGTATTATTTGGTGGCTGCCATAATTTTTGGTATAGTAGTTGTGACTCATTCACACTATATACATTTGGCTTCCGCAATAATTGGTATCAGCGCCAAGGTATTATCTCAGTATGCTCTGTGGTTGCAGCGTAGTCTAATCTTCCACATCATAAAAGATTTATCTTGGTAACTGAGCCAAGGTTCTGTCTTAGTATGCTCTGTGGTTGTATCTTAGTCTGATCTTCCATATCAAAAAGGAAATAATCTTGATTTGTGTCGTCAGCTATTAAATAATATTTGTGTCAAAGATGGGAGATAATAGACAACAAGAATCTACATCAAATGTCAGCAATACGTCATCATTGGCATCTTCGCTTATGACAAGAATTGTGTCAAATACAAAATTTGCGGTAGAAATTTTTGACGGGTCCGGACATTTTGGGATGTGGCAAGGCGAGGTTTTAGATGTTCTTTTTCAACAAGGGCTAGATCTGGCCATTGAAGAAAGGAGACCAGATGCTATTAGAGAAGAAGATTGGAGAATTATCAACCGTGTTGCTTGCGATACCATTCGATCCTTCCTTGCTAGAGAGCAGAAATATACATACACAAAGGAAACTTCTGCAAGTAAATTATGGAAAGCACTAGAAGATAAATTTTTGAAGAAAAACAGTCAAAATAAATTGTACATGAAGAAGAGATTGTTTCACTTCACCTATGTTTCCGGTACCACGGTGAATGAACATATCACTAGTTTTACTAAGTTGGTCACAGATTTGCAAAATATGGATACAACTTATGATGATAGTGACTTGGCCTTGATGTTGTTGCCGTCACTTCCTGACGAGTACGAGCACCTTGAAACTATTCTACTCCATGGAAATGACGAAGTTTCTCTCAGATAAGTTTGTTCGGCTTTGTACAGCTATGAAGAAAGAAAGCGAGAAAAATAGAAGGACGGAGAATGAGAAGCAATGTTCGTGAGGGGTCGTCCTCAAAATCAAACGAGGACAAGGAAAGGAAGATCTAAGTCAATATCTAAACCCAGCAAAGATGAATGTGCCTTTTGTCGAGAAAAGGGGCACTGGAAGAAAGACTGTCCGAAGTTGAATAATAAAGCCAAACACAACAATGGAAAGGCCATTATGGATTCAAATGTAGCTGATTGCGATGATTTGAATTTCTCATTTGTTACAACAGAGTCGTCAACGTCATCAGACATATGGTTAATGGACTCGGCTTGTAGCTATCATATGTGTCCCAACATGGATTGGTTCATGGACTTTCAAGAAGGAGAATATGGAGTCGTCCAAACAGCGGATAACAGTCCTCTTACCTCATATGCAATTGGTTCAATGCGATTAAGGAACCATGATGGAATGATCAGAACATTAACAGATATTCGATATGTACCGGGTTTGAAGAAAAATCTCATCTCTGTGGGAGCCCTGGAATCAAAAGGGTTCAAAATTATTGCAGAAAATGGAGTAATGAGAGTATGCTATGGTGCACTAATGGTAATGAAGGCCAATCGGAAGAACAATAATATGTACCGTTATCTTGGTAGTACAGTTATTGGGACAGCGACAGTGACG
The DNA here is from genome assembly GCA_032618575.1 of Nicotiana noctiflora. Classification (NCBI taxonomy): domain Eukaryota; kingdom Viridiplantae; phylum Streptophyta; class Magnoliopsida; order Solanales; family Solanaceae; genus Nicotiana; species Nicotiana noctiflora. The sequence continues at coordinate 8,285 of JASVEL010010842.1, read as the reverse complement.
TCCAGTGACAACAAAGAGGCAGAAGCAACCAGGCTATGGCACAGTCGCTTGGGACATGCTGGAGGAAAATCCTTGAAAACTCTATCAGATCAAGGATTGTTGAAAGGGGTAAAGGCTTGCAATTTTGAGTTTTGCGAGCATTGTATCAAAGGGAAACAGACAAGGGTTAAATTTGGTACAACAATCCATAATACCAAAGGCATTTTGGATTATGTATACTCTGACGTTTGGGGTCCTTCCAAAATACCTTCATTGGGTGGGAAGCACTATTTTGTGACCTTTGTTGATGATTTTTCCCGAAGAGTATGGGTGTATACAATTAAGAGCAAAGATGAAGTGCTGGGATTTTTTCTCAAATGGAAGACGATGGTGGAGAATCAAACAGGCAGGAGGATCAAGTGTATTCGCACAGACAATGGAGGTGAATACAAAAATGATCATTTCAATAAGGTGTGTGGAAATGATGGCATCGTCCGACACTTCACTGTCAGACATATACCACAACAGAATGGAGTGGCAGAACGTATGAACCGAACCTTGCTGGAGAAGGTACGGTGTATGTTGTCCAATGCTGGCTTGGGCAAAGAATTTTGGGCTGAGGCAATTACATATGCATGCCACCCCATTAATCGCTTACCATCTACTGTTATTGATGGCAAGACACCATTTGAAAAATGGTATGGAAAGCCTACTGTGGATTATGACTCTTTGCACGTGTTTGGCTCAACTGCATATTATCATGTGACAGAGTCAAAATTGGATCCAAGGGCAAAGAAGGCTATTTTTATGGGGATTACTTCTGGAGTCAAAGGATACCGCTTATGGTGTCCTATGACAAAGAAAGTAATATTCAGCAGGGATGTTACCTTTGATTCAGCAGGGATGTTACCTTTGATGAATCTGCTATGGTAAATAAGGTAACAAATGAAGATACCAAACGAGATAATGGTGTTTCTAAGCAGGTGGAGTTTGAGGAAAATTTTATTTTTCCTACACAAGAAGCATATGAGGAAACAAATGAAGATTATCCTCTAGAAGGAGAGCCAGTAGAGGAGATTTCAACTCAGGAATCTCAACAACATCTTGAATCAATAGCAACCAGCAGGCCAAAAAGGAAAATAATGAAACCTGTTCGTCTTATAGAGACAGTTGCTTGTGCAACCGCAATTGCAGCTAATGATGTTCCTACCACTTATAAAGACGCAATCCAAAGTTCAGAAGAAGATAAGTGGAGGATTGCCATGAATGATGAAATACAGTCCCTTCATCAGAATCATACATGGAGATTGGCCAATCTCCCGAAGGGAAAGAAAGCAATTGGGTGCAAATAGGTATTTGCAAAGAAAGAAGGATTTCCTAACCAAGAAGATGTTCGCTACAAAGCAAGATTGGTGGCAAAAGGATATGCTCAAAAGGAGGGAATTGATTACAATGAAATATTTTCTCCAGTTGTAAAATATTCCTCCATTAGAATTATGTTGGCTTTGCTAGCACGGTTGGATTTGAAACTAGTTCAGATGGATGTAAAACTGCATTTTTACTTGGAAACATGGAGGAGGAAATCCATATGACTCAGCCAGAAGGATTCAAAGTTGCTGGAAAGGAAAACATGGTGTGCAAACTTGAAAATTCATTGTATGGATTGAAACAATCTTCTAGACAATGGTACAAGCGATTTGACAAGTTTATGTTGCAGCAAGGGTACAAGAGAAGCAAATATGATCATTGTGTGTATTTGCACAAGCTTAAAGATGGTTCATTTATATATCTTCTCCTATATGTTGATGATATGTTGATAGCTTCCAAGAATTTGGAAGAAATTGATAAGTTGAAGACCGAAGAAGGAGTTCGAGATGAAGGATATGGGTGAGGCGAAGAAAATTCTTGGCATGGAGATAATAAGAGATAGACGTTCAAAGAAACTCTGTTTATCTCAGAAAGAATATTTGAAGAGAGTACTACAACGTTTTGGCATAGATGACAAGACTAAGCCAGTTAGTACTCCACTTGCTCCTCATTTTAAGATAAGTACTACTATGTCGCCATTGGATGAAGCTGAACGAGAGTATATGTCAAAGCTAAGGTACCATACGCAAATGCTGTTGGTAGCTTGATGTATGCAATGGTCTGTACGAGACATGACATTTCACAAGCTGTTGGAATTTTGATCTCCATGACTACTATTGCTGCGTTTTTTGGAGGTGGGAATTACATGCCTAATGAAAGGGAACCCTCATTGACTTGATAAGCCTGAACATGTCCCTTCTCTTTCTAAACTTCTTTATATGGATGTCCCTTGACGTAGCATACTACAACCACTTTGGATTTAAAGTATGAGGTATGTCCTCTATGTTATGCTCTTGAAGTGTGATCTCTAAAGGCATAGCAGTAAGTGGCCCAACGATATTCACCAAAGAATCCAAGTGATTTTCAAGGAAGTTTCCATGCACTCTTTCCCACAAAGACTTATAATTGGTCGAGGAACACTTCTTCATCTTGAGAATAATAGGGGAAATGTGGCCTTTGACCTAATTTTAGACAACACAAATTCGTAAAAGTTTCAATCTTGATCCAAGCAACCAGAGATGTCTTGATAAAAATCGAATTGACGATTGAAGCGATGAAGGCTATAAGGATCCATGATGAAGGTCGATCCATTTCTCAAAGGAAGGTAATTCGAGCGAATATCATAAAACAATTTGACTCGAACTCTTTCTCATTGCCATCATCTCAATAATGATACAGTTGAGAATTACTTGGCACTGTGGAAGTCTATATGGCACTTTCTCCTCCATGAATCAATTTCTCGCGTCTTCATTACCAAAGTATCTCACTGTTCAGTCACCTGAATATATGGCCATCAGAGAAGTAGCCAGCCTATTTGTTAGAGAAAATGAGTCCTGAAGTAACAAGCCAACCAACCATACACATAATGAATTTTGAAGTAAACTCTAGAAGGATCGAGTGGTAAACCATTTGAAATTGTGTTTAATCCCTTGTAGATGCTAGCTAAGACTGGAACGATGATTTAAATTCTTTGCCACATGCTAGAAGGCCTGCAATCTTGAAAGTCTCAGGCCGAATGAATTCGCCTTCTTTTGTAGGGAGTACAAAGACACATAACCAACATGATAGAAAAGCAGCCAAGTATACTTCGTCTTTCTTGTCACTTCTAATGCCAAGTTTAACAAATAGTGCATCTTCAACTTCTGACTAATTGACCATTTTATCTATTGCTCCGATAGATTTGTGTGTTTATTTGGGACATGATGACTTCTTTTCTTTTCTCGGTGGAGTTTACTTTACAATCTTTTTGCACCAAAACTCTACCCATCTTCTCACAAGGATGTCAGGCATCAAACAGTTGCTGACAAGCTTGCAGAAAAAATATTTTATCCTTGACGTAAGCACCTATAAATTCTCGAGTATTTGGAATAACTTCCTCATAAGGAGACCCCATTAAAGGTAGATCCCGATTAGTGCAAATGTCCCAAAGGGATAACTCTCCAACTGAGGTAAGTAACATATTTGTAAGAAAGCACCAAGTCTCACAAAAGGATTGCATGATACTTGTAGAATGATCATAAGTAAACAATGAGGCATAGACAACATCGTATATATTGGTGGCCCTCAATTTTTGATAGCTCCTACTAAGGATATCTTCTATACACTCCCAATATCAGGGAACATATTGAAATCCGCCGTCAATAGTTAAGGAATCACTCCAATGTGCTTCTCCTTTGAGGATTCATCGTCCTGAGCATGTGGCGGAACTTTCCACATTCTTAACTTTGTGATTATGGTAACGAAGAGTCCATGTCTTGAATTTATGTTTGGTGTTTTCAAAATTCCAATCTATCAAACGAAATGGATTTTGCAATGGTGGCCATGAAGCTGCATATAAGACGGTCGGTGGTGGATCAACAAGCAATCTGGTCTCTGTTTTACTATCCACGTGCCCTAAAATTATAAGATACTTGGACGTCGAGGAAGAGGATGGTAAGTCTCTGAAGTAAACCATGTTCAAGTTGCATGAAAAAAAATATATATTAGTACTTAAGTCAAAAGGTGAGAATAATATCAGATCTTGAAAGAGGGCATGTATAAGTAAAACTTTCGCCTCAGACGTACAATAAAAAAATGGATGTTTGTGTTAGAATTTTTTCAAAGGATTTCGTCGCATTCGTCGTGAACTTTAAAAGCATCCGAATTTTTAAGGTTTTCATTTCGAACTTTTAAAAGGCGTATGTTTCGAACTTTTAAATTAAAGGTGCTCGTTTTGAACTTAGTGGCAAATTTTAAAGGGTCCCTACTGTTGGTTTTTAAAGATTCTACCACGAACTTTTATGGATCTTGGCCAATGAATTTTTACGAGTTCATTGCGTGCTTTTTAAAGGTCTTTATTGCAAACTTTTAAAGGTTTTCACAGTGAACTTTTAAAGATCTTGACCACGAGCTTTTAAGGATCTTTACGCGATTTTTTGTCGGTCTTTACCACAAATTTTAAAGGTCTTTATCTCGAACTTTTATAATTTTTCGCCATAAATTTTAAAGATATTCATCGTGAACTTTCAAAGGACTTCACAATTTGATAAAGCTACTTGTAAAAAAATAAAATAAACAACAGAGTAAAACAACAAAGAAAGCACAAGAAAGAAAAAAATTACATTCGTACCAATGCTTTTGAGTTCGAAAAACTAGACTCAATATGACTTGCGAATACTACAAATTGATGCTCAACAAAAACGATCACATTAGTTTATATAGATTGTGGAGAGGAGACATTAATACTATATGATTCAACGTGGAATCAATTGTTCGATGATTTAACTCTTCTGTTCCCAAGTTGAAGTAGGAGACACTAATCGGTTCCTGAATGTATTCTAAGTACTAGTTGGAAACGGCGTAAATTTGTCCGAGTTGAAGTGGTACAAATCTGTGGCAATTCATAAGTAATATATATGTCAGCCACATGGAATTGACAAGATTCACTAAAAAAATCCGGTTACAAAGTAAGGATTCCATAAAGAATATGACATAAACTTAAATGTTATAAATGTTAGGAAATTTGTGTTCAAAATCAGAAAATGAGAGAAGTAAACAAACGTTAGTTCAATAAACAAAACGTGAAATAATAATTCCGAGCCCACAAGTTGCTTGTGTGTCCTTAAGGAATTTAATCCCCTCACTGTTGCCCAAGGTTTTGGATTAATTCCTCCCGGGATAGAACGGAATAACTACTCTGCAACACTGGCAATCGAAACTGCAGAATTTCAGCGAACTCAACAGACGGAGCAAATCACACTTGATACTTAAGTTTATTTGAAAATAATGCAACAATATAAAAAGAGAGGATAAATTTTTAGATTTTTCCATCTGATTTTCATATCTAAAATATGAGGCCAAGCCTCTAAATTTATAGACAAAGGAATGGTGATATGGAGAGGTGCAATCTAAAAGGTGCCTCTTATGGAGAGGTGCGATCCAAAAGGTGCCTTTTCCATTTTCCATTCACACCCTTTTAAAAAAATACAACAATCCCCCACATGAATGGGGAATGGACATATGTGAAAAAATATGCATGAAAATACTGTGTGATTCGCAAGTAGGATTAATCGCATCTGGATAAGTACGTTTCCCTTTGAACTTTCCGTAGTGAACTTATGTCGGATATACTCGGTTAATCGGTAGAATTGATATCTTTGAACCGTCGAGCTTTGGTGTATACCTAGACAACCATAAGTCACACAATCAACCCTTAACCGTCTTTGGTTCTCATTGTTGTGTTCGTTTCAGCCATGAACACCACCTGGTTCATAAGTGCATAGAGAATTGGCCTTACAGAATTCTCCTTGAAGCGGCTTACACTTCACACTTACATAGGTGATTCCTAAACGTGTTATCCCGTAGATACACTATTTGATATACCCTGTATCAAACTTAGAAACCATTAAAAAATGTCTTAACATTTTATCCTTGTTACTAAACATTGTCTTCATCACGAGAATGGACTAAAATATTATATTTGACAATGTTGAACCGGTCATGCATAACTTTGTTTGCTCCTTGAACCTAGATCTCGGACCTCCAAAATTCTAGGTAGAGTTACCGCCATGATGACTTGTCCTCGACCATAGTCCCATTCCCTTAGATGATTTCTCAACTCCCTCTCTAGTTAGGCCTTTTGTAAGCGGATCCGCCAAATTATCCTTTGATTTTACATAATCAATTGTGATAATTCCACTAGAAAGTAGTTGTCTAACGGCGCTATGTCTGCGTCTTATATGACGAGACTTTCCGTTATACATAACGCTCCCAGCCCTTCCTATTGTCGCTTGATTATCGCAATCTATACATATAGGTGCCAAAAATTGGGCAAAAATAGAATATCTTTCAAGAAATTCAGGAGCCATTCAGCTTCTTCACCGGCCTTGTCTAAGGCTATAAGCTGAGCCTCCACTGCAGAGCGGTCAATGCACATTTGTTTGGACAATTTCCAAGATATCGCTCATCCATTGACTGTTTAGAATCGATTGAACCGGTGATTTAATTTGCATCACTATACCCTCTATTATCGTGGGATACTTATTGTAGTGCAAAGCATAATTTGGAATATATCTCAAATACTTCAAAACTCATTTCATTGTCATAAACATTCAATGCAAACTTCCTTATGTTATAGACTAATACGTCTCGACTTTCGATTGCATATCAGATTATTGACTACACTTAATGTAGTATATTATAACGACAACTGGAATGATTGGCGTCAATTGTGATCATAACCTCTTAATATATAACACATTTCTCAATCACTCTACCATTTCCAAGCATTTGTATGTTATTTATTCATACGTCTATATGATATGCAAATTATAGCACCTTTATTTATGAAACAAATCCAACTTGCAATGGATTTTGTTCATGTTCATTGGTTGGTTCACCTCATTATAGACCAATGTATTAATATATCCGTTCATGAACGGTCATTTCCATACTAAAACGTACAGACGTATTATTTTATGAAAAGTCACAACCTTCAAAGTGACATCATTTCATAAAAGAACCAAACAATATAAATTTTCATTAAAGAAAAATGACCTTTCGAGAAAGACATGTGACCAACTTCGGAATTAGTAGTTTCATCAACTAGTCTTCATTAAGACTAAACAACTGATGAACTTACCAACTACTATATCAACGAGTTTCAAATATTAATTTAGACATTACGTCTCACATTTGCTTTTGTCATGCATAAGATAAAAGCCCCCACATTTTAAATATTTCATCAACATATAATCAAAATAACGACTATATATATGACTTGAAGTATTCTTAATGTAAACACTTTTATTTACACTCATTAATTTTTGAAACTATTTGACAATATTATTTGGTCAAATCTCGCATGTCATTGTTTGGGTGACTTAACAAGTCGACACACCTTCGTTTCTTTTCCGGGAACCATGAACCCTTCAGGTTGTTCCATGTAAATTTCTTCTTCCAAATCTCTATTTAAGAAGATTTTCTTTAATTTCATCTGATGGATTTCAAGGCCATACACCGCGGCTAACGCTATTAACACCTGAGTAGATGTAATCATCGTTACCGGTGAGTATGTATCAAAATAAACAAGGCTTTCTCGTTGTCTAAACTCTTTTGACAACTAATCTTGCCTTATATTTGTCAATAGCACCATCAACTTTCATTTTACTTTTTAAAAATCCATTTAGAATCCAAATGTTTATTTTTAGGAGGAAGATCAACTATTTTCCCAAGTATGATTACTTAATATGGATTCTATCTTACTATTGACAACCTATTTTCAATATTGTGCTTCCGAAGAAGACAATGCTTCTTTAAACATTTGAGGCTCATTTTCCAATAAGATTGTTAGAAAATCATGTCCAAAGGAAGTAGTTATTGTGAGCACGTGATTTTTGCCTTACTTGAGAAGTACTCCCAGAAAATTCAAAAATAAAAATAGTTTCGTGTTGGGTATGATTTTTGTGATTTTGTGTTATTTTATCTTTTTGTGTGCACGGTTATTTATTCAAATTAAAAATACAAAAAATATATGCTAAGTTTTGCATTTTTAGTGTTTGATATCGAAGTCATGTGATTTACATTTTAGGTGATATGTAATTGTGTACGTTAATTGTAGTAAAAAATAGCGGTGTTATAGGTTAGTATATATACATATGTGTGTATATATATATATATATATGTATATATATACATATATATATATATATATACACATACACATATAGTACATCATGAAG
>JASVEL010010841.1:0-80096 GCA_032618575.1 Nicotiana noctiflora | reverse complement strand
GTGTTAGGCTTACCTAGTCGTGGGGACTGGGTGCCATCACGACATGTTCACGATTGGTGAACTAGGGTCGTGACAAGTTGGTATCAGAGCTCTAGGTTCATAGGAGTCACGGGACACGGACCGGTTACTTAGAGTCTCGCTGATCGATACGGAGACGTCTGTATTTATCTACGAGAGGCTATGTAACTGTTTAGGAAACTCTTCAATTCTTTGAATTCCTTATCGTGCGCCATTTATTCAGTTAGAGCCTATGTCATATGTTCTTTTGCATCCACTCGTGTATTGAAATTGCGCACTCGGTATCAAGTATGCGCCGACGGTTCGTGATGCTGCACAGGGATTTCAAGGGAGTCAAGAATTTACTCAAACCATTGTTACCGCGTGTCAGCCATATCGATAATGCAAGAGAATTGAGAGATCTTCAATTGTGCACATGGGGGTGCACTAGGTTCTGAATTTTCGGTTGATAAGTACGGTCTTGAAAAGGTTTACTTAACTGCCTAATCGTCACGAGAATGATAAAATCACAAGGTGGATGTAGATCTAAAGATAGTTGGTGGTAATAAAGCCTATATGGTTCACATGAGATATCTATTTAGCGAAGGATTCAGCCAGTAGAGATACTGGGGGGAAATGAGTTTAACTGTCTTAAGAAGGACATGTACCAAACGAATGCCTTTGGCTTGTCTTATGATGAAAACGTACGAATGTTAAAGGCTAGTATCATGGATTAGCAAGATGTATCTTAAGGCTTCGTGTCAAGTGAAAGGATTTCACTATCAACGATCTAATTACAGGTCATGTGTCATATCAGATTTGGCCTGCGATGTATTTAGGTGTTATTCAAAAGTTCTTGAAAACTTGCGGATGGGCAAGAGTTGAGGCTCGTATGGTATAATGTTGGGACTTTATATGTTCCTGTGTCCCTAATAAACTCTACATTTTATTATCAGCAGGGAAATATTCGACAAAGGCTACATGGTGCTTCGTAGGCGTGTGAGAATCATAGTATGTTTTAAGATATCGTTGGTAGAGAATGCTCGGTGCATGGAGCGAGAAAATGTTTTGTTGTATTGGGATGAGGTCATACACTATGGTGTTAGAGTACTAATAGAGCACATGTGGTTATATTCGTTGGATCAAGCGAGTTGTAGTGGAATAATAGTAAATGACTTGAGAGAATGGTTCTAATGTGTGCGAGAGTCGTGTAATAGTGGCTTTGGGCTAAGTGGGAGAGTCCCACCGCTTAAGATTGGGTCGCATGGTTAATTACCTGTGTGAATACTGGATACTAGCGTATTAATGGGTTATTGCAGCTACGAAAAAAAAGACCACGAGTGGTAATTTGAGTATATGAATTGTTGAATGCATGTTATGGTTAGCCTTAATGGCTCAGGTGCAACTTGAGGAAATTTTTTTTTATGATTTAGGCCTCGTATAGGTGCAGGCTTCGCGGGAAGTTATCCCGTTGGGTGCTTTATTGAGAGGGTATTCATATGTTATAAAAATTGGGTGAGTGTGGTTGAAATAAGCTAGGTATTGAAGGGAGATATTTACATTTCTAAGGCAATCCAGGATAAACTGGAAGGAAGTAGATTGATTAGCCATAGCTGAGTTGGCATATTGATGTCAATGATCGGTTCATGCAACGTGATCGAGTTATGCATGTGATTTGTGGCGGTGCATTTGAGACTTGTCGGCCACAGTGATTGATGTTATTCTGAAGTATTCTTCTGTTAAGGGCCTGTTATGAGTAGGCAGATCTCGGGAAGGGTTATGTTGGCTTGGACCACTACTTAGAGATTGGCATATTCGATGGTTATGAGAATTCGCCGTATGTTGTTATAGTTCTCCTGCAGTGAGCTAAATGGAAAGTCTTATGTGATGTAATATTAGCCTATCGTCAGTTCTAGAGCTATGATGGAAATTGTGTCTATCGTATATCGGCACGTGATATGCGGTGAGTAGTATGAAATTTGAAGTAAGGACCCAGGGTCACAGTTTGGTCAATGAATGTGATATAAAGAGCTCGAATGAGCAGGAAAGGAGTTTCAGTGTTTTGAGTAAGATGGGTATTAACATCAGTATCATTTGAGATCGGTGTTCTGTGAGAAAGGCTTTGCATCCCGGTTAGGGACTCCTGATCGCTTTTTAGTGTTAGTGCAGCCGGTGGGTTGAATGTGCAGGCCCGTTTAATTATTCGGAGGATGGTGGGAGCTTGACCCACAAGAAGATTGTATAGGTGTGACTTGTAGTCACTTGATTGGTTAGAAATTTAAACCAAGTATGAGGTTTTTGGTGATATCATTCATTTGAGAATTTATGCCTGGAGGGCACTCTACTTATTGGGTTATAGACCTGTGAAATATTATTGACTTAGCTTGGCACGACCAGGATAGACTTAAGGTCGGTGGATAGATTTAAATGTGGAAGTGAGCCTTGCGTCAGGCCGGTTATGTTTCTTCCAGCAATGCGCCCTTTATGGAGGGATAGTCGCGGTCTTATTTCGCATTTAGTAATTCATGTAAAGATATATTGCACCGTATGAGTGTGAGACGGCTTGGTAAGTTCCTTATGTGTTGAGGTTCCGCTCAGCGGTGATGTTATATGAGCATGATGGCTCTCGAGACTCAGATCTTATATCGCACCTCAGTTGTGCTTGAGTTTGTAGCCTATAGAGCTATATGTTTCATTGAGTCTAATATCATGCACCTTAGTGTGCTTATAATCGATATTCAGTATTTTGATGTGACGAGCTATTCAGCTCGACATATGACTCCTTGTGTGAGTCTATATTGTTGGGATCGGGTGGCACGCCGCCATGGTTATATTGTTGGGATCGGGTGGCACGCCGCCATGTTTATATTATTGGGATCGGGTGGCACGCCGCCATGGTTATATTGTTGGGATCGGGTGGCACGCCGCCATGGGTATACTGTTGGGATCGGGTTGCACGCCGCAACAGTGTGATGTTTATTTCAGTGTCTATAATTGCTTTTATGTGTTCTGTTTCCTATTTTTCTGAGGTAGTCCATGTTAGTGTGAGAGTTGAATAGTTCTCTCTAGTGTTCACCTTCCTTTTGGTACCACGTACGAATTAATAGCCTACTAGCACATTGTGTCATCTTGTGGGACTTTTGATTATGTCTGATGTGGCTTATCGCCTGAGCAGTTCGTACTGGGTGAGATGAGATTATGTGATTTGGGGTCAGTGCAAACCGATTATATGAAGTATATTATAGAGGAAAGGATCATCCTCTAGTTTAGGACAAGGTAATGGATCCTGTCAGGAGTATATATCCCAATGAATTGTTGATTCAGTAGTTGGTTATGGATATCGGCACATCTCTTCCGTCGTGTCAGTATTGTAAAAGTTGGAACGAGACCTATGTAGATCGTGAGGTGCAATGGGAGCATCCGATTCGTTGAATTTTTGGCTAATTTGATCATAAAATATTATCGTGGTCCCTGTGGATTTTGTGTTGTAAGGTAAGAATCCAGCAAGGTTATGCAGTCATGTTTGAGGACGGCGTTTGAGGAATATTGAGTGATCTCTTGATGAAAACAAGCCTTACACAGAATTCCGGATGTTGGAATTAGGCTCTAAGAATTAATTGTTTTAACAAGAGGGAATATCTTCAAACTATATCAGGCTAATGTGCTCAACTGAGTCCTAGATTTATTGGCCCTTTTGAGATTTTGAGGCATGTTGGGGAGGTTGCTTATGAGTTGGCCTTACCTCCCACCTTAGCCGGAGATCATCCCGTATTTCATGTCTCTATGGCCCGGAGGTACCATGGTGACCCGTCGCATGTGTTGGATTTCACTTCTGTTCAGCTAGACGAGGATCTGTCTTATGTAGATGAGCCAGTAGCCATTATAGACAGGCAAGTCAGGAAGCTAAGGTCAAAGAACATCGCTCCAGTAAAGGTTCAGTGGCGAGGTCAGCCGGCCGAGGAGGCGACTTGGGAGACCGAGCAGGATATGCGCAGCCAGTACCCTCATCTTTTCACTACTCCAGGTATGTTTTCTATGCTCGTTCGAGGACGAACGAATCTTTTAAGTGTGGGAAGATGTAACGACCCGACCGGTCGTTTTTGAAAATTATGCCCCGATCCCCAACCTAACTATTTCCCTAAGTTCATTTCTGCTATTGTGGGTTGCCGGGAGAGTCGGTTCCGAAAATTTGAGCATTTTGGGACACTTAGTCCCTAAATAAGAGCTTTGAAGCTAGAAAATGGCCCGTAGCCGGAACAGTGTTAAGACGATCTCGGAACGGAAATCCGATGGTTCCATTAGTTCCGTTAGGTGATTTCGGGGTTGGGAGCGCGTTCGGAATGTATTTTGGAGGTCCGTAGCTCAATTAGGCTTGAAATGCCGAAGGTTGAAATTTTGGCAAATCCGAACGATAGGTGAGATTTTGATCCGGGGGTCGGAATGGAATTCCGACAATTTCTGTAGCTTCGTTATGTGATTTTGGATATGTCCGCAAATTTTCAGGTCATTCGGACGTCGTTTGGTCGGGTTTTTGATTAAATGCGTGTTATGGAAGTTTTAGAAGAACTTAAGCTTGAATTCGATAAAATTTGATGGTATTGGCGTTGTTTGATGCATGTCGATGATTGGAACAAGTTTGCATGATGTTTTAGGAGGTGTTAATATTTTTGGTTGAGGTCCCGGGGGCCTCGGGGTGATTTCGGATGGTTAACGGGAACTTTTGAAGTTGGAAAACTTCATAATAGGCGAAGATGTAAATGAGTGTGCACAAGACCTCACTTTAAACGATCATATCTCCCGTTATATAAAGAGTTGTGTGAGCTACAACCTATCAAATTAAAGCCCTTTGAGTCTAGTTTCCAACGCAACAAACCGTTCGTCATTTGGAGGTGTAAACAGAAAGTTATGATCATTTTTCTGGGCATGTGTCAGTAGCGCGGCCTTAGCGCGGGCGCGCTAATTGCTCGCGCTAATGGATTTCTTTCTGCCTCAACTCGCGCTAATTAGCGCGGGCGCGCTAGTAGCAGTCCCTAAATATACCTAAGGACGGGAAATGACAGATTTTGAGTCATTTCTCAAGCCTAGGGCTTCCCCAACACCCCCAATTCGACCAAGGCACTCAATTGCACTCCTAAGGTAAGCTTTTAAGTGTGTTTTCATGGTGATTTCTCTTCTCAATCACTAGTTACAACATGATTTTTGGTTGAATTTCATAGGATTTCTTCAAAATCTCAAGAACACCCCAAAGTTTGTCTTTCAAGATTTGATCTACAAGAGGTAATCCTACACCTTAGACTTACACATATGGTGTTATTATGAGAATATGAGTATGAATCAAGTATTACAACTTATGGCATGGTAATTGGAAGTCATAAATTCCCAATTTAAAAACATGAACATGGTAGGGATTTAAAGGTGTTTATTTGATGGAATTTTTGTTGGTTGGGTGTGAATGGATGGTCATACATGTTTATTTGGAAGTTATAAATTGGTTAGGAATGATGGTGAGATGAATTGTTGGTTAATGGTGATAGTTGAAAGAATCAATACTATAGTTATGAGGTGAAAATAACCATGCCTACAAGGTGTTTGATAATATGCCTAAATGGCATAAGTTATGGAATTTATGATCAATATTGGTCCTATTGAATGTTGAATTGTGGATTGAAGTTACATAACTATATTGGATCATCGTAGTATCATTAAGGGGCGAATTTCGGATATGTATGGCTAAAAACCCCGTCTTTTAGAAATCGAGCTTCATCGATGTTTGGGTGATCTTGGTCATTTTTCATAATTTTTCGTATTAGCTTAGAATTTAATTGTAGAATAATTACTTGAATTATTATTTACAATTTGCAATTTAATTGGATAGAGTTGAGCCACTCGGAGTCGGATACTCGTGGCAAGGGAGTCGTTTCTTAGCGGCTTTGTACCGGAATTGAGGTAAGTGGCTTGTCTAACCTCGTGTGGGGGAACCTTTACCCCTAGGATTTTTATGTGAAAGTTTAAATGCCTTGTACGCGAGGTGACGAGCGTGTACATGCGCTGGTTGTTGAACACATACTTTATATAAAATGCCTAATTTGTGATATCCCTGTTTTTAGCCGATTAATCCGATATTCTTACCCGGTAGTAGTTAGAAAATCATGATTAGGTAGTACTTTATGACTAGTTGCCTAATTGCCTTACTTGAGCTTCTTGATAGTTGTTGGCACTAATTTTGGTAAAGTTGTAGTTAAGCATATTATATTCTTTCTGCGTTTTCCTTTATTTGTTATGTTTGTGGACTGCGGGTTCAATTCCCGGAGACCCAGGGCTGTGGGTTCGATTCCCAGAGACCCGGAGTGATATTGGTAGGGACTACGGGTTCGATTCCCGAGATCCTGAGTTATTGGTAGGGACTACGGGTTCGATTCCCGAGATCCTGAGTTATTGGTAGGGACTACGGGTTCGATTCCCGAGATCCTGAGTTATTGGTAGGGACTACGGGTTCGATTCCCGAGATCCTGAGTTATTGGTAGGGACTACGGGTTCGCGGAGATCCTGAGATTTATTGGAATGTGGACTGCGGGTTCGATTCCCGGAGATCCTGAGATTTATTGAGATGTGGACTACGGGTTCGATTCCCGGAGATCCTGAGATTTATTGAGATGTGGACTACGGGTTTGATTCCCGAGATCCCGAGTTATTGGTAGGGACTACGGGTTTGATTCCCGAGATCCCGAGTTATTGGTAGGGACTGCGGGTTCGATTCCCGGAGATCCTGAGTTATTGATTATGTATTGAGACATGGGTTGCGGGTTCGATTCCCGGAGACCCAGAGGTACTGTCAATGGGACGGTGGGTTCGATTCCCACAGGTCCTGGACGTGTTTTATTGAGTTGGTTATTTGTTGTTAGTTGTACATTGTTGTGTTGATTTCTCCTCATTGTTGTTATTTCATTCTTATGATAATTTGAACTGTTCGATATTGTTACTGTCATTATATTGTTATTTCTCGGTAGGGCCCCGACCTTCCTCGTCACTACTCCATCGAGGTTAGGCTTGGCACTTACTGAGTACCGCTGTGGTGTACTCATATTACGCTTCTGCACACTTTTGTTGTGCAGATCCAGGTACATCAGATCATGTGCACTACAGGTGATTTAGGAGCACCTTCAGGAGACCTCGAGGTATGATCTGCTACGTCCGCGGATCCAGAGGCCTTCCTTCTATTCTATTAGTACTAGTAGATATTTTTCCTTCACTTCGTTGTTAGATTCTCTCTATACATAGAGCCACAGTTGTATATTCCCTTTTAGTCTGTGTTACCCGTGGGATTCCGGATCTTGGTGGTGTTTCATACAGTGTGTTTTTGACGGATGTATGTGCCAAGCGGCACGGATTACATTTCTTTTTATGCTATATTCCGCTAAATCTTATTTAAATGTTCATAATTGTATATTCCGCAACGTGTTAGGCTTACCTAGTCATGGAGACTGGGTGCCATCACGACATGTTCACGATTGGTGAACTAGGGTCGTGACAAGTTGGTATCAGAGCTCTAGGTTCATAGGAGTCACGGGACACAGACCGGTTACTTAGATTCTCGCTGATCGATACGGAGACGTCTGTATTTATCTACGAGGGGCTATGTAACTGTTTAGGAAACTCTTCAATTCTTTGAATTCCTTATCGTGCGCCATTTATTCAGTTAGAGCCTATGTCATATGTTCTTTTGCATCCACTCGTGTATTGAAATTGCGCACTCGGTATCAAGTATGCGCCGACGGTTCGTGATGCTGCACAGGGATTTCAAGGGAGTCAAGAATTTACTCAAACCATTGTTACCGCGTGTCAGCCATATCGATAATGCAAGAGAATTGAGAGATCTTCAATTGTGCACATGGGGGTGCACTAGGTTCTGAATTTTTGGTTGATAAGTACGGTCTTTAAAAGGTTTACTTAACTGCCTAATCGTCACGAGAATGATAAAATCACAAGGTGGATGTAGATCTAAAGATAGTTGGTGGTAATAAAGCCTATATGGTTCACATGAGATATCTATTTAGCGAAGGATTCAGCCAGTAGAGATACTGGGGGGAAATGAGTTTAACTGTCTTAAGAAGGACATGTACCAAACGAATGCCTTTGGCTTGTCTTATGATGAAAACGTACGAATGTTAAAGGCTAGTATCATGGATTAGCAAGATGTATCTTAAGGCTTCGTGTCAAGTGAAAGGATTTCACTATCAACGATCTAATTACAGGTCATGTGTCATATCAGATTTGGCCTGCGATGTATTTAGGTGTTATTCAAAAGTTCTTGAAAACTTGCGGATGGGCAAGAGTTGAGGCTCGTATGGTATAATGTTGGGACTTTATATGTTCCTGTGTCCCTAATAAACTCTACATTTTATTATCAGCAGGGAAATATTCGACAAAGGCTACATGGTGCTTCGTAGGCGTGTGAGAATCATAGTATGTTTTAAGATATCGTTGGTAGAGAATGCTCGGTGCATGGAGCGAGAAAATGTTTTGTTGTATTGGGATGAGGTCATACACTATGGTGTTAGAGTACTAATAGAGCACATGTGGTTATATTCGTTGGATCAAGCGAGTTGTAGTGGAATAATAGTAAATGACTTGAGAGAATGGTTCTAATGTGTGCGAGAGTCGTGTAATAGTGGCTTTGGGCTAAGTGGGAGAGTCCCACCGCTTAAGATTGGGTCGCATGGTTAATTACCTGTGTGAATACTGGATACTAGCGTATTAATGGGTTATTGCAGCTACGAAAAAAAAGACCACGAGTGGTAATTTGAGTATATGAATTGTTGAATGCATGTTATGGTTAGCCTTAATGGCTCAGGTGCAACTTGAGGAAATTTTTTTTTATGATTTAGGCCTCGTATAGGTGCAGGCTTCGCGGGAAGTTATCCCGTTGGGTGCTTTATTGAGAGGGTATTCATATGTTATAAAAATTGGGTGAGTGTGGTTGAAATAAGCTAGGTATTGAAGGGAGATATTTACATTTCTAAGGCAATCCAGGATAAACTGGAAGGAAGTAGATTGATTAGCCATAGCTGAGTTGGCATATTGATGTCAATGATCGGTTCATGCAACGTGATCGAGTTATGCATGTGATTTGTGGCGGTGCATTTGAGACTTGTCGGCCACAGTGATTGATGTTATTCTGAAGTATTCTTCTGTTAAGGGCCTGTTATGAGTAGGCAGATCTCGGGAAGGGTTATGTTGGCTTGGACCACTACTTAGAGATTGGCATATTCGATGGTTATGAGAATTCGCCGTATGTTGTTATAGTTCTCCTGCAGTGAGCTAAATGGAAAGTCTTATGTGATGTAATATTAGCCTATCGTCAGTTCTAGAGCTATGATGGAAATTGTGTCTATCGTATATCGGCACGTGATATGCGGTGAGTAGTATGAAATTTGAAGTAAGGACCCAGGGTCACAGTTTGGTCAATGAATGTGATATAAAGAGCTCGAATGAGCAGGAAAGGAGTTTCAGTGTTTTGAGTAAGATGGGTATTAACATCAGTATCATTTGAGATCGGTGTTCTGTGAGAAAGGCTTTGCATCCCGGTTAGGGACTCCTGATCGCTTTTTAGTGTTAGTGCAGCCGGTGGGTTGAATGTGCAGGCCCGTTTAATTATTCGGAGGATGGTGGGAGCTTGACCCACAAGAAGATTGTATAGGTGTGACTTGTAGTCACTTGATTGGTTAGAAATTTAAACCAAGTATGAGGTTTTTGGTGATATCATTCATTTGAGAATTTATGCCTGGAGGGCACTCTGCTTATTGGGTTATAGACCTGTGAAATATTATTGACTTAGCTTGGCACGACCAGGATAGACTTAAGGTCGGTGGATAGATTTAAATGTGGAAGTGAGCCTTGCATCAGGCCGGTTATGTTTCTTCCAGCAATGCGCCCTTTATGGAGGGATAGTCGCGGTCTTATTTCGCATTTAGTAATTCATGTAAAGATATATTGCACCGTATGAGTGTGAGACGGCTTGGTAAGTTCCTTATGTGTTGAGGTTCCGCTCAGCGGTGATGTTATATGAGCATGATGGCTCTCGAGACTCAGATCTTATATCGCACCTCAGTTGTGCTTGAGTTTGTAGCCTATAGAGCTATATGTTTCATTGAGTCTAATATCATGCACCTTAGTGTGCTTATAATCGATATTCAGTATTTTGATGTGACGAGCTATTCAGCTCGACATATGACTCCTTGTGTGAGTCTATATTGTTGGGATCGGGTGGCACGCCGCCATGGTTATATTGTTGGGATCGGGTGGCACGCCGCCATGTTTATATTATTGGGATCGGGTGGCACGCCGCCATGGTTATATTGTTGGGATCGGGTGGCACGCCGCCATGGGTATACTGTTGGGATCGGGTTGCACGCCGCAACAGTGTGATGTTTATTTCAGTGTCTATAATTGCTTTTATGTGTTCTGTTTCCTATTTTTCTGAGGTAGTCCATGTTAGTGTGAGAGTTGAATAGTTCTCTCTAGTGTTCACCTTCCTTTTGGTACCACGTACGAATTAATAGCCTACTAGCACATTGTGTCATCTTGTGGGACTTTTGATTATGTCTGATGTGGCTTATCGCCTGAGCAGTTCGTACTGGGTGAGATGAGATTATGTGATTTGGGGTCAGTGCAAACCGATTATATGAAGTATATTATAGAGGAAAGGATCATCCTCTAGTTTAGGACAAGGTAATGGACCCTGTCAAGAGTATATATCCAATGAATTGTTGATTCAGTAGTTGGTTATGGATATCGGCACATCTCTTCCGTCGTGTCAGTATTGTAAAAGTTGGAACGAGACCTATGTAGATCGTGAGGTGCAATGGGAGCATCTGATTCGTTGAATTTTTGGCTAATTTGATCATAAAAATATTATCGTGATCCTGTGGATTTTGTGTTGTAAGGTAAGAATCCAGCAAGGTTATGCAGTCATGTTTGAGGACGGCGTTTGAGGAATATTGAGTGATCTCTTGATGAAAACAAGCCTTACACAGAATTCCGGATGTTGGAATTAGGCTCTAAGAATTAATTGTTTTAACAAGAGGGAATATCTTCAAACTATATCAGGCTAATGTGCTCAACTGAGTCCTAGATTTATTGGCCCTTTTGAGATTTTGAGGCATGTTGGGGAGGTTGCTTATGAGTTGGCCTTACCTCCCACCTTAGCCGGAGATCATCCCGTATTTCATGTCTCTATGGCCCGGAGGTACCATGGTGACCCGTCGCATGTGTTGGATTTCACTTCTGTTCAGCTAGACGAGGATCTGTCTTATGTAGAGGAGCCAGTAGCCATTCTAGACAGGCAAGTCAGGAAGCTAAGGTCAAAGAACATCGCTCCAGTAAAGGTTCAGTGGCGGGGCCAGCCGGTCGAGGAGGCGACTTGGGAGACCGAGCAGGATATGCGCAGCCAGTACCCTCATCTTTTCACTACTCCATGTATGTTTTCTATGCTCGTTCGAGGACGAACGAATCTTTTAAGTGTGGGAAGATGTAACGACCCGACCGGTCGTTTTTGAAAATTATGCCCCGATCCCCAACCTAACTATTTCCCTAAGTTCATTTCTGCTATTGTGGGTTGCCGGGAGAGTCGGTTCTGAAAATTTGAGCATTTTGGGACACTTAGTCCCTAAATAAGAGCTTTGAAGCTAGAAAATGGCCCGTAGCCGGAACAGTGTTAAGACGATCTCGGAACGGAAATCCGATGGTTCCATTAGTTCCGTTAGGTGATTTCGGGGTTGGGAGCGCGTTCGGAATGTATTTTGGAGGTCCGTAGCTCAATTAGGCTTGAAATGCCGAAGGTTGAAATTTTGGCAAATCCGAACGATAGGTGAGATTTTGATCCGGGGGTCGGAATGGAATTCCGACAATTTCTGTAGCTTCGTTATGTGATTTTGGATATGTCCGCAAATTTTCAGGTCATTCGGACGTCGTTTGGTCGGGTTTTTGATTAAATGCGTGTTATGGAAGTTTTAGAAGAACTTAAGCTTGAATTCGATAAAATTTGATGGTATTGGCGTTGTTTGATGCATGTCGATGATTGGAACAAGTTTGCATGATGTTTTAGGAGGTGTTAATATTTTTGGTTGAGGTCCGGGGGCCTCGGGGTGATTTCGGATGGTTAACGGGAACTTTTGAAGTTGGAAAACTTCATAATAGGCGAAGATGTAAATGAGTGTGCACAAGACCTCACTTTAAACGATCATATCTCCCGTTATATAAAGAGTTGTGTGAGCTACAACCTATCAAATTAAAGCCCTTTGAGTCTAGTTTCCAACGCAACAAACCGTTCGTCATTTGGAGGTGTAAACAGAAAGTTATGATCATTTTTCTGGGCATGTGTCAGTAGCGCGGCCTTAGCGCGGGCGCGCTAATTGCTCGCGCTAATGGATTTCTTTCTGCCTCAACTCGCGCTAATTAGCGCGGGCGCGCTAGTAGCAGTCCCTAAATATACCTAAGGACGGGAAATGACAGATTTTGAGTCATTTCTCAAGCCTAGGGCTTCCCCAACACCCCCAATTCGACCAAGGCACTCAATTGCACTCCTAAGGTAAGCTTTTAAGTGTGTTTTCATGGTGATTTCTCTTCTCAATCACTAGTTACAACATGATTTTTGGTTGAATTTCATAGGATTTCTTCAAAATCTCAAGAACACCCCAAAGTTTGTCTTTCAAGATTTGATCTACAAGAGGTAATCCTACACCTTAGACTTACACATATGGTGTTATTATGAGAATATGAGTATGAATCAAGTATTACAACTTATGGCATGGTAATTGGAAGTCATAAATTCCCAATTTAAAAACATGAACATGGTAGGGATTTAAAGGTGTTTATTTGATGGAATTTTTGTTGGTTGGGTGTGAATGGATGGTCATACATGTTTATTTGGAAGTTATAAATTGGTTAGGAATGATGGTGAGATGAATTGTTGGTTAATGGTGATAGTTGAAAGAATCAATACTATAGTTATGAGGTGAAAATAACCATGCCTACAAGGTGTTTGATAATATGCCTAAATGGCATAAGTTATGGAATTTATGATCAATATTGGTCCTATTGAATGTTGAATTGTGGATTGAAGTTACATAACTATATTGGATCATCGTAGTATCATTAAGGGGCGAATTTCGGATATGTATGGCTAAAAACCCCGTCTTTTAGAAATCGAGCTTCATCGATGTTTGGGTGATCTTGGTCATTTTTCATAATTTTTCGTATTAGCTTAGAATTTAATTGTAGAATAATTACTTGAATTATTATTTACAATTTGCAATTTAATTGGATAGAGTTGAGCCACTCGGAGTCGGATACTCGTGGCAAGGGAGTCGTTTCTTAGCGGCTTTGTACCGGAATTGAGGTAAGTGGCTTGTCTAACCTCGTGTGGGGGAACCTTTACCCCTAGGATTTTTATGTGAAAGTTTAAATGCCTTGTACGCGAGGTGACGAGCGTGTACATGCGCTGGTTGTTGAACACATACTTTATATAAAATGTCTAATTTGTGATATCCCTGTTTTTAGCCGATTAATCTGATATTCTTACCCGGTAGTAGTTAGAAAATCATGATTAGGTAGTACTTTATGACTAGTTGCCTAATTGCCTTACTTGAGCTTCTTGATAGTTGTTGGCACTAATTTTGGTAAAGTTGTAGTTAAGCATATTATATTCTTTCTGCGTTTTCCTTTATTTGTTATGTTTGTGGATTGCGGGTTCAATTCCCGGAGACCCAGGGCTGTGGGTTCGATTCCCAGAGACCCGGAGTGATATTGGTAGGGACTACGGGTTCGATTCCCGAGATCCCGAGTTATTGGTAGGGACTACGGGTTCGATTCCCGAGATCCTGAGTTATCGGTAGGGACTACGGGTTCGATTCCCGAGATCCTGAGTTATTGGTAGGGACTACGGGTTCGATTCCCGAGATCCTGAGTTATTGGTAGGGACTACGGGTTCGCGGAGATCCTGAGATTTATTGGAATGTGGACTGCGGGTTCGATTCCCGGAGATCCTGAGATTTATTGAGATGTGGACTACGGGTTCGATTCCCGGAGATCCTGAGATTTATTGAGATGTGGACTACGGGTTTGATTCCCGAGATCCCGAGTTATTGGTAGGGACTACGGGTTTGATTCCCGAGATCCCGAGTTATTGGTAGGGACTGCGGGTTCGATTCCCGGAGATCCTGAGTTATTGATTATGTATTGAGACATGGGTTGCGGGTTCGATTCCCGGAGACCCAGAGGTACTGTCAATGGGACGGTGGGTTCGATTCCCACAGGTCCTGGACGTGTTTTATTGAGTTGGTTATTTGTTGTTAGCTTAATTGTAGACGGTTGCAGTAATCATTTTATTGTTGTTATTTCGGAAATTATTATCATTTAAACTGTTTATTTTTGTTATCATCATCATATTATTGTTTCTCAGTAGGGCCCTGACCTTCCTCGTCACTACTCCATCGAGGTTAGGCTTGGCACTTACCGAGTACCGCCGTGGTGTACTCATGCTACTCTTCTGCACACTTTTGTTGTGCAGATCCAGGTACATCAGAGCAGGCTCACACCAGGTGATTCAGCAGCGTTTTGGGAGACCTCGAGGTATGATCTGCTACGTCCGCGGATCCGGAGGCCTTCCTTCTATTCTATTAGTACTAGTAGATATTTTTCCTTCACTTCGTTGTTAGATTCTCTCTATACATAGAGCCACAGTTGTATATTCCCTTTTAGTCTGTGTTACCCGTGGGATTCCGGATCTTGGTGGTGTTTCATACAGTGTGTTTTTGACGGATGTATGTGCCAAGCGGCACGGATTACATTTCTTTTTATGCTATATTCCGCTAAATCTTATTTAAATGTTCATAATTGTATATTCCGCAACGTGTTAGGCTTACCTAGTCATGGAGACTGGGGTGCCATCACGACATGTTCACGATTGGTGAACTAGGGTCGTGACAAGTTGGTATCAGAGCTCTAGGTTCATAGGAGTCACGGGACACGGACCGGTTACTTAGAGTCTCGCTGATCGATACGGAGACGTCTGTATTTATCTACGAGGGGCGATGTAACTGTTTAGGAAACTCTTCAATTCTTTGAATTCCTTATCGTGCGCCATTTATTCGGTTAGAGCCTATGTCATATGTTCTTTTGCATCCACTCGTGTATTGAAATTGCGCACTCGGTATCAAGTATGCGCCGACGGTTCGTGATGCTGCACAGGGATTTCAAGGGAGTCAAGAATTTACTCAAACCATTGTTACCGCGTGTCAGCCATATCGATAATGCAAGAGAATTGAGAGATCTTCAATTGTGCACATGGGGGTGCACTAGGTTCTGAATTTTTGGTTGATAAGTACGGTCTTTAAAAGGTTTACTTAACTGCCTAATCGTCACGAGAATGATAAAATCACAAGGTGGATGTAGATCTAAAGATAGTTGGTGGTAATAAAGCCTATATGGTTCACATGAGATATCTATTTAGCGAAGGATTCAGCCAGTAGAGATACTGGGGGGAAATGAGTTTAACTGTCTTAAGAAGGACATGTACCAAACGAATGCCTTTGGCTTGTCTTATGATGAAAACGTACGAATGTTAAAGGCTAGTATCATGGATTAGCAAGATGTATCTTAAGGCTTCGTGTCAAGTGAAAGGATTTCACTATCAACGATCTAATTACAGGTCATGTGTCATATCAGATTTGGCCTGCGATGTATTTAGGTGTTATTCAAAAGTTCTTGAAAACTTGCGGATGGGCAAGAGTTGAGGCTCGTATGGTATAATGTTGGGACTTTATATGTTCCTGTGTCCCTAATAAACTCTACATTTTATTATCAGCAGGGAAATATTCGACAAAGGCTACATGGTGCTTCGTAGGCGTGTGAGAATCATAGTATGTTTTAAGATATCGTTGGTAGAGAATGCTCGGTGCATGGAGCGAGAAAATGTTTTGTTGTATTGGGATGAGGTCATACACTATGGTGTTAGAGTACTAATAGAGCACATGTGGTTATATTCGTTGGATCAAGCGAGTTGTAGTGGAATAATAGTAAATGACTTGAGAGAATGGTTCTAATGTGTGCGAGAGTCGTGTAATAGTGGCTTTGGGCTAAGTGGGAGAGTCCCACCGCTTAAGATTGGGTCGCATGGTTAATTACCTGTGTGAATACTGGATACTAGCGTATTAATGGGTTATTGCAGCTACGAAAAAAAAGACCACGAGTGGTAATTTGAGTATATGAATTGTTGAATGCATGTTATGGTTAGCCTTAATGGCTCAGGTGCAACTTGAGGAAATTTTTTTTTATGATTTAGGCCTCGTATAGGTGCAGGCTTCGCGGGAAGTTATCCCGTTGGGTGCTTTATTGAGAGGGTATTCATATGTTATAAAAATTGGGTGAGTGTGGTTGAAATAAGCTAGGTATTGAAGGGAGATATTTACATTTCTAAGGCAATCCAGGATAAACTGGAAGGAAGTAGATTGATTAGCCATAGCTGAGTTGGCATATTGATGTCAATGATCGGTTCATGCAACGTGATCGAGTTATGCATGTGATTTGTGGCGGTGCATTTGAGACTTGTCGGCCGCAGTGATTGATGTTATTCTGAAGTATTCTTCTGTTAAGGGCTTGTTATGAGTAGGCAGATCTCGGGAAGGGTTATGTTGGCTTGGACCACTACTTAGAGATTGGCATATTCGATGGTTATGAGAATTCGCCGTATGTTGTTATAGTTCTCCTGCAGTGAGCTAAATGGAAAGTCTTATGTGATGTAATATTAGCCTATCGTCAGTTCTAGAGCTATGATGGAAATTGTGTCTATCGTATATCGGCACGTGATATGCGGTGAGTAGTATGAAATTTGAAGTAAGGACCCAGGGTCACAGTTTGGTCAATGAATGTGATATAAAGAGCTCGAATGAGCAGGAAAGGAGTTTCAGTGTTTTGAGTAAGATGGGTATTAACATCAGTATCATTTGAGATCGGTGTTCGGTGAGAAAGGCTTTGCATCCCGGTTAGGGACTCCTGATCGCTTTTCAGTGTTAGTGCAGCCGGTGGGTTGAATGTGCAGGCCCGTTTAATTATTCGGAGGATGGTGGGAGCTTGACCCACAAGAAGATTGTATAGGTGTGACTTGTAGTCACTTGATTGGTTAGAAATTTAAACCAAGTATGAGGTTTTTGGTGATATCATTCATTTGAGAATTTATGCCTGGAGGGCACTCTACTTATTGGGTTATAGACCTGTGAAATATTATTGACTTAGCTTGGCACGACCAGGATAGACTTAAGGTCGGTGGATAGATTTAAATGTGGAAGTGAGCCTTGCATCAGGCCGGTTATGTTTCTTCCAGCAATGCGCCCTTTATGGAGGGATAGTCGCGGTCTTATTTCGCATTTAGTAATTCATGTAAAGATATATTGCACCGTATGAGTGTGAGACGGCTTGGTAAGTTCCTTATGTGTTGAGGTTCCGCTCAGCGGTGATGTTATATGAGCATGATGGCTCTCGAGACTCAGATCTTATATCGCACCTCAGTTGTGCTTGAGTTTGTAGCCTATAGAGCTATATGTTTCATTGAGTCTAATATCATGCACCTTAGTGTGCTTATAATCGATATTCAGTATTTTGATGTGACGAGCTATTCAGCTCGACATATGACTCCTTGTGTGAGTCTATATTGTTGGGATCGGGTGGCACGCCGCCATGGTTATATTGTTGGGATCGGGTGGCACGCCGCCATGTTTATATTATTGGGATCGGGTGGCACGCCGCCATGGTTATATTGTTGGGATCGGGTGGCACGCCGCCATGGGTATACTGTTGGGATCGGGTTGCACGCCGCAACAGTGTGATGTTTATTTCAGTGTCTATAATTGCTTTTATGTGTTCTGTTTCCTATTTTTCTGAGGTAGTCCATGTTAGTGTGAGAGTTGAATAGTTCTCTCTAGTGTTCACCTTCCTTTTGGTACCACGTACGAATTAATAGCCTACTAGCACATTGTGTCATCTTGTGGGACTTTTGATTATGTCTGATGTGGCTTATCGCCTGAGCAGTTCGTACTGGGTGAGATGAGATTATGTGATTTGGGGTCAGTGCAAACTGATTATATGAAGTATATTATAGAGGAAAGGATCATCCTCTAGTTTAGGACAAGGTAATGGACCCTGTCAAGAGTATATATCCAATGAATTGTTGATTCAGTAGTTGGTTATGGATATCGGCACATCTCTTCCGTCGTGTCAGTATTGTAAAAGTTGGAACGAGACCTATGTAGATCGTGAGGTGCAATGGGAGCATCTGATTCGTTGAATTTTTGGCTAATTTGATCATAAAAATATTATCGTGATCCTGTGGATTTTGTGTTGTAAGGTAAGAATCCAGCAAGGTTATGCAGTCATGTTTGAGGACGGCGTTTGAGGAATATTGAGTGATCTCTTGATGAAAACAAGCCTTACACAGAATTCCGGATGTTGGAATTAGGCTCTAAGAATTAATTGTTTTAACAAGAGGGAATATCTTCAAACTATATCAGGCTAATGTGCTCAACTGAGTCCTAGATTTATTGGCCCTTTTGAGATTTTGAGGCATGTTGGGGAGGTTGCTTATGAGTTGGCCTTACCTCCCACCTTAGCCGGAGATCATCCCGTATTTCATGTCTCTATGGCCCGGAGGTACCATGGTGACCCGTCACATGTGTTGGATTTCACTTATGTTCAGCTAGATGAGGATCAGTCTTATGTTGAGGAGCCAATAGCCATTATAGACAGGCAAGTCGGGAAGCTAAGGTCAAAGAACATCGCTTTAGTAAAGGTTCAGTGGCGGGGCCAGCCGGTCCGAGGAGGCGACTTGGGAGACCGAGCAGGATATGCGCAGCCAGTACCCTCATCTTTTCACTACTCCAGGTATGTTTTCTATGCTCGTTCGAGGACGAACGAATCTTTTAAGTGTGGGAAGATGTAACGACCCGACCGGTCGTTTTTGAAAATTATGCCCCGATCCCCAACCTAACTATTTCCCTAAGTTCATTTCTGCTATTGTGGGTTGCCGGGAGAGTCGGTTCCGAAAATTTGAGCATTTTGGGACACTTAGTCCCTAAATAAGAGCTTTGAAGCTAGAAAATGGCCCGTAGCCGGAACAGTGTTAAGACGATCTCGGAACGGAAATCCGATGGTTCCATTAGTTCCGTTAGGTGATTTCGGGGTTGGGAGCGCGTTCGGAATGTATTTTGGAGGTCCGTAGCTCAATTAGGCTTGAAATGCCGAAGGTTGAAATTTTGGCAAATCCGAACGATAGGTGAGATTTTGATCCGGGGGTCGGAATGGAATTCCGACAATTTCTGTAGCTTCGTTATGTGATTTTGGATATGTCCGCAAATTTTCAGGTCATTCGGACGTCGTTTGGTCGGGTTTTTGATTAAATGCGTGTTATGGAAGTTTTAGAAGAACTTAAGCTTGAATTCGATAAAATTTGATGGTATTGGCGTTGTTTGATGCATGTCGATGATTGGAACAAGTTTGCATGATGTTTTAGGAGGTGTTAATATTTTTGGTTGAGGTCCCGGGGGCCTCGGGGTGATTTCGGATGGTTAACGGGAACTTTTGAAGTTGGAAAACTTCATAATAGGCGAAGATGTAAATGAGTGTGCACAAGACCTCACTTTAAACGATCATATCTCCCGTTATATAAAGAGTTGTGTGAGCTACAACCTATCAAATTAAAGCCCTTTGAGTCTAGTTTCCAACGCAACAAACCGTTCGTCATTTGGAGGTGTAAACAGAAAGTTATGATCATTTTTCTGGGCATGTGTCAGTAGCGCGGCCTTAGCGCGGGCGCGCTAATTGCTCGCGCTAATGGATTTCTTTCTGCCTCAACTCGCGCTAATTAGCGCGGGCGCGCTAGTAGCAGTCCCTAAATATACCTAAGGACGGGAAATGACAGATTTTGAGTCATTTCTCAAGCCTAGGGCTTCCCCAACACCCCCAATTCGACCAAGGCACTCAATTGCACTCCTAAGGTAAGCTTTTAAGTGTGTTTTCATGGTGATTTCTCTTCTCAATCACTAGTTACAACATGATTTTTGGTTGAATTTCATAGGATTTCTTCAAAATCTCAAGAACACCCCAAAGTTTGTCTTTCAAGATTTGATCTACAAGAGGTAATCCTACACCTTAGACTTACACATATGGTGTTATTATGAGAATATGAGTATGAATCAAGTATTACAACTTATGGCATGGTAATTGGAAGTCATAAATTCCCAATTTAAAAACATGAACATGGTAGGGATTTAAAGGTGTTTATTTGATGGAATTTTTGTTGGTTGGGTGTGAATGGATGGTCATACATGTTTATTTGGAAGTTA
Source organism: Nicotiana noctiflora (assembly GCA_032618575.1). Taxonomy (NCBI): domain Eukaryota; kingdom Viridiplantae; phylum Streptophyta; class Magnoliopsida; order Solanales; family Solanaceae; genus Nicotiana; species Nicotiana noctiflora. The sequence goes on along the minus strand of JASVEL010010841.1, from coordinate 59,709 downwards.
TAAATTGGTTAGGAATGATGGTGAGATGAATTGTTGGTTAATGGTGATAGTTGAAAGAATCAATACTATAGTTATGAGGTGAAAATAACCATGCCTACAAGGTGTTTGATAATATGCCTAAATGGCATAAGTTATGGAATTTATGATCAATATTGGTCCTATTGAATGTTGAATTGTGGATTGAAGTTACATAACTATATTGGATCATCGTAGTATCATTAAGGGGCGAATTTCGGATATGTATGGCTAAATACCCCGTCTTTTAGAAATCGAGCTTCATCGATGTTTGGGTGATCTTGGTCATTTTTCATAATTTTTCGTATTAGCTTAGAATTTAATTGTAGAATAATTACTTGAATTATTATTTACAATTTGCAATTTAATTGGATAGAGTTGAGCCACTCGGAGTCGGATACTCGTGGCAAGGGAGTCGTTTCTTAGCGGCTTTGTACCGGAATTGAGGTAAGTGGCTTGTCTAACCTCGTGTGGGGGAACCTTTACCCCTAGGATTTTTATGTGAAAGTTTAAATGCCTTGTACGCGAGGTGACGAGCGTGTACATGCGCTGGTTGTTGAACACATACTTTATATAAAATGTCTAATTTGTGATATCCCTGTTTTTAGCCGATTAATCTGATATTCTTACCCGGTAGTAGTTAGAAAATCATGATTAGGTAGTACTTTATGACTAGTTGCCTAATTGCCTTACTTGAGCTTCTTGATAGTTGTTGGCACTAATTTTGGTAAAGTTGTAGTTAAGCATATTATATTCTTTCTGCGTTTTCCTTTATTTGTTATGTTTGTGGACTGCGGGTTCAATTCCCGGAGACCCAGGGCTGTGGGTTCGATTCCCAGAGACCCGGAGTGATATTGGTAGGGACTACGGGTTCGATTCCCGAGATCCTGAGTTATTGGTAGGGACTACGGGTTCGATTCCCGAGATCCTGAGTTATCGGTAGGGACTACGGGTTCGATTCCCGAGATCCTGAGTTATTGGTAGGGACTACGGGTTCGATTCCCGAGATCCTGAGTTATTGGTAGGGACTGCGGGTTCGATTCCCGGAGATCCTGAGATTTATTGAAATGTGGACTGCGGGTTCGATTCCCGGAGATCCTGAGATTTATTGAGATGTGGACTACGGGTTCGATTCCCGGAGATCCTGAGATTTATTGAGATGTGGACTACGGGTTTGATTCCCGAGATCCCGAGTTATTGGTAGGGACTACGGGTTTGATTCCCGAGATCCCGAGTTATTGGTAGGGACTGCGGGTTCGATTCCCGGAGATCCTGAGTTATTGATTATGTATTGAGACATGGGTTGCGGGTTCGATTCCCGGAGACCCAGAGGTACTGTCAATGGGACGGTGGGTTCGATTCCCACAGGTCCTGGACGTGTTTTATTGAGTTGGTTATTTGTTGTTAGCTTAATTGTAGACGGTTGCAGTAATCATTTTATTGTTGTTATTGCGGGAGTTATTATCATTTAAACTGTCTATTATTGTTATCATCACTATATTATTGTTTCTCAGTAGGGCCCTGACCTTCCTCGTCACTACTCCATCGAGGTTAGGCTTGGCACTTACTGAGTACCGCCGTGGTGTACTCATGCTACTCTTCTGCACACTTTTGTTGTGCAGATCCAGGTACATCAGGACAGACTCATATCAGGTGATTCAGCAGCGTTTTGGGAGACCTCGAGGTATGATCTGCTACGTCCGCGGATCCAGAGGCCTTCCTTCTATTCTATTAGTACTAGTAGATATTTTTCCTTCACTTCGTTGTTAGATTCTCTCTATACATAGAGCCACAGTTGTATATTCCCTTTTAGTCTGTGTTACCCGTGGGATTCCGGATCTTGGTGGTGTTTCATACAGTGTGTTTTTGACGGATGTATGTGCCAAGCGGCACGGATTACATTTCTTTTTATGCTATATTCCGCTAAATCTTATTTAAATGTTCATAATTGTATATTCCGCAACGTGTTAGGCTTACCTAGTCATGGAGACTGGGTGCCATCACGACATGTTCACGATTGGTGAACTAGGGTCGTGACAGGTGCCCGCCTGGAGAATGGAGTGGCGATTTTATTTTTGAAATAGTAGTTGAAGTCAGGGAGCCCGCCTGGAGAATGGAGTGGCGATTTAATTTTGAAGTTATAGTTGAAGTCAGGGAGCCCGCCTGGAGAATGGAGTGGCGATTTAATTTTGAAGTTATAGTTGAAGTCAGGGAGCCCGCCTGGAGAATGGAGTGGCGATTTAATTTTGAAGTTATAGTTGAAGTCAGGGAGCCCGCCTGGAGAATGGAGTGGCAATTTTATTTTGAGTAGTAGTTGAAGTCAGGGAGTCCGCCTGGAGAATGGAGTGGCGATTTTATTTTTTAAGTAGTGGTTGAAGTCAGGGAGCTCGCCTGGAGAATGGAGTGGCGATCTATTTTGGTTGAGGAAAGCGGTTGAATGTAACAGAAATCTTCGGCATGAATCCAAGTTCGTAAGCAGAGGGAGGCAACAAGGATCAGAACAGATATATTCAGATTGCGAAGGAGAATAGTTCAAAGATCATAAAGAAGGAAACAACGGTCGGGGTTCGGCAATCAAGATAGACCCAAATAACAACTGGCAGAAGAGAAGAAACATCAGAAGGACGTCAAGTCAGACAGGATGGCGAGGAGCCTGACAAGGCCAAGTTAAAAGAAATAGATAAGAATTTGTAGTACTGTAACTTAGTCTAGCTTCTTATTTTGTTTAGCACGGTGTAATAAGGGGATCGGTTAAGCATTGGCAACAGCAGTAACAGCGGTAACAGCAATAACAGCGAGATCACAACAGTCATGGTAGTCCCAGCTACCAGAAACTTCCCGAACTACATTGACCTGATTCCTGTTTAGCCCAGGATATGTAGGAGGCCTCCGAAGCAAAGGCTCGGTCAAACTCTTTCAAAATGCTTCCCACGGAGTATTCAAACGGGCAAAAAATGTCTCATACGTGCTCATTTATCTTTGCACGAAAACTCTTCGTTGTTTCCGCGCAAAGAGGGGCAGCTGTGAGCACGTGATTTTTGCCTAACATGAATTACTCCCACAGTATTTCGTGAATTTTTGTGTTACTTTTGGTATTTGTTTGAATTCGTATGAGCGTGATTATATGTGTCTAAATTAATAAAGAATACAAAAATATGTCGTGCTTACGTTTCTCCTCTAGCTTTGAAATTAAGAGTAATTAATTTTATCTTGCAAAAATGAAAATCACAAAAATATAATTCATTGTTTTTACATTTTTAGCATTCAAATGCCTAATTGCGTATTTTTATGTCTAATTGATACGATTGTTAGTATAATTAGTATTAGCTAATTTGATTATCTTATTTTTCTTTTAAATTAGGAGTTAAATTAAATGAGAGGAAATAAAGGAAAATCGGATTTGGGCCAAAGATCCGAGCCCAAACGTTTAACTTAGTCCAATTCCCAAATCAAAGCCCAACTCAAATAAACTCTCCCCAACCCTACCCGGCCACCCAACCCTTTCTTCTTCATTCATAACATAACAATACACTACACAAGAGATATACCCCTGTAGCCGCCTACCCCCAGCCCCCACTTGAAACCATCCCCACCGAGGACCCATTCTTCTTCTTCAGAAGATTGAACAACAAAAACCAACCTTACACCACCCTCAACACCAGCCGCCGTCGCCTCTCCATCTCCTACAGCCGTCGCTTCTGCTTCTAACGACCACCCTAGAACCGCCGGCTCCTCCATCTTCTTCAATCAACAGCCGCCAGCCTCCATCTCCAAGCCAGCGGCCAGACCTAGACCACCACTTCGCCGCCGACCAAGCAGCACCCTCAACGCACACAACGCAAGCCTCCAGCGACGAGCTCCGTCACCACTACAAGCGAGAAACGCACACACACAGCGGATTTCATGTCTTAGCTTCACAGCTCCTAAGAATTTGAAGTGATTGAATCGCTGTTTGCTGTTGCCGAGTCGAGCTCGCTTGGTCGCTGTTGCCGTTCGAGTTCGAGTTCCGTCAAGGTCTTGGCCGTTCAATCCCTTCGCGCACACAAACGCATTTGGAATCATTTTCGAGTCCCGATTCTGATATGAAGCTTAGCTTCAGTTGAGGGCACGTCTGGACTGTTTTGAGTTGCCGATGCCAATTCGAGGTCCTCGTTTGCTCGCCAATTTGAGTCGAAGTCCCCATTCAAAAGTCACGGAACTAATTTGAGTTCTATTCGAGTTCCTCGATAGTATGATTTGTTCTTTGAGGTTCATTCTTTCCTCCCCTCTATTTTAATTTGATAATATTGCATATTTGTCTCTAATTGTAGTCATGTTCTGGGCTGCCCAATATGGTGATGTGTTTGTTTCCTCATTAGAGTAATCTGAAGTTGTCCATATTAGGGGATTATAGTGAACTTTGGATGATCAAATGCTTTGTTTAATTGATACTGTGAATAAAGAAATTTATAAAGTGTTAAAGGGTATTGGAGAGAATAAATAGTAACCATAAAATTCTGACTGATTGCTTTCCGAATTTGTCGATGCTTTGGTTTCGTATAGGTGGTGTCCAATGTGTTTTGTACAAATTACGATTATTTCAGTAATTGCGTGTTGTTACTTTTGTTTCAAATATCCTTTGGTTCTTTTCTCTTCGTTGCCTATCAATCTTGCATATGAATTCAATTTCTTTTCGTTCAGTATGTTTATAGTGTTCATTTGTTCCCGTTGTTCTGATACTAAGTGATCCTCGTCTCTTTCCGTCATTTTTTAGAATCTGTTAATATGATGTTTCAGTTTTGAATCTGTTTCTTGTTTATTGTTAATAATTGTCCGTGTTTGGTTCTCGCCGAATCGATGATTGTTAGATTTACGACTGGTTTTGATTTTTACTAGGATATGTTAGTTTCTGCTAATTAATTGAATAATTGTTAGTTTCTATTATAACCATATTTGTTGATTTCCGATTTCTGATTTTGAATTACTTATTGTTTCATGTTTCATATTTTTGATTGTTGGGAATTACTAGTTGATTATTGGATTTGTTTTGGTTAATTTGGTATTAATCTTTGTTAGAGTTAAATGCTTCTGATTTTGATAATAGATTAATTAGGTTCACTTACTAGTATTAATTAGTTTTTTTCTGTTAATATTAGGTCGAATAAGTATTCTGCGATTTGATTAGTCTACTAAATGCATTGCGAATATCTTGTGAATCTGTTAAATTGTTAGTTTCTGTTATTTGTCGGGGAAATGGCCCTCTTTCTGAATTCTGTTGGCTCTTCTAATTTGTCAAGTCTTGGTTAGTTGACCCATTGATAATGGGAAATATTTGAACCTGTTTGATCCTGTTTTTGAAAGTTCAAGTGGATTAATTGATTGATTAGTGGATTCGATGATTGAATAACATTTAGGATGTATTGGTTATAGCTGTAGTTAATGATTAAAGCTCGATTAGTGATTTCGTCCCTTAGACTAGTTGAGACTCACATTAAGTCAATAGTTGAAATCATACGATTCGTAGCAACCTAAGGTGTTCTTACTAAATAGAATCAATTGCGACTAGTTAGCTCGAGTAATAAGACTCACCATCTATCAATTGTTCCCTCGAGTCTTGTTAATCGGATAATTAATCATAAGTGGCTGTATTTGTAAGACTGCTTAAGGTTGGCTATTGATGAAAGATGATTTTAATTAGTGAATTAATCTGAATTTAAAGTAGTTGGAAGGGTTAATGGGTTAATTGAGCAATAGTCACTTAATTGTGGCTATTTGTTAAATACAAATCTGAAAATGTGTTAAAATAGGAGTAAAATACAGAAATTAGGAATGTAATAAGTCTTGAGAAGTAGGGGTAATATGGAAATTGAAAACTTAAAGAATTATTTATGTTAAAGTATTTTATCCACTAAGCACTAATAACATTAAAAAAGGGGTATTGTTTAATACTTAGTGAGGAACAAGACATAATGGCTTTGGAAGATGTTAAAAGAAGTAATTAAATATGTTGCCCATAACTTTTGAATTAATTAAGGAAAAGACAAGTGTTAGTGGGGAACCAAACAAGTAAGCATGGGGAACCAAACAAGTAAGCATGGGGAACCATTTAACTTGAATCAAGAAGTCATTTAGGGGGAGGGGTCTGTTTTTTAGCTATAGATATAACATTAATCTGAGAGAGAGGGAATGAAAAAAGAGATAGACATTGATACTTAACTAAAAGTTGAAAGGAAAAACAGAAGGAGGACTTTGGGGAGAGCCTTCTGAAAGATACAAATAGATACACACATCCACAACATAGAGACCCACGTACACTCATAAAAATAGCCACAAGCATTCACTGTTTGCTTGGCTCTTCTGTTGCCTCCGTTGGTTGTCCAGATTGTTGTTTGCTGTTGGTTTGTTGTTGTGGTGTCTGTTCTGTCCGGTTCCTGCTTGTTTGCTGTGGTGTTTTTGCTGCTGCTGCTGTGTTTGTTTCGGTTATTGCACACTGTTGCTGCCATCGTTGCTGCCTACTGTCGCTGCTGTGTTTCTTCGCGGCTGCTGCATACTGTTGCTGCCCGCGGCTGCTGCACACAGTTGCGGCTGTCTTTGTTGTGTTTTTCTCGTTGTTTTGTTGTGGTGTGTTGTTGTCGTTGGATCACTGCCGCTGTTGTTGCTATTACTGCCTAGCTGATACCGTAGCCTTTCATCTTTGACAATTTCCAGGTACATGTTTGTAAACTCATGCTTTACGGGAGTAAATTGAAGTGACGATTCCCTTTTGGTGGATCTCTTTCAGCTTCACTGTTTTCATTTGCAAACTGATATCAATTTAAGAAATATGTTATGAAGTTCGTACTTTATAGTATCATAGTGATTTGAGTTAAGTCCGGATGAATGTGTAATTAGTTTCTCGTTATTTTTAACAATGGGTTTGGACTGTAACGCTAATGAGTTTTCAGAACTTTAGATAATTTTGGTTCTGTTTCATGTTAGTAATAGATTCTTATGTTTAGTAGTATGCAGCTAACAATCAAAGAGTTAGTAGCTTTGGTTTAACGATTGTTAATATAATAGAGCGAGCATTCATTTGAAGGTTTAGTATACTTCTATTATGATAATGAAAAAACAGAGGTTCAATTGTTATTAAGGAAGATAATTTACAGCTAGGTTTTTTTTGCAAAATACAATAAGTAATCCATGAGTTAGGCCATGAAGAGCTTGGTATATGATAGGCTCTATTAGTTAGAGCGAAAGTGATTATGGGCTTCGCCTTTATTTCGAGACCACAACACCCTCACTGCGTATAAGACAATGGATTATATGGAAAAATAATCAATCAAAATGTTAGTTTTATGTATCTAGTTCGGAATTTACTAGGTTACTTGAGTAAATAACATCGCTTTAAATAGCAATTTGAATAACATTAATAACTAAGGTAGTGATGAACATTAGCATGAAGTTCAAAAAAAAAATGACTTTTGTATTACACATAGTTAACTTCAATGGTTCGGTTTATCTAATACTGGTGGTTTAAATTAATTAGAGAATGGTCAGTTTATGTTGACATTTTTCAAATTCGTATGCTATTTATAATTTTAGTTTTAGTATTATTCGCTTGTAGAATAAGGCATAAAACAATTTCCCTTATGCAAGCTCGAGTGCAATTTCCGTTCACATTGGTTTAATAACTAATAAGAGGTCCGAGCTTATAAACATGCAATAAATTAGGACCTTTTCTCTTTTATTTAGAGACGAACTTAATAGAAAAAATGTAGTCACTTTAGGATTGTCCTTTTAAAATAAACGAGACGAGCCTCGCCAAAAAATACACAATTGTGGGGCCCTCGAATAATTGTCATGAAAACTTAGACTTGGAAGGACCGTTTAGTGAATTTCACGGTCCTTTTCCCAAAGTTAAATAGACGATAGACTCTTTAGGCACGACTTGAAATAAAAATTACTTTCCTGAATACGGGTGTGCATTTATGTGACCCAAATCTTACTCTCGGCGAAACTGAAATACATTAGAGTCGCAGGCGTACTGGTTACGGTGCGGCTCGAAATGTGTTTTCGTAACGTCGCAATTCTTCTAAAAAATAAGAGCGGAGCATTAAAAGCACATAGTTAAAATATATAAAAGAATCAGATAGAAACAAAAATTGCAATTGAGCGACCGTGCTAAAACCACGGAATCCGGGAGTGCCTAACACCTTCTCCCGGGTTAACAGAATTCCTTATCCAGGTTTCTAGTTTCGCAGACTATATTACAGAGTCATAAATTTCCTCGGTTCGGGATCAAACCGGTGACTTGGGACACCATTATTTTCCCAAGTGGCGACTCCGAATTTAATAAATTGATCCCGTCTCGATTGTCCTTTAATTGGAAAAACTCCCTTGCGCTCTCGCGGGTGCGGAAAAAGGAGGTGTGACAGCTCTGGCGAGAATAAATATCCTTTGCCTCGAGTGGATGATCTGTTTGACCAATTGCAGGGAGCGAAGTTCTTCTCAAAGATTGATTTACGGTCCGGGTACCACCAGTTAAAAATCAGGGAGCAGGATATTCCTAAGACCGCCTTCAGAACTCGTTATGGTCACTTCGAGTTTTTGGTCATGTCTTTTGGGCTAACCAATGCCCCAGCAACTTTCATGGACCTTATGAATCGGGTTTTCAAGCCATTCCTAGATTCCTTTGTAATTGTATTCATTGACGACATCCTCATCTACTCTCGGAGCAGGGAAGATCATGCCATTCACCTCGGAGCAGCATTGCAGACCCTTCATCAGCATCAATTGTATGCCAAGTTCTCAAAATGTGAGTTTTGGTTGAAGTCCGTAGCCTTTCTAGGGCATGTTATTTCCGGTGAGGGAATTCAGGTGGATCCTCAAAAGATTACGGCAGTGAAAGATTGGCCTAGACCCACGACCCCGACAGAGATACGTAGCTTCTTGGGTTTGGTAGGATACTATCGGAGGTTTGTAGAGGGATTCTCAACCCTCGCTTCCCCATTGACAAAACTGACGCAGAAGGCAGTGAAGTTCCAGTGGTCCGATGCTTGTGAGAAAAGTTTCCAAGAATTGAAGTCAAGATTGACCTCGGCACCAGTATTGGCCTTGCCAGAAGGCACAGAGGGATTTGTAGTCTATTGTGATGCCTCCAGAGTCAGTTTGGGATGTGTATTGATGCAGCACGGAAAGGTCATAGCTTATGCTTCCATGCAACTCAAGAACCATGAGAAGAATTATCCGACGCATGATTTGGAACTTGTAGCTGTTGTGTTTGCCTTGAAAATATGGCGGCACTATCTTTATGGGGTACATGTAGATGTGTTTTCAGACCACAAGAGCCTCCAGTATTTGTTCAAGCAGAAAGAGCTGAATCTGAGACAGCGGCGGTGGTTAGAATTGCTCAAGGACTATGATATGAACATATTGTACCATCCAGGAAAGGCAAATGTGGTAGCCGACGCTCTTAGTCGAAAATCCATGGGTAGTTTGGCTCATTTGGGTGTGGATCGGAGACCCCTGGCTCGAGAGGTTTACCAATTAGCCAGTTTGGGGGTTCGTATCTCGGCGTCAGCCGAGGGGGATATTTTGGTGCATAATGGAGCAGAATCATCATTGGTCGCGGAAATCAAGGAAAAACAGTTCATGGATCCAGCATTGGTTCGGGTAAAGGAAGCAGGTCATGAATAACAAGACCTCAGCATTTGTACTCAGCAGCGAAGATGGTGTATTGCGGTGTCAAAATAGGCTATGTGTTCCGGATGTGGACGAGCTTCGGGAAAGGGTAATGGCAGAGGCTCATATTTCCAGTTATTCGGTACACCCAGGTTCCACGAAAATGTATCATGACCTTAAGGAGATTTATTGGTGGAACGGTATGAAAAGGGATGTAGCAAGCTTTGTAGCTAAATGTCCGAACTGTCAACAAGTGAAGGCCGAGCATCAACGGCCCGGTGGATTAACTCAGCTTATAGAAATACCTAGGTGGAAATGGGAGATGATCAATATGGATTTCGTGGTAGGGTTACCTCGCACTCAGCGTAAGTTCGATTCAATATGGGTGATAGTAGATCGACTCACCAAATCAGCCCACTTCCTGCCTGTCAAGTCCACTGATACCGCGGAGCAATATGCAAAATTGTACATCAAGGAGATAGTAAGACTTCATGGCACTCCACTTTCTATTATCTCGGATCGCGGGGCTCGGTTCACAGCTAACTTTTGGAAGAAATTTCAGCAAGGTTTGGGAACTCAGGTGAATCTCAGCACAACTTTCCATCCACAGACCGATGGTCAGGCCGAGCGGACCATTCAGACGCTCGAAGATATGTTGCGGGCTTGTGTCTTAGATTTTAAAGGTAATTGGGATGAACACTTGCCACTGATAGAATTTGCTTACAATAACAGCTATCATGCTAGCATTCAGATGGCCCCGTTTGAGGCATTGTACGGGAGAAGATGTAGGTCGCCAATCGGGTGGTTTGAGGTAGGTGAAGCGGAATTGCTAGGGCCAGATATGGTGTACGAAGCTATGGAAAAGGTCAAGGTTATTCAGGAGAGAATGAAAACAGCACGGAGTCGTCAAAAGTCCTATGCAGACGTTCGTCGAAGGGATTTGGAGTTTCAAGTCGATGATTGGGTGTTCTTGAGGGTATCTCCTATGAAGGGAGTCATGCGATTTGGAAAGAAAGGGAAATTGAGTCCTAGGTATGTCGGGCCATATCGGATCGTTCAAAGGATTGGTCAAGTTGCTTATAGGCTAGAGTTGCCTCCTAAGATGTCATCAGTGCATCCGGTATTCCATGTGTCCATGTTTAAGAAAGTGATTGGAGATCCATCCACCATCATGCCAGTCGAGGCTATAGAGGTTAATGAAGATTTGTCATATGAAGAAGTTCCAGTTGCCATTCTTGATAGACAAGTCCGTAAGTTGAGAAATAAGGAAGTTGCCTCTGTTAAAGTATTGTGGCGAAGTCAACAAGTTGAGGAGGCCACATGGGAAGCGGAAAAAGAGATGAAGGAAAAGTACCCCCATTTGTTCGATCAAGCCTAGAAGAAATTAGGTGACCCTCCTACTCCTAGTAACTGTCATCTTGTCTAAGTTGTTTCCCTCTTACTATTAGTAAAGTCCCCTTCATTTTGTAATGAGTTAAATGTGTTGTTACCTTGGGTCACTTGAACCGTTCTTGATAAATGAAAGCCTTATAAAGATTTACGTGTTAAATAAACAACTAATAGTAAGTGTAGATTGGTAATGGTTTGTTAAATGTACATGGTGTGTTAAAATGGTTAAATAAGGTAAGAATTCATTGAAGTGACTAGTTTACGTGCATTCGTTAAGGCAAGAAAGTATATACGAGTTGTGGAAAGTGTTGTAGTTGTATATTGTTGTTTGGTAATGTGTTTCGGGGGCCCTCTGACAGGTGGATATGTCCATAATACAAAGGAAACTCTGGCGAAATTTTTCTAAAATATAAGAGTTAGTCAAAATTTTGATAGCTTGCATATCATGTCTTTCAAAACCAATTTATTTTCAAAGTCCTCATTCGAGGACGAATGATCTTAAGGGGGGGGAGGATGTAAGGCCCCGTAAAATTTTTGTGCATAAAACCTAGTAGCTGTGGTGTCATGGTTCGAATAATGTGTTAGGAATGCGTAGAAAACTTTTCAGGTTAATACCTGCTTATTGCAAAAAAACAAAGAAAACTTTTTCTCTATCTCAGTATGGGGCTTTCAATGTATTATGATGTTACTTTGTTAGAAAAACTTTAAAAAAATGCAGAAAGTATTCCCTTGTTATACAGGCGGGCGCCTGAACAGAAATTGAAAATGCTGAAAAATATTCCCATGTTATACAGGTGGGCGCCTGAACAGAAATTAAAATGCTAAAAAGTATTCCCTTGTTATACAGGTGGGCGCCTGAACAGAAATTAAAAATGCTGAACAGTATTCCCTTGTTATATAGGTGGGCGCCTGAACATAAATGAAAATGCAAAAAAATATTCCCTTGTTATACAGGTGGACGCCTTAAGAGAAATTAAAATGCTGAAAAGTATTGCCTTGTTATACAAGTGGGCGCATGAACAGAAATTTAAAATGCTGAAAAGTATTCCCTTGTTATACAGGTGGGCACCTGATGCAGAAATGTAAATGCAGAAAAATATTCCCTCATTATCTAGGTGGGCATCTGATGCAGAAATGAAAAATGCAGAAAAATATTCCCTCGTTATCCAGGTGGGCGCCTGATGCAGAAATGAAAAATTCAGAAAAATATTCCCTCGTTATCCAGGTGGGCGCCTGATGCAGAAATGAAAATGTATAAAAATATTCCCTCGTTATCGAGGTGGGCGCCTGATGCAGAAATGAATAATGCAAAAAAATATTCCCTCGTTATCCAAGTGGGCGCCTGATGCAGAATTGAAAAATGCAGAAAAAATATTCCCTCAGTTTGATAACTGGGTGTAAATTCATAAAAAGATAATACCTCCCTCGTTGTTTGGGTAGGTTTCTGATTATTGAGTTATCCATTGTGGATTCTCTCCTTTGTTGCTTCTTCCTTTTGTTATTTTCTCCCACATTGGTTACATTCACTTTAAAGTGATTAGTGAGAATTTGAATATTTTTTTCCTGTCTAAACCAGTGAACAATTTATTAGTTATAAAATGATGGTTAGCAACTGGCATGCTTGCTGGCTTTGCTTCCACCGTCTGCATCATCTTACTTCATATTGCTTTGCAACTTTTTCTTGATTGACTTCTCAATTCTTTCTTGTGGTCCCTTTTGCTTCTCTCTTTTTGTTTCTTTTCTCTTTTATTCCCTTTGGCTATGTGATTGCCATGTTCTTTTATTTTTTTCTTTTCCTTTGAAGGACCCAGTAATATTATACCATCTAACATGAGAAGCTGGTAGCTAGCTTTCAATTGGCAACAGTGTAAGGCCCCGTAAAATTTTTGTGCATAAAACCTAGTAGCTGTGGTGTCATGGTCCGAATAATGTGTTAGGAATGCGTAGAATTCTTCGCGGCTCGCAAGCTCGCCGCGGTTCGGACCCTTGGTAGTGATTTAAGTTTCAAAAATGTAGAGAATTAATTTTTCCGAAAAGTGTCAAATATGCGGTCAAGAATGCGACCGCAAACCTGACATGCGGACCGCATTCTTGCCGCAAAACATTCCAGAGAGTTTCCCAAAATCGTGCTGAAAATGCGGTCGAAATTGCGATCGCATAGTGAATCTGCGGTGCATTTTGCGACCGCAGATCAAGGATGCGGACCGCATATTGGCCGCATTCTGTAACAGAACCTGCGTAATTTTGAGGCCATTTTGCGGTCACTCTGCGGACCGCATGTTGATTCTGCGGTCGCAAAGTGCACCGCAGAATTGACCCGGTCCAGATTTTTGTAACATTTTGACCCGATCTCTTCTTTAATATAACACCTTTCTTCTTCATTTTATCATATCATCTTACCAAAATTAGAGAGAGAAGAGAGGGTTTTAGAGAGAGAAATCTTTCATCTTCAAAGATTGTTCCAATCATCTTAGTTGAAAGGATTCTAGGGCAAAGATTCAACTTCCCCAATCTTTTCAAGGTAAAAACCCTAACTATTTTCTTTGATTTTCAGTTTTAAATTGAGTAAAGAGAGGTTTGCATATAATAGCTTTTGAAAATAGAATTTTTACACTCATGCATGATTATTGAACTTGATTTCTAGTAAAAAGAAGTGAGTAGAAGTAAGAGTCTTCAAGAACAAGGTTGGCAAGAGTAGGATATCTTGGGTAAGCATAAAGTAGGAAGAAAGCTCATCACCAGGTATGTATGGCTAATTTTGATTCTTGTGAAATCGCCTATATGTGTGAAAATTGCTTGGTTAATGTTAATTTGACAAATTGTGTGAAATTCTCAAAGTTGTTGTTGAAATATGAGTGATGTGGTATAGAATATGAACCGAAAGTTAAATGAGAGTTGAATTGGGTAAAGAATTGTGAATAATACTTATGATGGCCTATATGGCACTTTGTGGAAAGTAAACGAAACACTCGAGAATTGGTTTATTGTGGAAAGAGATGAAACACTTGAATTGTGGAAAATTGTTGAACATACTTGTGTGAATATTCTTGATTATGGAAATATTGTAACTTGGTTGTGATATTGGCTTGATAAGTAATTGAGAACATGAAACAATGTGCAAGTTGCTTATTTGAACTTGTTGAAATTGTGTGTAGTACCTTATCTCCTGTTTGAAATTGTTGTGTTTTAAACTGTAAGGCGGGGTCGTGTTGCGCGCCACAACGTGAGGAAATAAGGTGTGGGTTGGGGTGATAAGGGTGGCCGAGGTAATAAGGGTGGTCGGGGGCAATAAGGATGGAAAGCGATCGAAATCGCTATTGAAAATTGATACAAAAATCAATGATGTGAAATTGTGAAAGGAGACAGCAGGAGAGTTTGCAACCTGGGGAGGCACTGATTGCCCCTATGTTTGACTACTTGCAATTTATGTTGTTAATTGGTTGTTGTTCTATTTGTTGACCTTGAATGTGTTTATGTTGAGGCTTATCTGAAATGAGAAAAAGGTGGAAAACATGGTTGGCTGGCTTGATTAGTTTTAATGTAATTTAATGGCTTGAGTTTACTTGGGACAAAGTTTGTCCATACATACCAGTACAATTCAAGTGTACTGACGTCCCTTTTGCCGGGGACGCTACATTCGTGTTATGATTGTAGGTGGATCAGTAGCAGGCACTTCAGCTCATCGGCGGTAGTATCCTTCTCCTTCCACTGCCCGTTTTGGTGAGCCCTTTCTTCCTCGGGGCCCTGTGTGGTTCATGCCACTTCTGTTTAGATTTCTTTTTGGTTTTGTAAGGTATAGCCGGAGCCTTGTTACCGGCAAGTATTGTATTCCCTTTTTGTATCCTAGAGGCTCTGTAGACATGTAAACTGTGGGACTCCAGTATTATGTATACATTATGTTATGTCAGGCGTTGTAAAAACTGCAAACTTGTTAATGAATCACTTGTATGGTTTTATTTGTTTAATGTGAAATCATTCATGGTTAGTAAGATATTTGGTTAATGAGAAACAATCAACACAGGGGTAATGCGTGGGAATGAAAGGCACCCAGGTCCGCTTGACTGGGGCAACCCGATCAGGCGCCGGTCATGTTCCCCGATTTGGGGCGTGACAAACTGGTTTTGAACAAATAGAATGAAATGCAATGACCTGAATTTCAGGGGTGAGGGAATTTTGAAGTAAAGACAGAACTTATCTGGGTACGAAGGCTGATTCCTTTGACAATGCCATGCATTTGAATATCCGACCTAGTCTGTCCAATCAAATCGTTACTGACTTAATTCCAACTTTCCATCAACCCAAACCTTTCTTGTTTTGCCATTTTCATTTCAATTAGACCATTCCTCACTTTCTCCTTATGGTGCTCGTGAAGGTTTTCAACAATAAGACTCTCATTTTTATTTTTTCTCTCACCTCACATTCGCCTTACGGTGCCCGTGAGGGTTTTCACTAATAAGACTCTCCCGTTTATTTTTCTCTGACCTCACATTCGCCTTACGGTGCCCGTGAAGGTTTTCACCAATAAGACTCTCTCATTTATTTCTTTTTATTTTTTTTTGTTTCCAATCTTCCGGGTATTATCCATGATGTGTTTCTCTTTATTCCTGTTGTATCATCATTTTGTTGAAATCAATCAGAAGGTCTTTCTTTGGACCGTAATGTGGCTTTTGGATGGGTTTAGAAAGAAAGGTATAAAGGATAAAAATTTAAACGTGGGTTCAAAATAATTACAACTATCAGAATCATAAAACATAACTTCTGCTCGAGTTTCAATATTTCGGAAATCTTGGATTTTATTTCTATCGTGACTGAACCTCATTGAGGCTACCTACGTACCCTTTTGGGATCAAGTCAAACGTAGATCGTACCCTAAGGTATCTTCATCATTGACTTTTTCCCAATTTTTCTTTTGTATATATATTTTTTTTCATCATCATTTTTATTCATTTTCATTTTTCTTCATTCTCTTCTTCATTTCATTAAGTTCATAATTGATTCCGAGAGAGGGGTATAAAAGAATAATGCAATAAGGCTCAAAAGGGTAGTAAGGGTGTTTGGATAGAGAAATAAAATGGCTTCATCATTTAAATTTCAAAATTATGATATATACAACTGTACATATGAAAAAGGAATCATACATAGTATCTCTTGACTGCATCGTAGTTGATAGCAGTCTCTACACATTTCCCTTCCACATTTATTAGATATAAAGCTCCGTTGGAGAATACCCGGGACACCATGAATTGCCCTTGCCAATTAGGTGCAAACTTTTCTTTTGCTTCGGCCAAATGTGGTAAAATACGTCTTAGCACCAACTGTCCAACTTCAAATTTCTGTGGACGTACTTTCTTGTTATATGCTCTGGCCACCTTTCATTGGTACAACTGTCCGTTGCATACTGGTGCTAACCTTTTTTCATCAATCAATCTCAATTGATCTAACCGGGCTTTTACCCATTCGTCATCATCAATTTCAGCCTCAGCTATGATCCGGAGGGAAGGTATTTCAATCTCTGTAGGTATTACAGCCTCCGTTCCGTACACCAAAGACTAAGGGGTTTCACCAATTGAAGTACGTATAGTAGTACGATAACCCATGAGAGCAAATGGTAATTTTTCATGCCACTATCTTGACTCTTCCACCATTTTCCTGAGAAACTTCTTAATGTTCTTATTTGCAGCCTCAACATCTCCATTTGCTTTAGGCCGATAATGTGGAGTTACGGTGCAAGATTTTGAACTTTTGACATGACTCTGCCATGAGGTGACTGTTAAGATTTGCTCCATTGTCCGTGATAATCACTTTAGGAATTCCGAAGCGACAAATGATACTTGTATGTACGAAATCTACTACCGCCTTCTTTATTACTACTTTAAATGTCTTTTCTTCCACCCAGTTAGTGAAATAATCAATTGCTACCAAGATAAACCTATGCCCATTAGATGTTGCAGGTTCTATTGGACCGATGACATCCATACCCCAGGCGACGAATGGCCACGGTGCTGACATTGTATGCAACTCATAGGGTGGGGAATGAATCAAATCTCTGTGTATCTGGCATTGGTGGCATTTCCGCACATACCTAATGCACTCCCGCTCCATGGCGAGCCAATAGTATCCAACTCTTAGTATTTTCTTGGCCAAAACATATCCATTCATATGAGGTCCACAAGCTCCTGCATGTATTTCAGCCATGATTGTAGCGGCCTGCTGTGCATCTATACATCTCAGTAGACCCAAATTTGGTGTTCTCCTGTATACAACTCCTCCGCTGAAGAAAATTCCATTTGCTAGTCGCCTTATACCCCTCTTCTGATATCCCGTGGCTTGTGATGGGTACAGTCCCATCCTCAAATATTCTTTAATATCATGGAACCATGGCTCACTGTCAAGTTCCTCTTCTACTGTGATACAATAAGTATTTTAATCACGAACTTGTATCTGTAGTAGGTCTATATAGGCTTTGTCCGGATGGTGCAACATGGACGATAATGTGGCCAGGGCATCTGCCACTTAGTTGTGCATTCTTGGGATATGCTTGAACTCTATGGACTGAAACTTTTGAGATAGTTCATGTAGACATTGTCGATATGGTATAAGTTTCAAATCCATTGTCTCCCATTTACCTTAAATTTGATGTATCAAGAGAATCGAGTCACCCATGACCAAAATCTCTTGAACACCTTTGTCTATTGCCATTCTTAATCCCAATATACATGCTTCATACTTGGCCATGTTATTAGTACAGAAAAACTGGAGCTGAGCGGTAACAGGATAATGCTGACCCATTTCTGAAATGAGCACTGGTCCAATTCCGACCCCTTTGCTATTGACGGCCCCACCAAAATATAGTTTCCAGCCCGGCTTGTCGTCTTGTTCCAATTACTCAATATTCATTGTCTCCTTATCAGGAAAATATGTCTTTAATGGTTCATACTCATCATCAACTGGATTTTCTACCAAATGGTGAGCGACTGCTTGTGCCTTCATCGTAGTGCGGGTTAAATAAACAATATCAAACTCTGTGAGTAGAATTTTCCATTTAGCGAGCCTTCCCGTGGGCATAGGCTTCTGGCAGATGTACTTCAGTGGATCCAACCGAGATATAAGATAAGTGGTATAAGACGACAAGTAATGTTTTAACTTCTATGCAACCCATGTTAAAGCTAACATGTTCTTTCCAGTTGGGTGTATCTTACATCGTAAGATGTAAATTTCTTACTAAGATAGTATATTTCTTGCTCTTTCTTCTTTGTTTCATCATGCTGCCCTAGTACACAGCCAAAAGAATTATCCAATACAATCAGATAAAGGATCAAGGGCCTTCCAGGTTCTGGAGTAACCAACACAGGAGGATTGGCTAGATATTCCTTGATTTTGTCAAATGCATCTTGACATTCCTCAGTCCAATTTACCGCATCATCTTTCTTTAATAATTTAAAAATGGGCTCACAGGTTGATATCAACTAAGCAATAAATCTGCTAATATAATTTAACCTTCCAAACAAACTTATCACCTCTTTCTTGTTCTTTGGCGAGGGCAAGTTCTGGATTGCTTTTATCTTTGACGGATCTAATTCAATACCACGCCGGCTTACAACGAACCCCAATAACTTTCCTGATGGTACTCGGAAAGAATATTTTGCTGGATTGAGCTTGAGATTATATCTTCGAAGCCTCTAAAAAAATGTTCTCAAGTCTTTAACATGATTACACAGCTTTTTGGCCTTGATAATAACATCATCCACATACATCTCAATCTCTCGATGCATCATGTCATTAAACATAGTGGTCATTGCCCTCATATATGTAGTTCCGGCATTCTTCAACCTAAACGGCATTACTCTGTAGCAATATGTCCCCCAAGGTGTGATAAAGGCTGTCCTTTCTAAATCTTCTTCGTCCATCAGGATTTGATGATAACCCGCATAACAATCCAAAAAAGAACCAATCTCATGTTTGGCACAATTGTCAATCAATATATGGATATTTGGCAATGGAAAATCATCCTTCGAATTGGCTTTATTGAGGTCTCGATAATCAACACACACTCTAGTTTTTCCGTCTTTCTTTGGAACAGGCACAACATTGGCTAACCAGGTGGGATATTTGGTGACCCGTATAACCTTTGCCTCAAATTGCTTATTGACCTCTTCTTTTATTTTCACACTGATATCTGTTTTAAACTTTCTTAACTTTTTCTTAACCGGCCGACATTCTAGATAAATAGGCAACTTATGTACCACCAAGTCAGTACTGAGCCCTGGCATGTCATCATAAGACCAAGCAAATATGTCCTTGTACTCCTGTAGCAATCTGATAAAATCCTCTCAGAGTGGAGTCTCTAAGTGTACACTAATCTTTGTTTCTCGAATATTCTCCTCATTTCCCAAATTAATAGACTCCGTCTCATTTAAGTTTGGTTTGGGTTTCTCTTCATAATGGCACAAATCTTTACTAATTTCCTCCAATACTTCCTCATCCTCATATTCCACTTAGTATTCATTTTCAACTTCCTGTACATCTATCCGATTATCAAGACTGGACCGAGGATCCTTCATGCATGACATATCATTGCAATCAGCAAATATTGGACTGTACAAAAAGAAGAAGAAAAATAAAATAAGGCAAAATAGAGGAAGAAAGGAATTTCATTTCATTAAACTCTTGAAAGGTAACAAGGTTGGATACATTTGTCTTGTCGGAAGATAGGATTAAAATTTTTAAACAAGACAGTTTTGTGAATGGAATATTAAAAGTAACACAACTCCCTCCTGATTGGAAGAGGAGTAGCTTCCCAGCTATTTAGCATTGTGTCGGGTCCAACAAATTGAACATTCATCTTGCTTGTTCCCTCAGCTGCTTCTATCATATTCACGTCTTCAAACAACCTTTCAAACCTTGCTAAAAGCTCTTCATCCAGCATTATATCTGCACGGCCCGACGTGACAGTTGCAGACGTCTTTGGGCAGTTTTGGATAGGTTTGGGGAGGGTCCACCCTTTCTTTTTCAATATTTTCTCTCTTTGTATATCAACGATGGTTGGCTTGAAACCCAGGCCGAAAGTGTTAGTGCTACCCGAATGACCTAGACCTTTTCCTGGAGAGAACCTATTCTTTATCATCTCTTTGGAAACCATGACCGCTTCATGGGTCACTTTGGGTACTAGCATATTTTCTCCTTCAGATATTTTGTTCAGAGTCATGGTGTCCATCACTTGGTACACCCAAGGACCTTTGTCTCCTTCAACTTCTTCAAATGGCGTGATGGCACTACAGACATTATCTTCCCCGTGCACTATTATCTCATGCTGATCCCACTCAAACTTCACCATTTGATGTAGAGAAGATAGCACCGCTTTTGCAGCGTGGATCCATGGACTTCCTAACAAGAGGTTATATGACACAGCAACATCCAATACTTGAAACTCCATGGTAAAATCCACTGGTCCGATGGCGAGTTCTAGTATGATATCACCCACAGTGTTTTTTTCGCCTCTGTCAAACCCCCTCACACATACACTATTTCGGTGAATCCTCTCATGATCAACCTTTATCTTCCCTAGAGTAGACAAAGGAAAAATTGTAAGGCCCCAGAAAATTTCGCTAAGTAATATAGGATTCTGTGGTGCCACGTAGGCTAATTATTATGTTTTATGTGCTATGAACATGATGGACATCAATTAGACTTGATAAATATTAGTATGAGTCTTATGGTAAGTGGTATGAGGTCCAAATGGAAGCCCAAGTGTAAGCCAAATGGGAAAATTTTCGAAATAAACCAAAAATTCCAAATGGATTCGCATATAGCTCCACTTCAAAGGATCATATATAATTATGTATAAGGTTTTATGTGGTGTATAGCATATCAAATGAAAGCTCTTTGAGTCTAGTTTCCAACGCTTCAAACCGTTCGTCATTTGGACATTCCTACACAAAGTTATGATCAAATTACCAAAGGCTGGAAAATGCTGTCTTGTGTCAAATGTGCGACCGCATTCCTGTCGCATTGTTAACTTTGCGGTCGCATTTCTACCGCAAATTGAACCCGAGAAGCCCGAGTTAATTCTTCTATTTTTATAGCCCGACCCCATTTCAATATATAGGCTTTGGGGTTCATTTTGGGGTCATTTCTTAGTGATTTTAGAGAGAGGTGAGAGTATTTTAGAGAGAGAAGGAGGAACCCAACATCTAAATCATCCAAATCTTGCATCAATCTTCAAGAATCAAGAACCCAATAGCAAGTTCTTCATCTAAGAGGTAAGATTCTATACCCTAGGGTTTAATTTCGAGTTTGGTGTATAAGATGAGTTATTGAGGTATGATTCTTGGGTTTATTAGTATTGTGTATACATGCATGTACAACTTAGGTTTATGGGAAGATTGTTTAACTTAAATAACTAAAGATTGGGTTAGGGAATGAAGGAAGTCTTAAAAAGGGGATTCGAAATCAAGATGCTCAACTAGTGTTTGATAAATTGTTCAAATGAGCTAGTTTCATGAATATCTTTCCAATATGTGTTTAATTTTGTTATGTTTCGTAGTAGATTGGAATTGCTAGAGTTTTTGGAGTGTTGTAGTAACTTAAGGAAAGCTCAATCGAGGTATGTATGGCTAACTTTGATTCTTGTGAAATCGCCCTTATGTGTGCAATTCGTTTGGCATGTGTTAATTTGAGAGATTGTGTGTAATTTGTTGATTTTGTTGTTGGGTATCTAATTGATGTTAAACTACATGTGGTGTGGTATGAAATATGAATTGAAAGATAACAAGGGAATTGGAATTGGTGAAGAATTGTGAATAATGGTTATGATGGCCTTTATGGCACCTTGTGGAAAAGAAACGAAACACTTGAGAATTGGTTTATTGTTGAAAGAGACGAAGCACTTGAATTGTGGAAAATTGTTGAACATACTTGTGTGAATATTTTTGATTATGGAAATATTGTAACTTGGTTGTGATATTGGCTTGATAAGTAATTGAGAACATGGAACAATGTGCAAGTTGCTTATTTGAACTTGTTGAAATTGTGTGTAGTACCTTATCTGCTGTTTGAAATTGTTGTGTTTTAAACCGTAAGGTGGGATCGGGTTGCGCGCCACAACATGAGGAAATAAGGTGTGGGTTGGGGTGATAAGGGTGGCCGAGGTAAAAAGGGTGGTCAGGGGTAATAAGGATGGAAAGCGATCGAAATCGCTATTGAAAATTGATACAAAAATCAATGATGTGAAATTGTGAAAGGAGACAACGGGAGAGTTTGCAACCTGTGGGGCACTGATTGCCCCTATGTTTGACTACTTGCAATTTGTGTGGTTGATTGGTTGTTGTTCTATTTGTTTACCTCGAACGTGTTTGTGTTGAGGCTTATCTGAAATGAGTAAAAGGTGGAAAACATGGTTGGCTGGCTTGATTAGTTTTGATGTAATTTAATGGCTTGAGTTTACTTGGGACAAAGTTTGTCCATACATACCGGTACAATTCAAGTGTACTGACGTCCCTTTTGCCGGGGACGCTACATTCGTATTATGATTGTAGGTGAATCAGTAGCAGGTACTTCAGCTCATCGGCAGTAGCATCCTTCATCTTCCACTGCTCGTTTTGGTGAGCCCCTTTCCTTTCGGGGCCCTACGTGGCTCATGCCACTCTTGTTTAGACTTTATTTTGATTTTGTGTAAGGTATAGCCGGAGCCTTGTTACCGGCAAGTATTGTATAGTCCTTTGTATCCTAGAGGTTCCGTAGACATGTAAACCTGTGGGATTCGAGGCTCATGTATATATTATGTTGGGCGTTGTAAAAGCTGTAAACTTGTTAATGAATCACTCGCATGGTTATGTTTGTATATTGTGAAATCAGTTATAATTGGTAAGGTATTTGGTTAATGAGAAATAATCAACACAGGGGTAACACATGGGAATGAAAGGCACCCAGGTCCGCTTGATTGGGGCTACCCGGTCAGGCGCCGGTCATGTCCCTCGATTTGGGGCGTGACAAAAATATTGGCACTTGACCCGTTATCGACCTAGACACGAGTTACCACTGATTCCTCACATTTTACCGTGAGGTATAACGCCTTATTATGTTCTGTCCCTTCTAGTGGTAACTCATCGTCTGATAATGTTATTCTATTTGTCTCAAAGATCTTGTTTGTAATTTTCTCCAAATGACATACCGAGATTTTCTCTGGTACGTGAGCTTCATTTAAGATCTTCATTAACGCCTTTCTGTGTTCATCAGAATGAATTAGCAGAGATAGCAGAGATATTTGAGTGGGTGTCTTCCTCAATTTCTCAACTATGGAGTAATCTTGAGCTTTCATTTTCTTTAGGAATTCCTCAGCTTCTTCCTCGGTGACTGCTTTCTTCATATAAGTTGGATTTTCTTTCACCAGTTTCGCCTTTCTCAAATCATCAGGGGCAAAACATCGCCCAGACCGGGTCAAACCATGAGTTTCGCAAATTTCCCCTTTGACTTCTTTCCCTTTGTACATAACAGTTACCTTGTCGTAATTCCAAGGTACAACTTTGGTACTCACAATCGGCATCTGAACAACTGTCTTGATAACAGCTGGTTCTATATAGGCCCCTTTCACTGTCAGTATGGGCTTCACCCCAGGTACTATAACTTTTACAGGCTCGGGCTCAATCATCACTAATGGCTGTTTTGCTGGTGGCTCAATTGACACTTTCTCACTCTCAACTTTATCCTCAACCTTGCTATTTGCTTTAATTGTCATCACAGTCTGAGAGGGTTTTTTGCAGCTTTCTCCCTGTTAGCTCTATTATATGTGTTTCATGATGTGTCGGCAAAGGATTTTGCGTTATGTTGGGAGTCTCGGGTGCTTGATCCTCAATTTTTCTAAAGTCAACGAGTTTGTATATTCCCAACATTTCTCCATGTCATGTCCCGGTGTCCTAGAATAGTGTTCACAACGGACGGACTGATCTAAGTTTCTTGGTGGACGGTTGGGAATTTTGGGCTCAATGGGACTCATCATTCCCAATTCTCTCAGCCGGTGGAAGAGGCTGGTATATTACTCTCCCAGAGGACTGGATGTTTTCTTTCTTTGAGCCTTGTCACCTTTCACTTCAGGGTCAAGACGGAAACTGGTTTGGTTACGATTTCTATAGGTTTTTGATGGTGGGTAGGCGTTTTGGGCATGGTAGACATTCTGAGGAGCTGGGGTTCGCCATGAAGGTGGAGGCGGAGGGTAAGATAGAGCATGCTGGACAAACAATTGAGGACCGGTAGGAGGATAATAATGTGGAGGTGGGTTATATGGTGCTAGTGGATACGATTGGTATGGGCAAGGTTGGTGATGATATGGGTTGGGGCCTCGGGACCAAGATCTTCCCTCAATAACCGCCACTTCTTATTTCTTCTTTTTCCCAATTGATCCTCCTGTTCCTGTCTGAATTACTTGATTTGTAGCCTTGATGGCTGAATAGCTCATAATCTTGTTCGTCTTCAAACCTTCTTCCACAAAACTCCCCATCTTCACTACCTCATTAAATGTCTTTCCGATTGCAGACACCAAATGGCCGTAGTATGTCGGCTCTAAAGCTTGTAAGAAACAATCTACCATTTCTCCTTCTTTCATTGGTGGATCCACACAGGCCGCATGTTCCCTCCACCTGAAACCATACTCCCGAAAGCTCTCTTCGGGTTTCTTCTCCATCACGGTCAATGACAATCTATCAAGGATGATTTCTAGATTAAATTAAAAATGGTTTGCAAATGATTGAGCCAAATCATCCGAAATGAACCATCGGGCATGATCTTGATGAGTGTACCATTCTAGTGCTGAGCCGCTGAGGCTTTGACTGAAGTAAGCCATAAGTAGTTCATCTTTTCAACCAGCTCCACGCATTTTGCTGCAATATCCTCTCGGATGGGCGACTGGATCACCATGGCCATCATACATGTCAAATTTTGCAAATTTAAACCCAGCGGGTAGTTATACCTCAGGGAACAAACATAAGTCCTTGTATGACACACTAACTTGACCTCTCAGACCTTGCATATTGTGAAACGACTACTCAAGGCTCTTCATTTTCCTGGCCATCTCCTTTTGCTCAGGGTTTCTAGCAGGTTTCTCCTCCTCCATCATATCGATAAGTGGGGTGTAAGTATCATGTTGCCTGAAGGTGGGTTCTTGAGGGTTGTAATGATTATCCTAGATATGAAATACAGGCTCGCTAGAGGATTTATGTAGAGTGGCTGGTGGTGGTGGCACATACACGGGAGTGGCCTAGGGTAGTGGTGGTGGTGCTTGTTTAAGCAGTGAGGATGGTACTTGTGATGTAGTGGCGTAATAGTGTAGGTAAGCAGGATATCTAGAAGATGAGTTCATGGTGGGTGGTTCTTGGTTCGGGTTTGAGGGAGGAATATATGTGGGGTTAGCTGGGTAAGAAGGTAAGGGTTGCCCCCTTGACCAAGCCTGATACATTTAAGACATCTGTTGTTTCAACTTATACATTTCTTCCTTCGTGCTATTCACATCTATTACTTCCTCCTCTTTCACGGGATCCATGATTGTCGGATCAATTTATTGGTTCACTACTTTTGTCATGCTTTTAGAACGAGTGTTGTAGTTGTGATGTGCCAGAATGCCAGTTGCTAATTGTTTTATCTGATACTCATCAACGACAAAGACTTGTTAATCGTTAGATCATAATAGATAAAAATCACAAGTTTTAAAAACACAACTTTTGCCTGGCAATTATGCATCATCCCGGCATTATTATTCTTATTTTGACCCGCTAATTTTCTTTTTCGACTTTTCTTTTTCTTTTCTTTTGTTTCCACGCATCTCTCTTTTTATATGTTTTCTTTTCTCTCTTTTTTTTCGTTTTTCGATCCTATATGTTTGCCTATCGCTCAAGCAATTTGCATATAAGAGAAAAATAATGACAACTTCTTTGGATTTTCATTGATATTCAAACGTTGATTACAAAAGATAATGTTGTACTACAACCTTCTAAATGCAGAAAAATACAAATACTAAAATGCATGCCCTATGAATACATTAAAGCTCCTAGTGCCCGCGAGACATCGTTCGGTCTTACCGCGAGCCTACATGCTAATCCCTTTTGGAGTTTGTCCAGTTAGGTCATTACTTGTTTCACAAAGATAATTGCTAATGCAGTAAACGTAGACTAGGTCATATCCTCGCACAGTTGGCTTTTCCGCGTAATATATTGAGCAATGTTGACAATTCTTTCCCTGATGACCCCTTTCTCTAGAAGCAACCTCCCAATCTGTTCGACACGAGCATCTAAGGTTTGCAGGTTCTTCTTTTGAAGTTGTTGCAGCTCCAATTCTAACCGGGCTATGGCCATGTAGCAATGTTCTCTGTCTACATCAAATTCTTTGGTTTGTTTGCTACTTTTGACCTTGGCCGTAACGATCTTCTTCCTTAATCGGGCTACTTCAACATTATGTTCATCCTTTAACTGTCGAACCATCCAAGCTCTTTCTTTGGTGTTCTTGGCCAATTGTTTCTGAACCCCAACTAATTCCTTCTCATCTTTATCTAGATCAAAGCTATAATCGTTCACCTTGCGCCGTATATTTTCAATTAGCTTTTCATCCCGGGCAAGTCGAACTGGGGTTTCAGTTGTTGTTCTTATTATCATAATCTGAGCCTTCAATGTTTCATTTTCTTTCCTTAGCTATTTCTTTTCACCCTCATCAGCTGCTGCTTGTAACCTGCATTCGAATTTGAGATCCTTAAATTGTTTTTCTAACATGCTGATTCTGGCTCGATATTCATTTTCCTTGGCCATCCAATCCTTTTGTTCCTTCGATTGCTCGGCAAATTCTTGAATATGAGGCTTCTTCGTTAGTCTCTCATGCTCAACATCTCTACGATACCATGAGGAATATCCATGTGATACTTCACCTCTAGCCCGATATCTCACACAGGTGTCCATTCTCAAACATCAACATTCATTCCATATTTGCCATATTTTTTCGTCCGAGAATTGCCCATCGGGGCTGATCTCTATTGCTTGAAGGATGAGGTCCCTATCTTTCGGCACAATATGATATCTTCCGAGTTGCCTTAGTACTCGGTATGGCACATTAGGTTGGATACTCTTGAGACCCATTAACAGTCTGCTGGCATATATATAACATCATTGAGGGGCATCCATCCATATGACCATTCTATCTGGCTAGCAGTCAGTGATCGAAAATATGTGATCCAACCCTTCGACCCTTCTGGCAACTTGGCCTCTTTCGTCCTCACGTATAATTCTTCGATACATTTCTTTTCAGACGATCCATAGCTTGAAAATTGAGGGTGGCAGCATAAAATCTCTATCATCCACATTTGAAGAAGTAAATTACACCCTTCGAAGAAATCTTCTCCCGTTTTGCATGTCGTGAGAGCACGAAAGATATCGGCTACTATTATTGGTGCCAACGTATTATTGGCCTGTGCAAGGAGAGTACTGGCAATTATAGCAACTCTAATGTCGATTGTCCCATCTTTCTTCGGAAATATGATTAACCCCAAAAAGGCTACCGTAAAAACAAAATGCATGTGTTCCTCCCACTTAGCCCGGTTCGCTTTGCTGTAGAGTTTGTTTGTTAGATCATTGAATCCTCCAACGTGGCCATATCTGCGATATATAAATTTCATAGTGTAGAACTCATGGACCAAATCTTTATTATGAACATTTTTGGCGATCTATAAGGAGTCGAGGAATCTATGCACAGTGATAGCCCTTTGAGTAACCGGATACTTGTCTTTTAAGGGAACCTCACCCTTTCCGATGTAGTTAGCAATTTCCTCCAATGTCAGAGTAAGCTCAAAATTTGAGAAGTGGAGCACGTTGTGTGTGCGGGATCCCAACAGGCAACTAAAGCTCGGATAATATCACCTCGAGGTACTATGTTTAGCAGCCCGGTAAGATCTTTTAAATATTTGTTGATCCAATCATGTACGTCTTGGCCTAAATCATTCTACCACAACCGTAACTCCAAAGGGATCTTGTTCATTAGTGCAAAGGGTTCATTTGTATTGTGCTCATCCTGCACATTTATTAAAGGCGATTTATTTAATTAAAAAAGAAAACAAAAATCTTTTCAAGGACAATTTTCAGTATTTCAAAAGAGTCAACCTTTCCATATTTCATTCGAAAATTTCAAGGCTATTATTTTTTGAAGAAAAATGACTTCAAAGCGGTCATTTTTGCACAAACAGCCTTCCGGCATCCTTTCGGAACATTCAGTTGTTTTCGAAAAACAACATCACTTTGATTTTATTGATAAAACTAAAAATTCGACACATTTTTTTTTCATTTTTGAAAAGGGGTGGTTGGACCCGTCACGGGTTGCCTACGTATCTCGCCTAATGGTGAGAATGAAACCTGCGTAGTTCGGTCAGATTGTTTTAAGACCAACTATTTTGACAAAATTGTGCCGTCTATTTTCAAACTTTTCTTTTCAAACTGTCGACAGATTTTCGTCAGTATTTCGGTATTGCTATTCTAAAAATTGTTATTTTTTTTTCCAGGTATTTAGCCGGTCAACATAAT
Organism: Nicotiana noctiflora; assembly: GCA_032618575.1. Taxonomy (NCBI): domain Eukaryota; kingdom Viridiplantae; phylum Streptophyta; class Magnoliopsida; order Solanales; family Solanaceae; genus Nicotiana; species Nicotiana noctiflora. The sequence goes on along the minus strand of JASVEL010010841.1, from coordinate 31,120 downwards.
GATCCAGGATAAATAAATGCAACATATAATCATGCTCGGTCTTTGATATCCGGATCACCTGTCCTAGATGGACCCAAACCCTATGTTGAGTCCCCTAAGTCAGATATGATGCAAATAAATGTCCTAAATCTAGGCTCAATATCCTGATTTTTCATGGTACTAGACTGTGTACCCGAGTGGAAAACTCGGATTGAGGAGGGGGCTACGTACCGGGGACCCGCGGGATCGTCCGACTTTGTAACTTATCCGGCCTCTATTTCTTATTGGGTATGACTTAACAGAAAGGGGAGTCTCAACCAGTAAGCACATCCCCGGAGGTAAGAAGAGAAGGATTTTTGGCACAATTTTTATATACAATTTCACGTAATATCAAAGCAATAAACATATAGCACATTGATCAAAACATATAATGAAATTAGATATAATCAAAACAACAATTTAACGGAGCTCGAACTCTTAAACCCTGAACCGAAGTTCTGGGTTTCTTGTCCCCAGCAGAGTCGCCAGAGCTTTCACACCTCCTTTTTTCGTGTCCCAATTATTTACTACTACACCCCGGAAAGGGATATAATAATAGTCATAGGGAGAGAGTTTTTTCAATTAAAGGACATTCGGAATGGGATTTATTTATTAATTTTAATTGTCGCCACTTGGGAAAATAATGGTGTCCCAAGTCACTAGTTTAATCCCGAACCGAGGAAATTATGACTCTATTTAACAGTCCGCGAAACAAAAAATCTGGAAAAGGAATTCTGTTAACTCGGAAGAAGGTATTAGGCACTCCCAGATTCCGTGGTTCTAGCACGGTCGCTCAACTACCGTATTTGTTATATTTGATTTCCTTATATGGTTCAATTTTTAAATGCTATTAATATTCCGCTTTGTTGATTTTAGAACTTGCGACGTCACGAAAATGCATTTCAAGTCACATCACAACCGGTACGCCTGCAACTTTAAGGCATTTCAGCTTCGCCGGGATTTTAGATTTGGGTCACATAAGATGTGCACCGGTATTAGGAACGTATTTTCATTTATCGTGTCTATAATGTCTACTTCCTAAAAAATTTTTTGAAGACCGTGAAATTCGCTAAACGGTCCTTCCGAGTCTATCATTTTACATTAAAATCTGTTTGGGGGCCCCGTGTATTTTATATTCTGACCAAGGTTCATCCCTTATTTTAAGGCTCAAACCTATTCATATACGATGTTATCTATTTTTATTTTTTCTTCCTATTTTATATTTGTTTTTGTGTTATATTTTCAGAACTATATTAGTAGAGTCCAGGCCATTTATTCACTATTGGGCCTGGACTTTGGACTGCTTAACTGTCCATTATTGCAGGCAATTGGGCTTCTGAAGCCCAACGTATTCTACTGTCCTATCAGAGAATCCAGTCGTCTGGTTAATCCGACCTGGGACTATATTCATAATTAGGCCCAGAATGCTATAAACAGAATTTAACGAACTAATAGTTCAGAACAGGATTTAAACGAACATTTTCAGTTGATAAAGAGAACCAATAAAATTGTATTATTTCAAAAGGTATCCAGTTACAATTCTCAATTACTGCTAATTTCAGTATCCCACTACCAACTAAGAATTCTATCATAACAATTTGTATGAGCGTATTCTGCCACACAACAGGTTCTGATCTTAAGTAGTTACTATGATTCAAATTGCAGAATTTATTTTATCATTTTTATTTTAAAACTAAGTGGAAATAGTGTTATAATATTAACAAAACATGTTTGAGATATGAGCAATCACATAAACCTTAAAACAATCTGTATTTATATTACTTTGAATAAAACTAGGCGATGATACTTATTGAATCTTGAACTACTTATTCCCCATTGAACCAGATTTAGAATTTGACTAGCATGAGTAATTAGATATCAATTCGCTTGTCCAATTTCAGAATGATATTCCTATTTACTTACGTGTATTAACTTTATTTTAAACCTATTTTTTCAGTTTCGAATTAGATAGGAAACTATAGCTAACTGCGTTTATCTACTACATTAACTATGCTACTCTAATCTAATCGAATTTATGCAGTTGTTAGTTATTATAACCCATTCCTAATGAATTACAATTGATCTAAAAACTTTCAACCATATTTATGAAAAGAAGAAAGGAAACGAAACAGTCATAGATCAACTTCATATCTTCATTCCTTCAACATGATTTCAATTACATCTTCAGGAAGTAGTGTGTACCTGATCAATTGATATAAACAGTGAGTTCTAGGGAATGAAGGATTAAGAGAGTCAGCAATTGTCACGCCCCAAATCGAGGGACATGACCGGCGCCTGACCGGGTTGCCCCAGTCAAGCGGACCTGGGTGCCTTTCATTCCCACGCGTTACCCCTGTGTTGAATGTTTCTCATTAACCAAATATATTACTAATCATAATTGATTTCACATTAAACAAATAAAACGATACGAGTGATTCATTAACAAGATTTCAATTTTTACAACGCCCGACATAACACAATATATATATATAAGACTGGAGTCCCACAGTTTACATGTCTACAGAGCCTCTAGGATACAAAAGGGAAATACAATACTTGCCGGTAACAAGGCTTCGGCTATACCTTACAAAACCAAAATGAAATCTAAACCGAGTGGCATGAACCACACAAGGCCCCGAGGAAGAAAGGGGCTCACCAAAAACGGGCAGAGGAGGATGAAAGATACTACTGCCGATGAGCTGAAGTGCCTGCTACTGATCCACCTACAATCATGACACGAATGTAGCGCCCCCGGCAAAAGGGACGTCAGTACACTTGAATTGTATTGGTATGTATGGACAAACTTTGTCCCAAGTAAACTCAAGCCATTAAATTACATCAACAATTAATTAAGCCAGCCAACCATGTTTCCACATTTTCCTCATTTCAAATAATTCTCACACAAAGCACTTTCTACGATCAACCAATTTAACAATAACCAATCAATCACGTAAAGCACAAGTAGTCAAACAAAGGGGCAATCGGTGCCCCACAGGTTGCAAACTCTCCTGCTGTCTCCTTTCACAATTTCACATTATTGATTTTTGTATCAATTTTCAATGGCGATTTCGATCGCTTTCCATCCTTATTGCCCCCGACCACCCTTATTACCTCGGCCACCCTTATCACCCCAACCCACACCTTATTTCCCCACGTTATGGCACGCAACACGACCCCGCCTTACAGTTGAAAACACAACAATTTCAAACAGCAGATAAGGTACTACACACAATTTCAACAAGTTCAAATAAGCAACTTACACATTGGTTCATGTTCTCAATTTCTTCTCAATTCAATATCACAACCATGTTACAAGTATTCCAAAATCGAAAATGCCCACATAATCATGTTCAACAATTCACCACAATTAAGGTGTTTCAAATTCCCTCCAAAATAAGCCAAATATGCCATCACAATGGTTGTTCCCAATTCTTTACCAACCTCGATTACCTTTTTATCTTTCAATTCATATTTCATACCACACATAGTTCAACATCAATCAAATGCTCAACAAGGAAATCAAAGGATTACGTAAAATTTCTCAATTTGACACATGCCAAAACAATTCGCACACATTTGGGCGATTTTACAAGAATCAAAATTAGCCATACATACCTGGTGATGATTTTTCCTCCTACTTTATGCTTACCCAAGATATCCTACTCTTGCCAACCTTGTTCTTGAAGACTCTTACTTCTACTCACTTCTTTTACTAGAAATCAAGTTCAATAATCATGCATGAGTGTAAAAATTCTATCTTCAAAAGCTATTATATGCAAACCTCTCTTTACCCAATTAAAACTGAAATCAAAGAAAATAGTTAGGGTTTTTACCTTGAAAATATTGGGGAAGTTGAATCCTTGCCCTAGGATCCCTTGGAATTAAATGGTTGGAACAATCTTTGAAGATGAAAGATTTCTCTCTCTAAAAACCCTCTCTTCTCTATCTAATTTTTGGCAAGATAATATGATAAAATGAAGAAGAAGTGTGTTATATTAAAGAAGAGATCGGGTCAAAATGTTACAAAAATCTGGGCCGGGGTCAATTATGCGGTGCACTATGCGACCGCAGAATCAACATGCGGTCCGCATAGTGACCGCAGAATTGCCCCAAATTTTACACAGGTTCTATTAAGGAATGCGGTCACTATGCGGACCGCATGTTGATTCTGCGGTCGCAAAGTGCACCGCAGATTCGACAATGCGATCGCATATCGACCGCACTTTTGACACGATTTTGGGCAACTCTCTGGAACGTTTTGCGGCAAGAATGCGGTCCGCATGTCAGGTTTGCGGTCGCATTCTTGACCGCATATTTGACATTTTCGGAAAAATTAATTCTCTACATTTTTGAAACTTAAATCACTACCAAGGGTCCGAACCGCGGCGAGCAAGCTCGCCGCGAAGAATTCTACGCATTCCTAACACATTATTCGGACCATGACACCACAGCTACTAGGTTTTATGCACAAAAAGTTTACGGGGCCTTACAGCAATAGACATCAATCAAGTATCAACAGCAATGAGGGCAGAATAACACATCAACAGATGATACTTCAAAGAAGAAAATCCAGCGAATTCAACCCACACAAGTAGAAGACCCAGCGAATTCCACAAAACCGATGAAGCACAACGAGCAGAAGTTCATAAATGTTCAACCAATGTCTAACTCAGAATTATAATGTTTCGAACCCAAAGATGTTTTTTTCAAAATTTCAGAACCTCTTTTTTAATTTGAAAATCTGGACCCTTTTTCAGGCTTATTAGAAGCCTATTTATAGAGTTATTTTGGGGGGAATTTCAAATAAGTTAATTGTATTTCCCTCCCCTTATTATTTCAATTAATTACAGAATAGTCTATTAAAAATGTATCGAACTGCCCTAAGACCCCTGCTAGAAGGTTCTAGGCAGTTCTACTAGGTTATATTAGGTGGGTTTTACCCAATTTCCCCCACTTGCTAAGGTTTATTACATAAATGCTTTTTAACTCTACCTATTATACCCTTTCTTATCTGTGTAATTTCAGAAAAACCACATACTGAAGTCATTTTTGTCCCCATAAGCTTTATTTAATCCACAATAATACCATTTACCATTCCCCTTTTACCCCTTTCATTTAAGTGTTATTACCCGACCTGCGTTAGGTCTGGCAGGATTAGGGTAGTACTTATTTAACAAATAGCCATTAGTCAGTCATGCCTTTAAGACTTAACTAGTTTCAGGTTACAAACCTTTTCAATTTTAGCCTCTTTTACACAAATAGCCATTAATCAGAATTTATGTTTAATTTGCAGATACAGCCACAAAATACTTACATATATAACCTAAGTTCACGTAAGTACTCAAAAGTTCAGAAGAAACTAACACACAAGTCAAGCTGCAAATATAACCAATTTCATGTTATTTTGCAAAAATAACCCTAAAAACGAATTAACTTCCAATTAATCAGAACTCAGAGGAGAAATTTGATAATAGTTGAATTCAATCAACTAAAACCCAATTGAGACAGAGTATAATGAGCAATCACATAAATCTAGCTAATTTATCACATGATTCATACGTAGTTACTATTAGAGACCTAGGAATACTCAGATAACTTCAGGCTTGCATAAGATTCAGGGCAAGTATGAATCAAGATACAGAAACAGAGATAGAAGCTTGCATAGGATAAGTTTCAAGTTCTAAGCATGATAGGCATGTGAAGCAATTAACATAACAAGTTCAAAAACAAAAACAAAAACAAAAAGAATCATGTTTTCAGAAGGATGAACTACTAAAAATGGGGTAGGGTACTTAGCTTTTAGGTTTTTCCTTTTCTTTTTCCTTTTTCTTCTTTCTTTTCTTTTTTTCTTCTTTTCTCTTCGATCTTTTCATTTTCTTGATTTTAGAGACCTTTAGAGACGGTTGGTCTCTGGGGTGTTAGATCTCCCATAATAGGTCGTCCGGGTTTGATTTTGAGTGTAAGGGAAGAGATATGAAGCCATTAGGGTAGTGTTTTGGGGTGGGGTTTGTTTTTGGTACTCGACGGAGAAAGGTTCCGGCGAGTGTTTTTATATTTTCGAAGGGTTAGAGGCTGATTCGAAAGAAACCACTTAGATGGGGTGAAAGATCATTGAAAGACGATCAAGGGGTGTTATTTTGGTGGTCTGATTCATACTTTGGGGTGGTCGCTGGCTAGGGTTCCGGCAACATGGATTTCAAGAACAGGGGTTGTTGGTTTTTGACTGGGGTTAATGGAGTCTTATGGTTGTTTAATGGTGAGGAGGGGTGTTTGGTGGCCTGGTGTTGGCCGGAGATGGAGACTATAGCAGTCTCCGATGGTCTGCATGGGAGACAGTTGAGGAAGGAGGAAGAAGACCTAGGGCGGCTAGGGTTTGTTAAGTGTACGTATGTGTGTGTATAATGACGAGTTGAACGGGAGAAGGGAGGTATATATATCAATCTTAGATCATTGATTGCTGGCCATTGAATTAACTGAGATGAATGGCCAGGATCAATTGTATTGTATATGACATCGTGTCTTTTAATGAGAGATCCCATGAGATATGTTGGATCAGATTGTTTGACGGTTGAGATCAACTTCCTTAAACTATGTCGTTTCGTTTAATTGGCTTATTGGTCTTCAACCATTACATCAGTTGCAATGAACGGATACAATTTTTTACACACGACATCGTTTCTTTAAAAGATGCACCGCTTTATTATGTCCGTTGATCAAGTATAATCAATGGTCCAGATTTGTTCAATTGATACGGTTTTGTTTGGTTAGTATTGGGAGACCGGCCAAAAGTTTGGGCCTGGTCTGTTGTTGAATGCGTTTGGGCTGTGCATTTGTGTATTTGGCCCAAATAAATTATAAAATATATTGTATTTTATATTTTGTTATTTTATGGCTTGTATTTTATTTTATTTTCTAAATTTCTCTTTTATATTTTATACATTTTCCTTTGTATTTATTTTTAACTAATATATTTCTTTCATTTTTCCCATTTTCGCATTTTTCCTTAACTCTCCAATATGTTTTGTATTTTCACTCTATTTTCTGATATTTTGTATTTTTACTTAATTTTCCAATATTTAGCATTTTTGTAATATTTTCCTAATAATTTTTATTTTAATTTTATTGTCAAACAAACACTGGTATTTCACCCAAATCACACAATTGCAAACAAAAAATCATTTTTGTATTATGTTTTGTATTATTTTTTATATATTGTGGAATTTAATTGCTTAAGGCAAAAATCACGTGCTCACGATGGTTGGTATGGGTGAGGTTGGTGATGATATGGGTTGGGGCCTCGGGACCAAGATCTTCTCTCTATGACCGCCACTTTTTTATTCTTCTTATTTCCAATTGATCCTCTCGTTCCCGTCTGAATTGCTTGATTTGTAACCTTGATGGCTGAGTAACTCATAATCTTGTTCATTTTCAAACCTTTTTCCACAAAAATCCCAATCTTCACGACCTCATTAAAGGTCTTTCCGATTACGGACACCAGATGCCTTTAATATGTCGGCTTCTTTCCATTTTGGTCAATGACAATCTATCGGGGATGATTTCGAGATTATACTGAAAATGGTTCGCAAATGATTGAGCCAAATCGTCCCAAATGAACCATCGGGTATGATCTTGACGGGTATACCATTTTAATGCTGAGCCACTGAGGCTTTGACTGAAGTAGGCCATGAATAGTTCATCCTTTCCCCCAGCCCCACGCATTTTGTTGTGATATCCTTGCAGATGGGCCACTGGATCACCATGGCCATCATACATGTCAAATTTTGGCAATTTAAACCCAGCTGGTAGCTGTACCTCGGGGAACAAACATAACTCCTTGTACGGCACACTAACTTGGCCTCCCAGACCCTGCATATTGCGAAATGGCTGCTCAAGGGTCTTCATTTTCCTTGCCATCTCCTTTTGCTCAGGGTTTCTAGCAGGTTTTTCCTCCTCCGTCATAGCGATAAGTGGGGTGTAAGAATCATGTTGCCCGAAGGTGGGTTCTTGAGGGTAGTAATGATTATCCTGGATATGAAATACTGTCACTAGAGGATTTGTCTAAAGCGGCAGGTAGTGGTGCCACATACACGGGAGAGGCCTGGAGTGGTGGTGGTAGAGTTTGTTTAGGTAGTGAGGGTGGTACTTGTGATGTAGTGGCGTAATAGTGCGAGTAAGAACGATATGTAGAAGATGAATTCATGGTGGGTGGTTCTTGGTTCGGATTTGAGGGAGGAATATATGTGGGAATAGCTGGGTAAGAAGGTAAGGGTTGCCCCCTTGACCAAGCCTGATACATTTCCGACATCTGTTATATCAACTTATACATTTCTTCCTTCATGCTATTCACATCTATTACTTCCTTATCCTGGACGGGATCCATGACTGTCGACTCAATTTCTTGGGTTACTGCTTTTGTCATGCTTTTAGAATGAGTGTTGTAGTTGTGATGTGCTAGAATGCCAGTTGCTTACTTTTTTATCTGATACTCATCAATGACAAAAACTTGTTAATAGTTAGATCATAATAGATAAACATCACAAGCTTTAAAAACACAACTTTTGCCTAGAAATTATGCATCATCCCAGCATTATTATTCTTATTTTGAACCGCCAATTTTCTTTTCGGCTTTTCTTTTGCTTTTCTTTGGTTTCCACTCATTTTTTTTATTTCGTTTTTCTATCCTATATGTTTGCCTATCGTACAAGCGATTTGCATATAAGGAAAAATAATGACACATTTTTTGGATTTTCATTGATATTCAAACATTGATTACAAAAGATAATGTTGTACTACAACCTTCTAGATGCAGAAAAATACAAATACAAAAATGCATGCCCTATGAAGACATTAAAGCCCCTAGTTCTTACGAGACATCGTTCGGTCTTACCGCGGGCCTATATGCTAATCCCTTTTGGAGTTTGTCCAGGTCGGTCATCACTTGTTTCACAAAGATCATTGCTGCTGCGGTAAACGTAGACTGGGTCTTATCTTCGGACAATTGACATTTCCGCGTAATGTATTGAGCAATGTTGACAATTATTTCCCTGATGAGCCCTTTCTCTTGAAGCAACCTCCCAATCTGTTCGGCACGAGTATCCAATGTTTGCTAGCTCTTCTTTTGAAGTTGTTGTAGCTCCAATTCTAACCGGGCCATTTCCATGTAGCAATGGTCCCTCTCTACATCAAATTCTTTGGTTTGTTTGTTACTTTTGACCTCGGACATAACAATCTTCTTCCTTAATCGGGCTAATTCAACATTATGTTCATTCTTTAATTATCGAATCATCTGAGCTCTTTCTTCGGTATTCTTGGCCAACTGTTTCTGAACCCCAACTAATTCCTTCTCAACTTTATCTAAATCAAAGCTATAATCATTCACCTTTCGCTGTAGATTTTCAATTAGCTTTTCATCCCCGACAAGTCGAATTGGGGTTTCGGTTGTTGTCCTCATTTTCACAATCTAAGCCTTCAATGTTTCATTTGCATTCCTCAGATGTTTCTTTTTACCCTCATTGGCTACTGCTTGTAAGCTGCTTTCGAATTAGAGGTCCTGAAATTATTTTTCCAACATGCTGATTCTGGCTCAATATTCATTTTCCTTGGCCATCCAATCCCTTTGTTCCTTTGATTGCTCGGCAAGCTCTTGAATATGAGGTCTCTTCATCGGTCTCTCATGCTCAACATCTCTACGGTACTATGCGGAATATCCCGGTGATACATCACCTCTAGCTCGATCTCTCACACATTTGTCTATTCTCAGACATTGGCACTCATTCCATATTTGCTGGATTTTTGCTTCCGGGAATTGCCCATCGGGACTGATCTCTATTTCTTGAAAGCTGAGGTCCCCATGTTTCTGCACAATCTGATATCTTCCGAGTTGTCCTAATACTTGGTATGGCGCATAAGGTTGGATACTCTTGAGACCCATTAATAGAAAATATGACCCTTGTGCTGGCATATATATGACTTCATTGAGGGCAACCATCCATACACCCTTTCTATCTGGCTAGCAGTCATTGATCAGAAATATGTGATCCAACCCATCGATCCTTCTAGCAACTTGGCATCTTTTGTCCTTACGTAGAATTCTTTGATACATGTCTTTTTATACGATCCATAGCTTGAAAACTGAGGGTGGCGACATAAATGCTCTGTCATCCACATTTGAAGAAGTATTTACACCCCTCGAAGAAATCTTCTCCCAATTTGCAGGTCGTGAGAGCACGGAAGATATCGACCACTATCATTGGTGCCAACGTACTATTGTCTTGTGTAAGTAGAGTACTAGCAATACCGGCAACTCTAGTGTCGGTGTTCCCGTCTTTCCTTGGAGATATGATTAACCCCATAAGGCTACCATAAAGGAGAAACACCTGTGTTCCTCCCATTTAGCCCAGTTCGCTTTGCAGCAGAGTTTGTTCATTGGAACATTGAATCCTCCAACGTGGACATATCTGCGGTATATAAAGTTTGTGGTGCAGAACCCATGGACCAAATCTTCATTGTGAACATTTTTGGCGATCTTTAAGGAGTCGAGGAATCTATGCATAGTGATAGCCCTTGGAGTAACCGGATACTTGTCTTTTAAGGGAACCTCACCCTTTCCGATGTAGTTAGCAATTTCCTCCAATGTCGGAGTAAGCTCAAAGTCCTAGAAGTGGAGCACGGTCTGTGCGGGATCCCACCAGGCAACTAAAGCTCGGATAATATCACCTCGAGGTACTATGTCAAGCAGCTCAGTAAGATCTTTTAGATATTTGTTGACTCAATCCTGTCTATCTTGGCCTGAATCATTCCACCACAATCGTAACTCTAGAGGGATCTTGTTCATTAGTGCAAATGATTCATTTTGTATTGTGCTCATCCTGCACATTTATTAAAGGCGATTTATTTAATTAAAAAAGAAAACAAAAAATCTTTTTCAAGGACTATTTTCATTATTTCAAAAGGGTCAACCTTTCCATATTTCACTCGAAAATTTTAAGGCTATTATTATTTTAAAGATAATTGACTTCAAAAGCGGCCATTTTTGAACAAACAGCCTTCCGTCGTCCTTTCGGAACATTCGGCTATTTTCAAAAAACAGCATCACTTTGATTTTATTGATAAAACAAAAAATTCGACATTTTTTAAATTTATTGAAAAGGGGTGGTTGGACCTATCACGGGTTGCCTACGTATCTCGCCTAATGGTGAGAATCAAACTAGCGTAGTTCGGTCAAATTATTTTAAGAACAATTATTTCGACAAAATTATTCCGACTATTTTCAGACTTTTTCTTTTCTAATTTTTGATAGCGTTTCGTCAATATTTCGGTATTGCTATTCTAAAATTGCTATTTTTCTTTCTTTTTGTTTTCAGGTATTTAGCCGGTCAGCATAATAATCCAGGACAAATAAATGCAACATATAATCATGCTCGGTCTTTGATATCCGGGTCACCTGTCTTAGACGGACCCAACCCCTATGTTGAGTCCCCTAAGTCAAATATGATGCAAATATCATCCTAAATCTAGGCTCAATATCCTAATTTTTCATGGTACTAGACTGTGTACCCGAGCGGACAACTCGGATTGAGGAAGGGGCTACGTACCGGGGACCCGCGGGATCGTCCAGCTTTGTAACTTATTCGGCCTCTATTTCTTATTGGGTATTGACTGAACAGAGAGGGGATTCTCAACAAGTAAGCACATATAATTCACGTAATATCAAAGCGGTAAACATATAGCACGTTGATCAAGGCATATAATGAAATCAGATATAATCAAAACAACAATTTAACTGAGCTCGAATTCTTAAACCCTGAACCGAAGTTCTGGGTTTCTTATCCCCAGCAGAGTCACCAGAGCTATCACACCACTTTTTTCGTGTTCCAACTATTTATTACTATACCCCGGGAAGGGATATAATAATAGCAGGGAATGAGTTTTTCCAATAAAAGGACATTCGGAACGGGATTTATTTATTAATTTTTAGGGTCGCCACTTGGGAAAATAATGGTGTCCCAAGTAACCGGTTTAATCCCGAACCGAGGAAATTATGACTCTGTTTAACAGTCCGCGAAACTAGAAATTCGAGTAAGGAATTCTGTTAACCGAGGAGAAGGTGTTAGGCACTCCCGGATTACGTGGTTCTAGCACGGTCGTTCAACAACCGTATTTGTACTATCTCATTTCCTTATATGCTTCAATTTTTTAAAATCTTATTAATATTCCGCTTTGTTGATTTTTAGGACTTGCAACGTCACGAAAACGCATTTCAAGTCACACCGCAACCAGTACGCCTGTGACTTTAGTGAATTTCAGCTTCGCCGGGATTTTAGATTTGGGTCACATAAGATGTGCACCCGTATTAGGAATGTATTTTTTATTTATCGTGCCTATAATGTCTACATCTTTATTATCTTTGGGAAAGACCGTGAAATTCGCTAAACGGTCCCTCCAAGTCTAACATTTACATTAAAATCCATTCGGAGGCCTCGTATTTTTATGTTCGGAACGAGGCTTATCCCTTATTTTAAGGTTCAAACCTATTCGTATACTATTTTATCTATTTTTGTTTTTGCTTCCTAACTTATATCTGTTTTTGGGTTATATTTTAAACTATAACATGGAGTCGAGGCCATTTATTCATTATTGGGCCTTGACTTTGGACTACTTAACAATCCATTATTAAAGGCAATTGGTCTTCTGAAGCCCAACGTACTCTAATGTCCTTACTCGAGAATCCAATTATCCGGTTAATCAGACCTGGGCCTATATTCATGATTAGGCCAAAAATGCATGAACAGAATTTAACAAACTAACAGTTTCCGAACATGATTTAAACAAATGTTTTCAATTGATAAAGAGAACCAATAAAATCATATTATTTCAAAAGATACCAAATTACATTTCAATCACTACTAATTCCAACATCTAACAACCAGCTAAGAATTCTAACATAACAATTTGTATTAGTGTTATTATGCTATACAGCAGGTTCTGATCTTAAGTAGTTATTATGATTCAAATTGCAGAACTTATTTTGTCACTTCAATTTAAAAACAAAGGGAAAACAATGTTGTAATACTAACTAAACATGCTTGTGTTATGAACAATCATAGAAATCATAAAACAATGCTGTATTTAAATCATTTTGAATAAAACTAGGCGATGATACTATTGAAATTTGAACTACTTATTCCTTATTGAACCAGATTTAGAATTTGATTAGCATGAGTAATTAGATATCAGTTCGTAGGTCCAATTTCAGAATGGTATTCTTATTTACTTAGGTATATTAACTTTATTTTAACCTTTTTTTTTAATTTTGAATTAGATAATAAGTTATAACAAAATACATTTACCTACTACATTAACTATTCCACTCTAATCTAATCGAATTTATGCAGTTGTTAATTATTAAAACCATTCCTAATGAATTACATGAATTCTAAATATCTACAGCTATGACAAAAATGGAAATACAAGTACAAATGGAAATTATCATGCGTTTCATTCCTTCAAAACACTTCAATTACATCCTTGAGAGATAGTAGTGTACCTGATCAAATTGAGATAAACAATGAGTTCTAGGGGAATGAAGGATGAAGAGAATTAGCAATAGACAGCAACCAAGTATTAACAACAATGAAGACAAATTAACACATCAACAGGTGCAATTTCAAAGTAAAAAACCCAGCGAATTCAACCAAACAAGTAGAAGAGCTAGTGAATTCAACCAAACAGATGAATAACCACAAATAGAAGTCCAAAATATCACTCGAACCACCAACAATGAAACCGTAGCAGTATTTCAGTGTATTTCAGCGTACCTCTTTCCAATTATCTAAGTGTAACGACCCGACCGGTCGTTTTGAGCTCTGGCGCGTCATTCAGCAGATTGATGCCATGAACAGCTTCATCTCAGGTATATTGACTTGTGTGTATGGTCAGAAGTCAAATTCAGGAAGTTTGGAGTCAAATCTAAATGGAAATTCTCATTTTGAAAGCTTAAAGTTGAAGAACTAGACTACGATTGGAATTTTGAGTAAATGACCTCGGAATTTGGATCTAAAAGTTCCAACATGCTCGTATGATGATTTTAAACTTGGATGTATGTCCGGATTTGGTTTTTGATAACCCGTGAGCATTTCAGCGTATATGGTGGAAGTTAGTATTTTAGAAGGATTTCATAAATTTGGGTTGGAAGGCATTTTAGAGTTATAGATGTCCGTTTGGGATTCCGAGTCTGCGAATAGATCCATATGGTGATTTTGGAGTTGGGAACGCGATCGAAAGTGAATTCGGGTGTCCGGAGGTCATTTTGAAGTCAACTGGCAAAATATATGAATTTGAAGGTTTATGAGAAAATTCGACCGGAAGTGAAAATTTTGATATCGGGGTCGGAATGCGATTCCGAAAGTTCGTACAAGTCCGTAATGTCGAGTGTGACTTGTGTGCAAATCTTGAGTCAATTCGGATCGATTTTGGTAGGAAATGGAACAATTAATCTCTTTAAGGAAAGCTTAAGTTGGAAAAAGTCAACTCAATGTTGACTTATGAGTTAGAGGGATCGGAACTGAATTCCGATGATTCGGTTAGTTTCGGGGGATGATTTAAGACTTAGGAGCGCAATCGGAAGTAATTTTGGAGGTCCGGAGAAGAAGTTAGCCTATTTTGGCGAAGTTGGAATTTTGGCGGAATCCGATCGATAGGTGATATTTTGATCCGGGAGTCGGAATGGAATTCCGATAGTTGCAGTAGCTTAGTTAGGTGATTTTGGATATGTCTGCAAATTTTCAGGTCATTCGGACATCGTTTGGTCGGGTTTTTGATCGAATGTGAATTTTGAAAGTTTAAGTTTAAGTTTGAATCGAATTCTAGGATTTTGGTGATTTTGATGTTTAAGGTATCGTTTTTTTATCCGAGCAAGTTTGAATGAAGTATTAGGTTGAGTTTGTATTTTTGGTTGAGGTCCCGAGGGCCTCGGGGTGATTTCGGATGCCTAACGAGCATTTTTGGTTTTGGAAATAGTTGCTGTTGTAGCAGATTTTCAGCAGCTTTTTGGCTACTTTGGGAGCTGATATCTTGTAATCTATAAGTAATTACCAAAAGTGCAAAACACGAAAGTTGTAGACCTTCGTGTGTAGTTTCCAGAAAGCTAAAGAACTCGTAATTTGGATATATGTACTGAAAGTTATGACCGACGGAAAAGGACTGCTGGAGCAATAGGATGTACAACTTGTAAAGCACAGGTGCAGGGTACAACTCGACGAAGCACGGGCAGATTCTTTTTTTTACACGAAATTGGTTTATTTCTTTCATTGATTTCATTTCGTTTGGATGATTTTGGAGAGCTTCAAGAGGGGATATCATCGGGTATTCATCGGAGGTAAGTTTCTTGACTCAAAAACATCATTTTATGGTAGAATTAACATCAATCTTCATGAATTTGGGTAGAAATTATGAAGGATGGTGGCCTAGATATTGAAAACGAAAGTTTGGGTTTTGGAAGGCCAATCGAACTCCGATTTTAGTAAATTTTATATGTACGGACTCGTGGCGAGACGAGGGTTCTGGAAATATGAGTTTCGAGATTTTTCGAGATGTGGGCCGGGGCTCGGGTTTTGCCAATTTCGTGATTTTTGATATTTTTCGAGTTCTTTCGATTGGGTTATGTTCCATTAGCCTATTTTGATATATTTGTGCTGATTTGTGCTAGTTTTGACGTGTGTGGATGCCGGTTCGAGGAGCTAAGGCGTCGCGGGCCTGAGCTTTCGTCGGTTCAGGTGGGTAATTCTTGTAAATGATGTCCTGAGGGTTAGTAAACCTCGGACTTGCACATCTTAGTGCTGTGTTGAGGTGACTTGCACGTCGGATAACGGGCGTGGGGTAGAGCACCATTGGGGATTGTGACTTGGTCCGTCCCGCGTAATAAATAATAACTCCTAATTGTTGAAGTGAATTGGACTAATTATCATGTTTGGACTTCGTGCCAATTATTTGAGTCCTTCAGGGATTGGTATCACTGTTTTGATAACACCGTGCATATTTTATTCTAATTTAAGGTTTTAAATGGTATTTTTGCTATTTAGCATTCTTATAAGGTTATGAAAAACTTGAACAAGGTCTTAATAATATTTTAGCTGTGAGCTAATGTGATATTGTTGCCCGTAGGGCTTTTCTTGATTATTTGTTAGACTGATTGGGGCCGAGGGCCATATGTTAGGACATGACATTTTATGTGAGCATATGCATACACATGCATGGATCGGACTGCACGCCGCAGTGGTATACGGATCGGGCTGCGCGCCGCAGCAGGTGTGATATTAATATTGTGCTTGGGCTGTAGGAGCCCCTCCGGAGTCTGAACCCCCACGGTGAGCACGGGTACCCAAATTGGATCGGGCTACACGCCGTAGCGGTCATATGCATTGCATGGCATACATACATTGGTTTGCGTGCACTACGTGTCATAACATTCAGCACTCATACATTATTGGCACACATGCATTAGTTGCCTTATTGACCGGATCTCCTGGTGTAAATTGATAAGGAGTGCTGAGCCCGAGGGGCTGATTTGAGTGCGGACTTGCACTGCTTGAGATTGTATCCAGGTATTGGTATATTATTATGAAAGAAAGTAGCTAAAATTGAGTTTTCTAAATAATCTACTCACTTATGCTTGAAAGGAATAAAAAGATAGTTCCGTATTGTGTAGCATGAGATAGTGCCAATCGTGGTCTTCTTCCCTTCAGCATTATTTACTTTTATTACTGCTGAGTTGGAAGTACTCACACCCGACTCCCTGCACCTTGTGTGCAGATTCAGGTACATCACAGCAGGGCTGATTCTATTGCGGCTCGGGAGTGCTTTTGGACAGTCGAGGTAGCTGCCAGCGTTCGCAGGACCTGATTCTCCAGTTTGTCTGTATTTTTGTTCTGATCATCCCACACTTGTGCACGGTTATATTCACTATTTACACTTTGTATACTCTGTAGAGGCTCATGACTCTTGACCCTTCGGTCTATGGGAGTTGGCACGTGTTGGGACTTGGTTCCCTGTTTTTAATATATCTATCACTATTATGCTTAAATTTGATAAAGTGAGCTTGTGGCTCCGTGATTGTTGTTAATTGGTCGGGCTGGCCTAGCAGTGTGCTGGGCGCCATCACGACCGGATTTGGGGTCGTGACAAGTTGGTATCAGAGCCTAGGTTTACTAGGCCTCGTGAGTCTTGAGCCGGTTAGTAGAGTCTTGTGGATCGGTACGGGGACGCCTGTACTTATCCTCGGGAGGCTGCGAACCTTTAGGAAACACTTCACATTTCTTGGAATTCTTATCGTGCGTACTTGATTCAGCTTGAGATATACCCTTTTGAAACTCCTTCCGCACGTCTGTGTACGCTTCGAGCGCTAAGTAATATAATTGCCTTGAGGGCTTGTGATTCCCTGATCGAGGGGCGAGATATAATCTCTGTGAATTCATGTTGGGCCAGTCGGGAGGACTTGAGGCCAGATCCTTGTCTATGGCTTGAGCACCAAGGTACTAATTTCGCGAGTCGGTATTACGAAGTTCATACGATCAATATTGATCTTTATTGTGATTTGATATGTAGCCCTAGCTATAGGCGTGAGAAATATTCTCATCGCCTCTTAATGGGAAGGTAAAGTGCCTTATGTGTAGTGGAACGAGTTCAAACTCAGGAAGACTAAAATGATTATGCTATGTGTATCATAGTGGAAGGTATTGTGCTGAAATGATAAATTGAGGCGAGGTAGGTGGATTGATTCTGATGTGTAATTGAAGGGTATTTGATATATGTTATGATTTGAGCAGGTACAGTACATGCTCAGGTGTAATAGTGATAAGATAATTCGTATAGTATTGAGATTTAATGTTGTTGAAATGCATTGTGGATGTATTGTTAGAATGGTTTGGTGATTCTCTGGCAGGTGGATAGGCCAATTTACAAAGGAAACTCTGCAAAACTTTTTGGAAAATTTGGGACTTAGAAAGATTTCTGTCACCTAAAGAGAGTGGGCTTATTGGTGGTGCATGTATATCTGCAAGAATTGTAGAAGAGCTAAGGTCTCTGATGATTCGAGTCTCTGTCAAGGCTTGTACATGACTTGAGTTTAATCTCATATTAACATTTCGGCATCACTTGAGTAATAATGATATGAGTGGTTGAAAGTGCTTTGATGAATGGCTTCGAGCTAAGTTGGGGAGGTTGCTATTGATTAATTGATTGCACTATTGTGTGCTATGTTGATTCTGTCTCTAAGTATGTTGGGAAATTCTGGTAAAGGTTATGGTGTTTCGTAGATCTGATGAATTACTAGGGTGTTGTGAACTTATGTTGGTAAAGAATGTTCGGTGTATCGAAAAGAAAGATAGCTAATTGTATCCGTATGTAATCATTATCTGCAGTGTCAGAGTTCTAATAAGGCACGAGTGGTTCTGTTCAATAAGACAGTCGAATTACAGATGAATAAGGATGACTGACACCCAAGAATTGTTTACGGTGTTCAAGATTTTACTTGTAACAGTCAGGTGTCTTAAGATTTTTGCATGTGGCTAAAGATGGTGGTTTCGTTAGAAGAGATCGGTACTTGTGTTATATTATGTGAATGATGGGATTCTATGTAATCCGTATTGGAAGGTAATGATAACGAATTCAAATCGCAAGAGGTTCATCAAAATAAAGTGTGGTAGAATGTGGTACTTCTGGGAAACATTGAGAGAGTATTCAGTGACCTATGGGTCTTAGACCGTGTGGTCTTGTGTACGAGTCTTGTGAGGTAAAAAGGGGTTGAGGCATTGTCGTACTACAATATAGACTGATATGAAATTAATGATGAATCAGAAAGGAAACTGGGTAAATGGAACAACTTGTTAATAAACCAGAATGGTATAAAAAGGAATACTATTGATTACTGGTATGTGGTTGAAGTAATGAGTCTTGCAGGCATTGCAGCAAAGCTCTTGAGTGCTGGCAGTTGTGTAACTTGATATAGGTAAAAGGACTCAGTCCTGGCAGTTAAACTTATGCAATGAATGGGAAGAAATAGTTTGTGATGTGTTTTATCATGGTTTGAAGATGAGTATATTCCTGTTGGTATGCAAGGCTTGGAATGTGTAATGAGTTTTTTTTTTCTATATGGGATCATGAAAGCCCTTGACTAGTTGAGTGCGCCGATGGTTGCGGCGTAGGATATGAATATGAATTTCCATGTTATCATAGTGTGGTATGGTATATGCGATGTGTTATAGAAAGTTGATAATGGCATATTCAAGGTTTTGTGATCAGTTCATAATATATGGGGAGTCATTAAAATTATTTAGCAGCGCGGGCGGCTGCAGGTGATTTAAAGAATCGATCTTTCTGGTGACTAAAGAAAATGGTACTGCTATTCTAGTAATTTGGCAGGGTATATGGTCCAAAAGGACAAGGTAATGTAAACTGATAATATCTAGTGGTATGGTGGTATTCTCTTGTTGGATCAACTGTAATAATTGAGTCGTTGATGGCATAGTGAAATTTCTGAATGGCTTTCGTGGTATGAATGGACGCTTGATGTGCATTATGTATTCGTACGGTGAAGTACGGAATCAGGCACAGTGATTCATGTGTTATATATGTGTTGGAGATTAGAAGTTCTCGTAATCCGCCTATGCAGTGGTTGTATATCGTGTGTATCGGCACCGTTTAACGATCATTGGAAGTTGGAAGCCCTAGTGGCTCTCCCTTAGCTCTATATAATGAATTTGGGTTATGAGACTTGATTGCAGATTGGTTGTCATAAGTCAGGTTGCCTAGACTAATGTGATATGGACTATGTCGGAAATGGCACAAATTGCGTAGCAGAGTGCATCAGAGTATGCTTCAACAGGGTAGTTGCACCCAAAATCAGCGGACGGATGGTAGGTATTGCTTTGTCGGTTGGGCCTTTGTGGCGGATGTCAGTGTAGAGGTATTTACCATTGATTCAGTTCCGGTATTGAGGAACGTTGTCGGATGCGTTTCATGTGGCCAAGCTTGAGGCTATATATATGTTTGTTGTAATGAGCAACTTGACTCAATGTGCATTTCCCCTTGCGAGATTTATGCGTGGATCGGGTGGCATGCCGCCACAGGTATGGTATCTGGATCGGGTGGCACGCCGCCACGGGTATGTTATTGGAACGGGTTGCGCGCCGCAACAGTGTGATGTGGAAAATATAGTTTCCTATAAGTTACTTTGTATACAATACTTCCTAGCTTTTAAGGAATAGTCCGTATTGGGTACCGCTCGGGGAATAGCACATCGGTTGTATCCATTCAGGATTTGATAGCATATATTAAATGTATCACCGCGGGTGTGATTGATTGCTTGAGTTCAGACCTAAATATGTGCGTGGCTGACCGTTTTGAGCATGGTGACTTGAGGTGCTCCATGAGTAATAGTGCTTGGATAGAATCGTGAGTTGTGGCAAGGCCACGTGATGTTATGACCTTTCGAGGAGGATTCAAGTACCCTAATTCTATGATGTGAGACGAGATCTCAGTTCTATGTTATGATGGTACGGGTGAATTGAACTATAGCTCTTTTGTGTGAGTTAGTTGTCATGATTTGAGTGTGTTCGGGTCGTTTTTTTTATTGGAGCATGTGTTGTGATCATTGTGGCTTAGGCCGATGCTGAGGTGTCGTGTCACCAATGCGGTGTGTTATAATCGACAAGATCATTGGAGTCATTAATGAGTACGAGCATATTTGATCTCAGCTCGTTAGAAAGGTAATATCGAGGTTTGGCTCCGAAATCTATTGTGGTCATATGAGTAAAGTGATGCAAAGTGTGAATTCAACAAAGTTATGCATTAATGTTTGGGTACAACATGTGGAGATTGATATGGTGGTCGAATGATGGAAACGGACTTGGCAGGAAATTCAGGGTGTTGGAATTTGGCCTAATGGCTTATTCGCTTGAATAAAGAATTATATCCATAGAATTATATAGCTAATGTGCTCAACTAAGTAGTGGTAGCACGGAAGGTGCATGATGTGTTAAACAAGTTATTTGAGACTACATCATCGTAGTTCTCAGCACGTTCGAGGACGAACGTATGTTTAAGTGGGGGAGATTGTAACGACCCGACCGGTCGTTTAGAGCTCTGGCGCGTCATTCAGCAGATTGATGCCATGAACAGCTTCATCTCAGGTATATTGACTTGTGTGTATGGTCAGAAGTCAAATTCGGGAAGTTTGGAGTCAAATCTAAATGGAAATTCTCATTTTGAAAGCTTAAAGTTGAAGAACTAAACTACGATTGGAATTTTGAGTAAATGACCTCGGAATTTGGATCTAAAAGTTCCAACATGCTCGTATGATGATTTTAAACTTGGACGTATGTCCGGATTTGGTTTTTGATAACCCGTGAGCATTTCTGCGTATATGGTGGAAGTTAGTATTTTAGAGGAATTTCATAAATTTGGGTTGGAAGGCATTTTAGAGTTATAGATGTCCGTTTGGGATTCCGAGTCTGCGAATAGATCCATATGGTGATTTTGGAGTTGGGAACGCGATCGGAAGTGAATTCGGGTGTCCGGAGGTCATTTTGAAGTCATTTGGCAAAATATAAGAATTTGAAGGTTTATGAGAAAATTCGACCGGAAGTGAAAATTTTGATATCGGGGTCGGAATGCGATTCCGAAAGTTCGTACAAGTCCGTAATGGCGAGTGTGACTTGTGTGCAAATCTTGAGTCAATTCGGATCGATTTTGGTAGGAAATGGAACAATTAATCTCTTTAAGGAAAGCTTAAGTTGGAAAAAGTCAACTCAATGTTGACTTATGAGTTAGAGGGATCGGAACTGAATTCCGATGATTCGGTTAGTTTCGGGGGATGATTTAAGACTTAGGAGCGCAATCGGAAGTAATTTTGGAGGTCCGGTGAAGAAGTTAGCCTATTTTGGCGAAGTTGGAATTTTGGCGGAATCCGATCGATAGGTGATATTTTGATCCGGGAGTCGGAATGGAATTCCGATAGTTGCAGTAGCTTAGTTAAGTGATTTTGGATATGTCTGCAAATTTTCAGGTCATTCGGACATCGTTTGGTCGGGTTTTTGATCGAATGTGAATTTTGAAAGTTTAAGTTTAAGTTTGAATCGAATTCTAGGATTTTGGTGATTTTGATGTTTAAGGTATCGTTTTTTTTTTGTCCGACCAAATTTGAATGAAGTATTAGGTTGAGTTTGTATTTTTGGTTGAGGTCCCGAGGGCCTCGGGGTGATTTCGGATGCCTAACGGGCATTTTTGGTTTTGGAAATAGTTGCTGTTGTAGCAGATTTTCAGCAGCTTTTTGGCTACTTTGGGAGCTGATATCTTGTAATCTATACGTAATTACCAAAAGTGCAAAACACGAAAGTTGTAGACCTTCGTGTCTAGTTTCCAGAAAGCTAAAGAACTCGTAATTTGGATATTTGTACTGAAAGTTATGACCGACGGAAAAGGACTGCTGGAGCAATAGGATGTACAACTTGTAAAGCACAGGTGCAGGGTACAACTCAACGAAGCACGGGCAGATTCTTTTTTTTACACGAAATTGGTTTATTTCTTTCATTGATTTCATTTCGTTTGGATTATTTTGGAGAGCTTCAAGAGGGGATATCATCGGGTATTCATCGGAGGTAAGTTTCTTGACTCAAAAACATCATTTTATGGTAGAATTAACATCAATCTTCATGAATTTGGGTAGAAATTATGAAGGATGATGGCCTAGATATTGAAAACGAAAATTTGGGTTTTGGAAGGCCAATCGAACTCCGATTTTAGTAAATTTTATATGTACGGACTCGTGGCGAGACGAGGGTTCTGGAAATATGAGTTTCGAGATTTTTCGAGATGTGGGCCGGGGCTCGGGTTTTGCCAATTTCGTGATTTTTGATATTTTTCGAGTTCTTTCGATTGGGTTATGTTCCATTAGCCTATTTTGATATATTTGTGCTGATTTGTGCTAGTTTTGACGTGTGTGGATGCCGGTTCGAGGAGCTAAGGCGTCGCGGGCATGAGCTTTCGTCGGTTCGAGGTGGGTAATTCTTGTAAATGATGTCCTGAGGGTTAGTAAACCTCGGACTTGCACATCTTAGTGCTGTGTTGAGGTGACTTGCACGTCGGATAACGGGCGTGGGGTAGAGCACCATTGGGGATTGTGACTTGGTCCGTCCCGCGTAATAAATAATAACTCCTAATTGTTGAAGTGAATTGGACTAATTATCATGTTTGGACTTCGTGCCAATTATTTGAGTCCTTCAGGGATTGGTATCACTGTTTTGATAACACCGTGCATATTTTATTCTAATTTAAGGTTTTAAATGGTATTTTTGCTATTTAGCATTCTTATAAGGTTATGAAAAACTTGAACAAGGTCTTAATAATATTTTAGCTATGAGCTAATATGATATTGTTGCCCGTAGGGCTTTCTTGATTATTTGTTAGACTGATTGGGGCCGAGGGCCATATGTTAGGACATGACATTTTATGTGAGCATACGCATACACATGCATGGATCGGACTGCACGCCGCAGTGGTATACGGATCGGGCTGCGCGCTGCAGCAGGTGTGATATTAATATTGTGCTTGGGTCGTAGGAGCCCCTCCGGAGTCTGAACCCCACAGTGAGCACGGGTACCCAAATTGGATCGGGCTACACGCCGTAGCGGTCATATGCATTGCATGGAATACATACATTGGTTTACGTGTACTACGTGGCATAACATTCAGCACTCATACATTACTGGCACACATGCATTAGTTGCCTTATTGACCAGATCTCCTGGTGTAAATTGATAAGGAGTGCTGAGCCCGAGGGGCTGATTTGAGTGCGGACTTGCACTGCTTGAGATTGTATCCAGGTATTGGTATATTATTATGAAAGAAAGTAGCTAAAATTGAGTTTTCTAAATAATCTACTCACTTATGCTTGAAAGGAATAAAAAGATAGTTCTGTATTGTGTAGCATGAGATAGTGCCTATCGTGGTTTTCTTCCCTTCAGCATTATTTACTTTTATTACCGCTGAGTTGGAAGTACTCACACCCGACTCCTCGCACCTTGTGTGCAGATCCAGGTACATTACAGCAGAGCTGATTCCATTGCGGCTCGGGAGTGCTTTTGGACAGTCGAGGTAGCTGCCAGCGTTCGCAGGACCTGATTCTCCAGTTTGTCTGTATTTTGTTCCGATCATCCCACACTTGTGCACAGTTATATTCACTATTTACACTTTGTATACTCTGTAGAGGCCCATGACTCTTGACCCTTCGGTCTATGGGAGTTGGCACGTGTTGGGACTTGGTTCCCTGTTTTTAATATATCTATCACTATTATGCTTAAATTGGATAAAGTGAGCTTGTGGCTCCGTGATTGTTGTTAATTGGTCGGGCTGGCCTAGCAGTGTGTTGGGCGCCATCACGACCGGATTTGGGGTCGTGACACTAAGGTTGAACCCAAATTTCTGAACTCTAATGTGTGGAACCCCTAATTGCCAATCAATGTCCAACCCCAGAATCTCTCTCGAAATTCTAACTGTGGAACCCTTTAATTCAAAGATGTCCACCCTAATTCTCAAATATGGAACCCAAATTTCTGAACTCTTTTTCCAACCCTTTTTACAGGCTTAGAGAAGCCTATTTATAGAGTTACTTTGGGGGGGGGGGGATTTCAAATAAATTAATTCTATTTCCCTCCCCTTATTTTTTCTATTAATTACAGAATGGTCCATTAAAAATGTATCGAAATGCCCTAGAACCCCTGCTGGAAGATTCTGGGCAGTTCTATTAGGTTCTATTAGGTAGGTTTTACCCAACTATCCTCACTTGCTAAGGTTTATTACACAAATGTCTTTTAGCTCTACCTATTATACCCTTTATTATCTAAGTAATTTCAGAAAAACCAAGCATTAATGTCATTTTTATCCCTGTAAGCTCTATTTAATTCACAATAATACCATTTACCCTTCCTCTTTTACCCCTTGTATTTATTTGTTATTACCCGACCTGCCTTAGGTCTGGCAGAACTAGGGTATTCACTTATTTAAGAAATAGCCAACCTAAGTCATGTCTTTAAGACTTAACCAGTTTCAATTTATAAACCTCTTCACATTAGCCACTTTTACACAAATCGCCATTAATCAGAATTCATTCTTAATTTGCAAACATAGCCACAAAACATTACACATATAACCTAAGTACACAATAAGTACTCAAAAATTCAGAAGAAACTAACATACAAATCAAATTGCAATAATAGCCACATTCATGTTGTTTTGTACAAATAACCCTAATCACGAATTAACTTCCAATTAATCAGAACTCAGAGAAAAAGTTTGATAATGGTTGAATTCCAATTAACTAAAACCTAATCGAGATAGAATATAATAATCAATCACATAAAACTGGCTAATTTAGCATATGATTGATGAGTAGTTACTATCAGAAGCCTAGGAATACTGAAATAACTTCAGGTATGCATAAGATTCAGGGCAAGTACGAATCAAGATACCAAAACAGATATAGAAGCACGCATAGGAACAATTTCAAGTTCTAAGCATGATAGTCATGTAAATCACTTAACAGAACATGTTCAAAAATAAAAAGAATATGGTTTTCAGAATGGATGAACATATGAAAATCTACGACTAAAGACAGGGTAGGGTACTTAGCTTTTAGGCTTTTCCTTTCTTTTCCTTTTCTTTTTTCCTTTTCTTCTTTCTTTTCACTTCGTTCTTTTCATTTTTTCTTGATTTTCAGAGACTATTTGTCTCTGGGTATTAGATCTCCCAAAATAGGAGATCAGGATTTGATTTTGAGTGTATAGGAGGGGATATGAGACCTGGGGTAATGTTTTGGGAGTGGGATTTGTTTTTTTTTGGTACTCGCCGGAGTAGGGTTCCGGCGAGGGTTTTTCGATTATTCGACAAGTTAGAGGCAGAGTCAAAGGAAACCACCTAGGTGGAGTGGTAGATCGTCTAAAGATGGTCAAGGGGTGTTATTTTGGGAGTTTGGTTCATACTTTAGGGTGGTCGCCGGCTAGGGTTTCGGCGACCAAAATTTCGACAACAAGGGACTGTTGGTTTTTTGGTCGAGGTTAATGGGGTTTATGGTGGTTTGGAGGTAAGGAGGGGTGTTTGGTGGCTAGGCTTTGGCCAGAGTCGGAGGCTGAGTCAGTCTCCGGTGATCTCCATGGGAGACTGGGAAGAGAATGAAGAAGATTGAGACGGCTAGGGTTTAGGCATCTAGAATGTGTGTGTGTATAATGAGCGTCTGAAAGGGAATGTGATAGATATATATTAAAAATGCGTTGTTAATTCCTGGCCATTGGATCAATTGAGATGAACGGCGAGGATCTTTTGGATCTTAAACACCGTCATTTGAATTAATGAGAGGTCTCATGAGGTCCGTTAGATTAAATTGTTTAACGGTTGAGATCAATTTCTTTAAACTATGTCGTTTTGTTTAATTGGCTCATTAGCCTTGTTCGTCTAATTAATTGTATTGGACGGCTGAGATTGGGTTTACATACGACGTCGTTTCCTTTGTGAGGGAACCGCCTTACCATGTCCGTTGATCAATTACGATCAACGACTCCGATTTGTTCAACTTGGTACGGTGTCGTTTGGTTAGTACTGTGGGAGACCGGCCAAAATTTTTTGGCCTGGGCTGTGAGTGTTTTGGGCTATGCAATCTTTGTGTATTTGGCCCAATATTAATTATACAATGTATTGTATTTTTGTATTTTATTATTATGTTACTTGTATTTTATTTAATTTGTTGTATTTTCTTTGTGTATTTTATACTTTTTCTTTTGTATTTATTTTACAACTGATATATTTCCTTTATTTTCAATTTTTTTGTATTTTTTCCTTGATTTCCGATATTTTTTGTATTTTTGTTTAATTTTATAATTTCTAGCATTTTTTGTGATATTTTCCTAATTAATTCCTTTTGTATTTTCATTTCAATTTTATTTTCATACAAACACTGGTATTTCATCATTTCACACAATTGCAAACAAAAAATCATTTTTGTATTATTTTAACATATTTTGGAATTTAATTGCTTGTGGCAAAAATCACGTGCTCACAAGAACAATTCAATTATTTATTAGGTTAGTAATTAGAGTTTGATCACGACTCAATTTCTGATCCTCCATTGAATTTGAGTCCTAGACCAATCCAAACTCCAACCCTTATTGAGATGTGTTCTCATCTCATAAAGAGACTTCTCCTCCTTATCCCATATGCAATCTTTTCGATCAGTTCAGAAGATATTCAGAATTTGCTTGATCCCAAAGACTTATCTTCTTCACGCGCATCTCATGTGTATGGGCCATAACCACTATGTCTCCTAAGATGGACCTGGTCTTTCACTGAGTTCATTTGTCATTCTTCAAAACTTCAACTGAGCGTGTGCCAACAAATTCCCCCTTTTTGATGAGGAAAAACTCTTTACTTTTACTGATCAGAGAACTTGTGGAACTCAGCTAAATTATCAACACTTGAAAAATTTAACTCATCATTAAGGGCCATATTTAATTAGGTCATAAACATCACTGTTTCAGAAAATAGACACAATTTCTTCTTAAGCATAATATCTTCCCCTTTTTGGAATCATTTAAAATTTGCATAAAGATGTGAATCCCAGAATATTAATAATTACTCATAGCCACTACGGCAACTTCAAGTGAAAGCATGCTTTAGTTATCAAAAAATCAACTTGACAAAAAATAACTATTAAGATCAGAATCGTCATAAAACAAGAGAAATGCAAATTGTCATTGATAAGGCAGTGCTTCTACAAGACAATCCACAAAAAGAAAGAACAAAAACAACCAACCACAAGCAAAAACAAGAAAAATCCCTAATCTGGGTCTTTGGGGGTTAACTAGACTGGTTCAAAGACAGTGCTGGAGGACCTAAGGCCTGTAGGAACTATAGGGTTGGGATTGCAGAAGATTGAGCATTGTTTTAAGCATCCGTTCACCCTATTCCTTTTCTTTTGCTAGCTCATATTTCAGGCTATTCTTTCATTTTCAAGTTCAGCAACTCAAGCCTTGAGCCTAGAAATCTTAGAATCTTTTGTCCCACACTCTTGAACCAAAGCCCATAACCTTGATGTTCATTGGAGTCTTCAAAGATGAACCAGGTTCAACTGGAGCAACACTGAGGAGATAGTCACAAGCCTGCAGGATTTTGATACCAAAATGGTCCTTGCTGGAGGCCATCTTCCATTTCCTTAAGGGAATATTCAACCTATCCAGCACAGTAGTCAGTATGAACCCAAAAGGGGTAGCAGGAGCCTTGGAGCCATTTATGACCATGTGCAGCAGCTTGACAATGAAGGCAGGCCAGTTTATTTGCTTTGCTCTCACAAGGCATTCCTAAAGAACCAAGTCCATGTAGTTAGTAGTATGTCTCCTCTCCTGTCTGGGCAGCAAACACTTGTTCATATATTCAAATAGCAACTTGTGTTCAGGCTTCATTTCACTTTTCTATACAAATCTTGCCTCTGGCACATCCTCAGTAGACTCAGTATCACACAAATCCCTAGTGATTTGGAGAGAACTAGGAAGCTCATCTAGACAAGGTAACCTCTGCCTAGTGTAGTCATCATAGCCCTCGCATGTCATGTCCAAAATTGTCCCCAATTTAGGTGCATCAAATTGCACCTTCACTCCCCCTAACCGCAGTGGTGACTTCTCCATTTTTCACAGTGGCATTTGCTATGAACTCAATCAGTTCCTTTCTTGCTAGCCTTCCATCCAGTTGAAGAACCACGTCCTTCCAACCTTGTGCAGCTAGAGCATCCACCAACCTCATCATGCCTGGCTCCTCCAAGTCTTTCAGCAACCTCCCCTTTAGAATCTTTCTCCTGCCAAAGATGGCAAATCGATCTTGTTCCTTTTCAGACTCCTCCCCTTCTTCTTCTCCACTCCACTCGTATTCTTCTTCTTCTCCACTCCACTCTTATTCTTCTTCTTCATTAACTTTTACTTGTTTTCCCTTTACTGTAGACCTTGTTTTATTGGCCAAGGAGGGTTCAGCAGATACATATTTTGAAGACTTCTTTGTAGGAGTCTTGGTTCCTTTTGGTTTGGCAATGGGAACCTCCATAGTTGTACCGCTCTTTTGATGGACCGGTTCCATATCCTCCTCTTCAGCAACCTCAGAACTTTCCACAACTCTTTATTTTCCTTTTTTCCTTCTTATTTTTATTGCTTGCCTCTAGGGCTTTCTGCAATTCTGCCTCACTTTGCCTTACTCTACTTCTAGTAGCTCTCAACTTTGGTGCTGAAGTGACAGTAGACTTAGCAGATGACACCTTGCTTTTGTTTGTTTGCTTTGAGGCAGTTGGAGCCTTTTGAGAGGAAGCTTTGTGCTTTTTGGGATCATAGCTTGCTCCATCATTCTTCAGAATGTAAGCCAAGGTTTCTTCCACAGATGGAATAGGTGTATCTTGTTATTCACTCAGGTGCACAAGACCTTCGGCGGCCTCTGATAATAGGTGAATTTGATAATATTTATGCCCTAAATAATCACACTTTATTGTTGTTGTGATATTGTTTATGATGACAAAATTCTTTTATTAGTGTTTTTAGTGTGTTATACGTACACATGAGCTAATGAAGACTAAAAGAGCAAGTTTTGGAGTCAAAGGATGGTGAAAAAGGCCAAAGTTGGTACAAGTCATGAAATTATGCTGAAAATAGTCGGGAAGGTGTGATTCCAAGCTATATAGATGTTATGGCATGAATTTAAGTTATTTGGAGCTTTGAACTCTGATTAAAAGCTCATGGAATTAAGCCGGGATCGCGTTAGGGGGTAAAATTTGATAGTTTAGTACAAACAAAGACTTGATGAGGCATATTGCACATTGTCTAGTAAATTGGACATAACCGTTTGCTCAAAACCCCGTTTTGGCTCCATAATATATGGTTGAAAAATAACTCAAAGGGATAACTTTAATGTTTTTGGTTTGTCTAAATTACAAATGGAAGAGTGTAAAATACTGCGGTTTCACCGCGATCGCGGTGAATCCGCAGCAGAAGAGGCCTGCGGAAGATTTTGATGTTCAAAGGAGTGGATTTTCCGCGGTCCATCCGCGACCGCGGACGGACCGTGGGTGAGGCCGAATTTCTTAAGGTCAAACTTCTCAAAACTCAATTTTTGTAATCTTAACCCTCTATATAGTTATAGGATTCGCCCTAGAGAGAAAGTATTGTGTAATTCATTACTTTTGCAAGAAAACTAGTAAGAGAGAACTCTCTCAACATCTTTCTTTCTTTTACATTGAATCTTTGATTATGAATTCAATTATTATTCTGGTTACTTTGATTATGAGTAGCTAATTCTTTATCTAAGGTTTTGATGGAACCTATTGAGTGATGAACTTCTGGGTTATGTGATTGCAAATTGTTAGCTAGATTTCTATTTGTTCAACTTCGTTCTTGTTGTAGTTCATTGGTAGGATCCCCAATTAGCTGTGCCTATTTAGTGTGCATGACTTGGAAAAGAGTGCATATTTAGGTATATTGTTGAACAACACCACACCTAGATTATTGAAGGAATCTATAATTTTAGGCGTAAAGGTGGGATTAGGAATAACGAAGCCTTGGGTGCAATCTAAAGTGAACTATTCAAATTAAAGCTAGCTAGGGTAGCTTGGGAGAGTGCACTAGTAAATTATTGTAGTTTCTCGGGAGAAAATTACGGTAAAAATAGCATTCATGATTGATAAAATAATATTGACAATTTGTATGAGCATAAATAGAAGGGATTTAATCAATAGGGGAAATCAATACCTTAGTATTTCTCTATATTCTTTACCCAACATTCAATTCTTTCATTCGAGTCTTTAATTCTTGCAAAAGTTAGTTGTTAGAAAACATCCACAAAAAATATATTCCAAAGTTTGGGAAGCTGCTTTAGAAGTGTTATTGGGTTTTGGAACTTGCAGTTGATAGGTTAATTCCATGTGGGATCGACTCTAGACTTAATTGACCGGATTATATTGACTACGACCATTGCTTGGACGTGAATCAATTTTGGTGTCGTTCCTGGGGACTTAACGGAATTATCAATTGCC
>JASVEL010010840.1:0-107239 GCA_032618575.1 Nicotiana noctiflora | reverse complement strand
AAAAGAGGTCGGCATCGCGGACGTTGCGCCTACCTCGGTAAGCCTACGTAACGGGGATAATAAAGCAGGCTTGCGATAGCTCAACTCGCCCTCCCGAACTTGTATATCTGCACAAAAAGCACAGGGAGTGGGGTGAGTATGTTTCAACTCAGACAGTAACAATAATAAACAATAACCGAAAATAAGAACTCATATACTATCACTAAATAGTTCTAGGCAACCCCCGCAGGTTAGTCATCACTATAATGAGTACTCCGATCTCCAGTCACATCTATCTCATCTAGGTCCCACACCGACCACATCCTCGCTCGTACCCACTACGGTATACAGCCATCTCAATATATGGAGACATATACATCTCTCTATAACATATAAATATTTCAGTATATATATGAATATGAATAAGTATAATGCTGCGGCGCGCAGCCCGCTCCAATACATATACCGCTGCGACGCGCAGCCCGCTCTAATACATATACCGCTGCGGCGTGCAGCCCGGTCCATTTAACGTCGACGGCGCTCACTGGGGTGTATACGGACTTCGGAGGGGCTCCCTGGGCCGAAGCACTATAATATTGTGGCGTGCAACACGATCCACACAAATATTACTGCGGCGTGTAGTCTCGATCCAATATATATATATATATATATATATATATATATATATATATATATACATATACTAACCTATAACGATCCACACATATATTACTGCGGCGTGTAGTTCGATCCAATATATATATATATATATATATATATATATATATATATATATATATATATACATATATATATATATCTATATCGCTGCGGCGTGCGGCTCGATCCCATAATATACACCGGTGCTCACCGAGAATGTGTGCAGACTCGTACTCCGAAGGGGCTCCTACACCGAGCGATAATACTGCGGCGTGCGGTCCATCCCCATGTGTATTACATGTATATGCTACTCGCGGCGTGCGGTCCGAGTCCAATATATATACTGCACGCGGCGTGCAACCCGATCCAATATAGGTATATATATATATAATACCTCATAATGGGTCCTCGACCCTATCCCAGTCAGTATATACTTGGCCTCTCAAGCCCAATATAATATATCACAGTGGGTCCTTGACCCTGTCTCAGTCAATATAGACTTGGCCTTTCGGGCCCAATATAACATCTCATAGTGGGTCCTTGACCCTATCTCATCTCAATCGGTATAGACTTGGCCTTTCAGTCCTGCTCAGCTAGAACAGGGAATTCCACCCTAGATAATCTCTCACAATGTACACATCTAGTACGGGCTCATATTATGCTATACAGTTAGAGCTACGACTGAGTGTATGTTTCCAACACGATATAAGGGTCACCTAGCTCTAAAGGTTCCTTAATGCTCTATAGATCGGCACAAGGCCCCAAACATGACTATCAGCCCAATTGCACAGTTATAAACTTATTATCAGTCATAACACACAGTATACTATTAGCCGGGAAGGACTAAGTCCGAACCCCCAATCACAATGTCACCACGCCCGTCATAGAACGTGTGTCTCATCTCAATATAGCACTGTGAAGTGCTAGTACGGGGTTTCAAACCCTCAGTACATTGTTTACTACTACCACTCACGTCGAACCGGTAGAAGCTTCATGCCCGCGATGCCTTAGCTCCTCGAACCGGCATCCACACACCTCAAAACTAGCCAAAATCAGTACAAATATATCAAAATAGGCTAATGGAACATAACCCAATCGAAAGAACTCAAAAAATATCAAAAATCACGAAATTGGCAAAACCCGAGCCCCGGGCCCACATCTCAAAAAATTTCAAAATTTATATTTCCGGAATCCTCGCCTCGCCACGAGTCCGTACATACCAAATTCACAAAAATTGGAGTTCATTTGTCCCCCTTAAATCACTATTTCTATCCAAGAGGGTTTTCTACCCCTTTTCAACAAAAATTCTCAAATTAAACACTAAAACTTGCAATAGATTCGAGTTATACCACCAAAATTGAGTTAAGAACACTTACCCCGTTGTTCTCTCCAAAAATCCCATGAAATATCGCCCTATCCGAGCTCCAAATCGTCAAAAATGGCAATATATTTTCGGACCTCAAATATATTCTGTCCGGCACTTTTCACGGTACTGTTCACGGACACTGTTCATATGCATTATTCATGTGCACTGTTCACAGCAGATTTTTCTGCAATTTCTGCACATTTTCTGCCCATTTTCTAAGTCCGGAATTATTCCGAGACACCTCCGAAACACTCCCGAGCCCTCGGGGCTCCAAACCAAATATGCACATTGACTCTAAAACATCACACGAACTCGCTCGAGTGATCAAATCGCTCGAAATAACATCAAAATCATCAATTTTCATCAAATCAAGGCCTAAGTTTCCAAAAACTTCCGAAAATACACTTTCGATAAAAAACCCGATCAAACGATGTCCGAATGACCTGAAAATTTGCAGACATATCCAAAATCATCTAACGAAGCTACTGCAACTGTTGGAATTCCATTCTGACTCCCGGATCAAAATATCACTCATCGATCGGATTCCGCCAAAATTCCAACTTCGCCAAAATAGGCTAACTTCTTCACCGGACCTCCAAATTACTTCCGATTGCGCTCCTAAGTCTTAAATCATCCCCCGAAACTAACTAAATCATCGAAATTGAGTTCCGAGCCCTCTAACTCATAAGTCAACGTTGGGTTGACTTTTCCAACTTAAGCTTTCCTTAAAGAGATTAATTGTCCCTTTTCCTACCAAAATCGATCCGAATTGACTCAAAGTTTGCACAAAAGTCACATTCGACATTACGGACTTGTACCAACTTTCGGAATCGCATTCTGACCCCGATATCAAAATTTTCACTTCCGGTCGAATTTTCTCAAAAACCTTCAAATTCCTATATTTAGCCAAATGACTTCAAAATGACCTCCGGACATCCGAATTCACTTCCGATCGCTTTCCCAACTCCAAAATCACCATACGGATCTATTCCCAGACTCGGAATCCCAAATGGACATCTATAACTCTAAAATGCCTTCCAACCCAAATTTATGAAATTTTTCTAAAATACTAACTTCCACCATATACGCCGAAATGCTCACGGGTTATCAAAAACAAAATACGGACATACGCCCTAGTTCAAAATCATCATACGAGCATGCTGGAACTTTTAGATCTCAATTCCGAGGTCATTTACTTAAAATTCCAATCCTAATTCATTTCTTCAACTTTAAGCTTTCAAAATGAGAATTTCCATTTAGATTTGACTCCAAACTTCCTGAATTTTAATTCTGACCATACACACAAGTCAATATACCTGAGATGAAGTTGTTCATGGCCTCAATCTGCTGAATGACATGTCGAGACTCAAAACGACCGATCGGGTCGTTACATGCAACTGCCACAAAATTAGAGGCTAATGAACTAGACATGGTTATCAGTTGATCAAAAATTAGGGGTATGATTAGTTCACTATTGTATCTTACTGCAAGTAGACCTGATATTGTTTTTAGTGTAGGACTTTGTGCATGTTTTCAGCCTGATCCTAAAGAGTCCCATTTGACTGCTGTCAAAAGGATATTGAGATACTTGAAAGGGACCATTGAATTATGTCTATGGTATTCTAAATGTAGTAACTTTTATCTAGTCAGATATACTGATGTTGACTATGCAGGTTTTCTAGTGCATAGAAAAAATACTTCAGGTATGGCTCATTTTCTTGGTTCATATCTTGTATCACGGGCTACCAAAAACATAACTCAGTAGCATTTATCTACTGTTGAGGCTGAGCAACAACTAGTAGTGTTTGGTATAAAAGAAGGATACATACCAATCTTCTGTGACAACAATAGTGCTATAAGTATGACAAAGAACCTGGTTCATCAAAAAATAACCAAGCACATAGATGTCATACATCATTTCTTGAGAAACAATTATGAGAAAGGGCTAATTTCCATAGAATTTTGTGCAACTGAGAAGCAAATAGCTGACATCTTCACCAAGGCTTTAAGTAGAGAAAATTATGAAAGGAATAGGTTGGAGTTAGGGATGATTAAGATCACCTAAAAGAATCGGTTCAGAAAGCACATGAAAAAAAAATGACTTTTTTTGTTAGGAGTCCTTAATTTGTGTGAATATTAGACTAATCTCTACTCAATCTCATATTGTAAATAGTATACTCTTGTGTCATGTGTTTATGAAATAAATTAAACTCTTACAAAATTTTTATTTTGTCATATGAGGCATATTCAAAAGAAGTGTCATTTGAAGAACCTGGTTCATCAAAATATGCTCAAGAAAAGCTCAGGTATGTTTCTATTCTTTGCACAATTAGAAAAATTTAATTATCAGTTACGAGCGAGAATCCTAGATATACCAAAAGTCCTAAATACTATCCGTTGTAACATTGAACCAATCTCAATTTAATGGAAACCTTACTCAAATCCTAGCCATTAATTCTAATACCTAAGGAGACCGAAATTCTAATCTGATTAGACTTCTAAGCGACCACTAAATGGCTACAAAATCTGGGTAATTATTACCTCCATTAAAACCCCAAAACACTCTTTAATTCTTTATTCCTCAAAATACCTGAACTCTTTCTACTTTGTATCTACAACTCTCCATATCTTCCATACCACAAAATTCACTTAGGGTTTCAGAATTGTCTTCCAATGACAAATCCTAGAGATAACCCAGGCACTCTACCACCCGTCTCACAAAACACCTCATCCTTAACACCACCTGTTGAAAACCCTAAGCCTTGATTCTGTTGCCAGAAAATGCTGGCAAGAAAAACTGTAGCAACTAGTTCTTTAAGGAAAACCTTGAATGAAAAACTTCAATCAAGTCAAAGGAAGGCAAGCCCCATAACTGAGTCCAATTCGAGCTCAGAATCTGATGATTCCATCACCACGGAAGAAAGTGAAGAACTAGGGTCTTCTGATCAGACAAAAAATTAGGAAACTCGAAGGGAAGTGGATACATTCTATGTGTTTATAGATGTGGTTGAGCGGGAAGAAAATAGGTTTGTTCTGATAGGGGCTGTTAGAGATATAGGTGGGGGTGAGTCTGAAAAGTTGAAAAAGAAAAGGAAGAAGGAGATCTTAGCCATTTGTGGGAATGGGGGAGAAGGAGTATCAAAGTCATGGGGAAGTGGATTAGGGAAGACAGCTAAGGGGTTGATAAATCTGAGCAAAGTGCAAGATGAACCTGGTTCATCTGATGGGGAGAGTTTGGCTGACTTACTAAAGAGAGTAGGGGCAAGTTATGAGCCAAATAAATGAAAAGCCTCATCACAAAAAACTCATGCTGCAGCAAAATCAACTAATAAAAGCAAGAAATCACCAATTAAGTCTACTATTAGGATTAAAGATACAAGAAGAAGACTTAGAGAGAGTGAAGTGAAATTAAAAAGGGCCTTAGAGGAAAGCGAGAAAAAAGAAGAAAGCAAAAGGGAAAGAAAAGATTGGTCAAAGTTCAGAGACTGTTTCTGAGGAAGAAGAATAGGAAATGGAACAGGTCCATCTAGATGATAGTCCCACTGTGAAAATTATAGTTGCAAAGTCCAAGGGAATCAGGACTTCTGTCAAAAATTCTACCAAGTCAGTACATACTAAATCTACTCTTGCTAAAAGAACAAGGTCAACTGGTAAAGGAAAGCAAGTCAAGACTGCTGAAGAAGATGATGAGTGGAGAAGTGAGGAAGAAGAGGACGAATCTGAAAAAGAATTGGACACGCATGCCATGTTTGGCAAAAGAATAATTTTGAAGGGAAGATTGCTCGGGGACCTGGAGGAGCCAGGGATGATAAAGCTTCTGTCTTCTTTAGAAGCTCAAGGCAGGAAGAACATGGTTCTTCAGATGGATGGAAAGTTGGATAGGACTGAACTTATTTAGTTTATGGCAAATGGAACAGTAAAAAATGGGGTAGTGACTAGCAAGGTGAAGTTTGGTATAGTCAAGCTGGGCAAGATCTTAGGCATCCCTAGTGAGGGATGTGATGATTATACAAGGCAGAGGTGGCCTTGCCAAGATGGATTGCCTACTGATCTTCATATTACTAGAAACTTTTGTGACACTACATCAGTGGAAGAAGTGCATGAGGCCAGAGTTGTTCAAAAAAGTGAAATGAGGCCAGACCACAAAGTGCTCTTCGAATTTTTCAACAAATGTCTTCTACCTAGGTAGGAAAGGAGACATACAGTGAATTACATGGATCTAGTCCTTATGCAATGTATGAATGATGGAAAGCAAATCAATTTTCATGCCTTCATTGTGAAGCTATTTGACAGGGGTGCTCAATGGATCAAAAGCTCATGCCATTCCCTATGGATTTATCTTGACAATTGTGGTTGAAAGATTAAATGTTCCTCTGAAGAAGTGGGAAATGGCATCGAGCAAAGAATACTTTGGTAGCAAGACACTTCAAGCCTGTGACTATCTTCTTAGCACAGCTCAAGTTGAACCTGGTTCATCAGCAAAAACTCCTGTGAACAACAAGGTCAGAGCCTTAGTTCAGGAGGTTGGAGCAAAGGATGCGGAAATAGCAAGGCTTCAGGCAAGAGTTGCTGAATTTGAAGGAGAAAGAAATGGTTTGAGAGTTGAAGTTGCAAGAGAAGAGCAAAAAAAATGAAGGAATGCTCAAACAAATGTTGAACCTGCTACAAACCCAACCCTCTAGCTCTTCTAAGCCTTAACTATTCTACCTTGGTGTGCACCACTCAAGACCCAGTTTGGGAGTTTTTAAATATTTCTTTCTTTATTTTGCTCATGGTTGGATAATTTTATCTATCTTTTTGTGGACTACATTGTAGGAACTACTTGCTTATTAATGAATGATGCTTATCTTGTCTTTGTTAAATCTGATCTTTATAGTTATTTTCTGGGTTGAGTTAACTAAAGCATGTGTTCACTTGCAGTTCCCCCAGCGGCCATAAGTACTGATTAAATGACTTATTTCACTTTAATTATGCAACTTTTTGATGATGTCAAAAGGGGAAGGTGTGTACTTAAAATGTTTTATGTGCTTAAAATGTTTTATCTGAACAGGTGATGTTTATGACCTAACTTAAAATAAGGTTCTATATGAAAATTGAATTCTCTAAAAATTCAAAGTGTTGATATTTCAGCGAAGGTTCACAGGTTGTATGATTACTTAATGCATAGAGTGTGTCATCATCAAAAAGGGGGAATTTGTTGGCTATGTTTTGAAGATTAACAAATGAACGTCAGGAGAAAGACCTGGTCCATCATGGGAAACATAGCTTAGTCATAACCATCGCACATGGAAAGATGCAATATCTTCTGAAGATAATAGAAAAAGTTGCATTGAGTTCGAAGAGGAACAATCCTCTTAAGATAAGCGAACAGAATCCTAAGCTAGGATAAAGATGAGAGTTCGTAGTAGTTAAGGACTCAAATTGACAAAGGGATAAGCGACGGAGTCTTGATAAACTCTAACTGCTGATCTATTTAATTAGCTTAGTTTTTCTTTTTTACAGCTAATGCCCAGAAGTAGAAGTAAAACATACAAGAGCAAAAGGATCGAGTCTATTTTGCAAGTAATATATGCAAGATACTAGTGTGCACATTCGAAGTACCTGAACTAAGATAGAAGAACCTGTTTCATTATTGTGTTTACTCAAAGTCTAGTTCAATTGTAGTAGTTTTCATATTGTACCTTTAAGCCTTTATAGAAGAAATTGTATTAGGTTCATTGAGTATTCAAGTTAGAGTTAACTTGAAAGTGTCTCAATAGTTGAGGTTGTGTGCCACAGTGGGATTAGAGTTAATCCTTAGGTTTATAAAGTGTCTTTGTAAATGCAGTCTTTGGCTCAATGATTTTTGTGGAGTTTGGGAAAATCCTACTGAGTAGTAGGCTGTGATTTTTTTCACCTTTTGAGCCATGTGTTTTCCACGTAAAAATATATATGTACTTTACTTTCAACATTTATTATTCTGCAAACTGTTGTGGTTACAACACGTAGAAGAACAAGGTTCTTCTAGTGCGAAAATTAGGTACCACACAAATCACCCCCCCCCCCTTCTTCTGTGGTATTGATGTATAGAACATCAGAAGGTGTTAGGAACCTCTCGAGATCCACTAGTGTGATTCTCGGCCATGCTACAATTGTGACTTCAAATGCAAACAAACACGTAAACAAGCAAGGATTGCAAATATGAAAAAAAAAACTATTACAAATAAGAAGCACAAAAGATTTTAAAAAATGCTAAAATTTGGGAGGAAATAGTTTTGTGATTAAAGAAGATATACGTGAGTAAAATAAATGGGTTAAATAATTGGTACAAGTAACTTGCAAGAAATAGAAGTTGAAGATTGGATAGCTTTATAATTCTGAAAATTAATAAACTAATAAACAGGAAAGGGGGTCCTAGGTTTATACATTACATGGATCATTAGCACAATACTGGTACCTGATTGTGCGCATAGTGTTATTGTGTAATCATCATCTCCATGTCTACCCTTCCCACCCCGTTGAGGTATTGAGAGCGGAATGGTATTGTTTGCATATTGCATGCTATTTCTTGTCCCAAACTATCAGTCCCGGGGCGTTAGGACTTCTAATCCTAAAAGGGGATGAAAAGGATGGGGCCTTTATGGAGTTTAAAGGATAAAATTCTAATCGACATTCAAAAAAATAAGTAACAAGTAGAGGGAATGAACAAAGAAATAGGTAAGGCTCACATAAACCACGTAAATTAGTTAATGTGTAGTTTAGCATGCCTTTACATATACTGGTTTGGTCTTTAAAATTCGAAATTAAGCAGTGTGCGGACTAGTTCAATACATATGTTTAGACAAGAAGCCCACATTAGGCAACTTGGATCTAATTGTCAGAACTTAAGGTATTTTAAGCGAGTGATTTAGAAAGGTACTGGTTTCAGAAAAAAGTAACCTAATGTCGGGAAGTACAGACTGCAACTAGTTTAAAAATAAGTTTAAAAGAATCATGAGTATAAACCATAGAAGGAATTCCGGAGTCAGAAATACTTAAGGAAAGAGTGAGCTAAAGAGCAGTTATTTAAAGATAGTTTTAGGAAGACCAAAACTTAGTTGGAAATATTTAGGCAGAATTTTAGAAAGAAACCATTTCAGAAAATGTGTTAGTTTGAAGAACTCAAATTTATACTGATTCAAAAGATTATTGTCAAAAGATTAAGGTTGAAAGCATTAAGGCGTTATGGACCAGTTAATAGATTGTTATTGCTTAAAAAGAATTGGATGAATTTGATGCGAAATCCTATAGGTATGATATCTATATTTAATTTTAAAAAGCCTGTTAAGAACTGGTAAGAAGAGGTGATTATTCAATTACCCTACAGTCTGCTAACGCATATGCATTCCCTATAGGCATGGTATCTAGGTGACTTTAATCAGAAAACATCGAACAATCTTATGTGCAGGATTTCTAGTAAGAAAACTTAATGTCCTAAAGTCATGATATCTACCCTTTATTGATGCAAGAATGTAAAACCCATCCCATACCCTTTTACTAGATTCCCCGAGTTCTTTACAAGTTATTATAACCCCTTGAATCAACTAAAATAATAAAAAAAAACATTAAAATGAACAGCTAGATCCAACCAGCCTAATTCAATCTTAATATCCAATAATATGTATTTAAATAACTCATGGATCCAGATCTCTAAAGCCTTCTCATTTTATAGGGTGTTTCAAATTTCCAAGGAATCTCAAGGATTCCAGGAATTGCTTACACCCACGATACCATTATAAACATAATGGTGTAGTGTAGAATGGCATCCAAGTTGAGAGGGAGCTCAAGGGTCCCAAAGCATGGCTTGCAAGAGAGGGGAAGAACTTATAGTTAGGAGTAAGTGCAAAGTGGAAGGGGAATTTGGAGGCCATGATAGGTGGTGGCCATACCTAGCCATAAAGTAGGTTGGCACACCCCTGGCCACTAGTTTAGATGAACAAGTTAGGAGCATACCTTTTGAAGGTCAGACAAAGGTCTGGATAGTGACTAGGACACCATCAGGCTTAAGTCAAGGCTCAAACACATAACGGGAAAATGTTAAATAGGAATTGGTTGCGTTAAGGAGTTCATAGAACCCAGTTCAGGGTCATAGAAAACAATATTGGGGTGCTGCTATGCCCTGAACATAAACTCACATACAAATGGGGTGAAGGGGTAAGGGAATTCATAAAGCATCAAGTTCATAACAAACAAACAACTACACAGATTATTTAGATGGTAGAATATAAAAAAAAGTCATGCTAGAAAAACAGATGGGCGGAATTAACACATTGTTCTTGAGGCATATAAACTAATCGAAACATACCGGTATAGAAGTAAAGAGTACAAAAGAAAGTGAGCAAAGTCCATAGCAGTATAAGTATCAGAAAGAGAGAATTTAAGAGAAATGAATTGTGAACTCAAATGGTATTTTGTGTTCGTGTCTAAAAGTGCAGAATGACAGCCTCTTTTATAGTGTAGAAAACAAGTAAGAAAAAAGGTAAGAAAACCTGTTATAAATCAGTCTCAAATATACTCCCTTTGGTTAAGGGATTTAATTTCAAACGAAAAGGTGTAAATAAGGAAACGAAATATGAATAAAATCCTTCATAGTATCATAAGAAGGGAAAATACACGAGGTATAATTAAGGAATGGTTTCAATAGTACTTGATTTTTAAAGAGAAAGGAAAGGAATTCAATCAAACAATTAAAAAAATCAACGTACCAAGTTTTAAATTGAATGAAACCAACCATAAATAGGTAGAGAGGGCTTAACCAAACAAACAATCAGTCGCAATCAATCAAGACCCTATCAAAGGGATCCAAAATCAATTAAGCAATCGCCAATAGACCTTGAAAGGGGGGAGGGGGGGTTCTCGCATATAAAGCAGACAGTTAAAGAGTGTAATATTGAATTGTTCAGAATCATAAAAGAATACGAGTTCAGTGAGAGACACATAGCAAGTCTGAATGTATAGGGTCCCCAAAATTGTTCCCTTATTCAATTTACTAAGAAAACCCCAAAATTCTAGGGTTTTACCCATGGAATCAAACACAGAATTGAGAAGGCAAGTGAACAGACTCAATGAGTCTCATGAGAATTAGGCAAAATATAATAGCGGGCTTGAAATAATCAAAGAAAGGAAAACACTTTAAGGCACAAAGAACATGCTCAAATAAACTTTGGCATTTAAGAAAACATGCTTAACAAGAACACGAACATAGTTCAGGAAAGAAAACCATCAATAAACTTGGTAGTAAATATGCATGGTAGAAGAGTAAAAAAAACAGATTAATCATGTAAGCCTACATATAAATGTAAAAATGACAAATACATGCGTAATAGAGGAGGAAAACATATGAGTATGATACAAACAAACATCTAAAAGAAAAGGACAACAAGAATCGAAAGACTTTCAGAAACCCTAGTTTGAAAAACCAACGATTTTGAAAAAGAAATTTGAGGAAAACACTCAAAACGTAGCATAGAGCATAGGTTCAAAACAGACCTGAGAAAATAAACGAAGAAAGAACCTCGAATAATTTAGAGTTTCTGAGAAACCTTAGAAATGAGAAGGCTTGGAAAGGGTCTGGTCTCGGATAGATCCGGGCCATAGTTAGGCTCTTAAAGCTGGAACAAGCCAGAACACGGCCGGAGAGGCCATAGAACCACAGATCTGTGGAAGATCTCCTCGAACACCATCGAGGTTGGACCTTGGAATAGCTCAAACGACCAAGGCCAAAGGGAAAGGAAGGTGATTATAGGATGTCCATGACCTGAGAAGCCATGAACTCCGATGAGATTGATCGGAGAAGATGAGGTAGGCGATAAGGGTTTCGAGCTCTAGAGAGAGTTTGAGAGAAGGAGAGAATTTAGGGGAGGCTGTCTGAGAAAAATGATGGTTAGGGTTGGGTCATTTGGAATAATAAATGAAAGGATTATTTGTGGTCTTTGATCAAAATGATCAATGGCCTGGATTAAAATTGGAATTGGTCTGGCCTAATTGGGAATTAGGATTAGGGCCAATTGGGTTTCACATTAAAATGAAATCGAGGCTATAATTGAAATGAAATGTGGCCAAAATTGAAGTAGCAAGTTTTCCCCTGTTATTTTATAAAAAATAGTAGAAATGATTTAAAAGAAAATTAAAGGTGCTGAACCAGTTAATAATACATTTTTATTATATTAAAATATTAGAACTAATTTTATAATTATAAAACACTATTAATCGTAAAATAGGCTATAATTGCATTTATATGCAATTAGCTTTAAAAAATAAAGAGCAATTTTGTTAATATGTACAAAAAATACCTTTATTATATTTTGGTGTAGATATGAGAATAAAATAAATTATTCACCAATAATGATAGTCTGGAAATAATTATTGAAATTTGCACAATTAAAATAGACTACAAATTGATTCTAAGAACTTTAAAAAATAACGAAAAATCGAAAACTCTTGGGTATGCTTATATATGAATAGATATACCATTC
The DNA here is from genome assembly GCA_032618575.1 of Nicotiana noctiflora. NCBI lineage: Eukaryota > Viridiplantae > Streptophyta > Magnoliopsida > Solanales > Solanaceae > Nicotiana > Nicotiana noctiflora. Next base: position 94,741 of record JASVEL010010840.1, on the reverse strand, counting down.
TGAGAACATTTTGGGTGTATAAAATACATATGAAAAAATTGGGTATCAATATTTAGTGCCAGGTTTGTCTGCACACATCTTTTGACCACTCTGCTTAAGTTGTGAAGACAGTCTTTGAATGAATCTCCCGCCACGAAGAAATTATCCATAAAGACTTCCATAATGTCCTCCACTATATTTGTAAATATGACTAACTTGCACTGTTGAAAATTCGCAGGTGCATTACAAAGACCAAAGGGCATTCTCCGAAAGGCAAAGATGCCATACGAATATGTGAAGGATATTTTCTCTCTATCTTAGAGGGATATTGAAATCTAATTGTACCCTGAATATCCATCTAGGAAACAAAAGTGTGATCTACCAGCCAGCCTGTCGAACATTTGATCAATGAAGTGTAAGGGAAAGTGGTCCTTGCGGCAGCGGTGCTTAATTTCTGGTAATCCATGCAGATTCGCCACCCTGTGACTGTACGAGTTGAGATCAACTCATTGTTGTCATTTTTCACAACAGTCATACCCCCTTTTTCGGAACACACTGGACAGGGCTGACCCAATTACTATCAGAGATGAGGAAAATAATTCCCGTATCTAACCATTTGATCACATCTTTCTTTAAATCTTCTTTCATGTTAGGTTTAGTATTCGCTGGTGTTCCTTGGAAGGTATGTGCCCTTCTTCCATGAGAATCTTATGCATGCAGAAAGCCGGGCTGAAACCCTTTTTATCTACCAAGATCCAATGGCCGTATTGTTATCCTTCAGTACCTGTAAAAGCTACTCTACCTGCACATCTAGCAATAAGGATGATATAATAACAGGTAAAGTCGAATTAGGGCCTAGAAATGCATACTTTGGATAATGTGGGAGTGGTTTAAGCTCCAACTTGTGTAGTTCCTCTGTTGATGGCTTGGCTAGAGGAATGACCCTTTTCTCCAGCTCCAGGGACTCGAACTCAGGTTCCTTTGACCAAAACCCACGGCCTTCCAATGCCATTATCCATTCAGCTAACTGCTCGCCATCTATTTCGTCTAAGTTTGTCAAGCATGCCTCGAATGGGCCCCCCCCACAGTGAGGGCCCTATCATCCTCTTGTAGAATTACATCAATTGCTTCCACTAGAGAGCAATTTGCATATTCGATGAGTCTCCTTAATAATTGTTGAATGTTGAATATGACTTCTTCATCATTCAATCTCATTTTAAGCTCCCCAATTTCACAATCTATCAGTGCTCTCCTTGTGGCTAAAATGGTCTCTCCAATATAAGGGGTGTCTTCTCATCCACCTAACAGTCCAGAATCACAAAGTCTGTAAGGAACACATACTTCCCAAGTTTCACCAACACGTCGTCAAGAATACATATAGGTCTTTTCACAATGCGATCAGCTAGCTGGAGTAGCATCGAAGTCGGCTTGGCCGTGTCGATGCCTAATATAGTGTATATAGCCAGTAGCATCAAATTTATGCTGGCTCCCAAAATACATAATGCCTTTGCAAAGGCATAACTCCCAATGGTTCATGGAATAATAAAGGTACATGAATAAGACATCTTTTGGGCTATCGGTTTGGCCACCACTACGCTGCAGGTTTGTGTCAAAGTTACGGTGGATAGATCCTGAAAATCAAACTTCTTTGATATTAAATCTTTCATTATCTTGGCATAACCGGGTATCTCTCTCAAGGCATCCATTAATGGAATATTCAACTTGATTTGATGTAGTATCTCCATAAACGTTTTGTATTGGTCTGCCTTCTTTTGCTTGACCAATCTCTGAGAGAAGGGTGTAGGGATCACCCTTTGGGCACTACTAGCTGGTTTATCTTTGTTAGAAGTGTCTAGCACAAGAGGTGCCACCTGTACTACAACTTGCTCGGTCTCATTTTCTTTTCTTTTACCCTCCTGACTCTGCTCTACCCCTACTTCTGTGAGTTCCGCTAGCTGTTCTTCCTCTAATGGCACTGGAGTAGCTGATGTTGTGTTCTTGCTGGCCTATGCAATTTCTTGCTTTGGATCTAAATCTCTACCATTCCTTAGACTGATTGCCATCAGCTGATTCGGGTTTTGCTCCTTAAGATTATCATTTGTGTCTGTAGGTAAAGTTCCTGTAGGGCGATTATTCATTGCCATTGACAGCTGACCAATCTGTGTTTCAATATTCTTGATGGCTGAATCATGGACTGCCAATTTTTCCTACACTTTGTTATTTGTCACAATCAGTTGTTGAAGCATACCTTTAATTTCCACCATGTTGTTGTCTTGTTGCTGAGGGGGTGATTGATAAACCAATTGTCGCTGATTCCGGTGTGGAAAAACCTGTGGCTTCTGATAAGTCACGAGCACTAATTGATTTTTGGGGGTGCATACCCCCAGGCTGCTGCATATTAGGCTTGTACTATTGATTCTATGGTTGTCTCCATTGTTGTGCTCCTTGTCTCTGGCCGCCATAATTTTTGACATAGTTCATATCTTCCCGGACCCCTTGGTTTTCACCTTTCCGCTCCACAAACAAACATATGACTGATTTGTTCTATCAACAATGTGCACCTATTTTGTACCCATGTTATCAATCTTATTTGCTAGTAACCTCATCTATGTTAGGAGTGTCGCCATGTTTTCTTCCTGTGAATTATTGGGATCCAATGGAACAGAATGTATTATGGGTGCTAGTGTTGCACCTCTAGTCATCCACCCGCATTTTGTGACATCTTGTCTAAGAGAATTTTGCATTCAGTGAATGTTTTACTTAAGAACGCACCTCCAGTTGAAGCATCCAAATTAGCCATCAAGTTGTCTGTTAGACCCATGTAGAAACTCTGGCCAATCATCTGATCCGGAATGCCATGATGAGGACACTTCACAAGTATCCCTTTAAATCTCTCCCAAGTTTCCTACAAGGACTCGGTAGCATGCTGCCTGTACTGCAATATATCATCAATTTGTTATGCAATCTTGTTTGGTGGGTAGAACTTGTTCAAGAACTGCTTAACTTGTTCCTCCCAAGTGGTGATAGAGTAGATCGGGAGCAAATTTAACCATGTATGAGCTACATCGGTTACTGAGAATGGGAATATGAGCAACTTGATAGCTTCAAGAGTCACATTAGGCTGCCTTTGTGTCATGCAAATTGACAAGAAATTTTTCAAGTGTTGTTGTGGGTTTTGAATGCTTGACCCGAAGAACAATCCCTTATTCTGCAGCAGATGCAAGATATTGTTGGTGATTTGGAATGTCACCGCATGAATTGTAGGGACAACTATGGCAGTGGCCAGATTGTCAGCTGCAGGTTGTGCCCAGTCATAAAGTGCAGATTCTGGCACAAGAGGTGTCACTCCGCTAACTTACAGGTTAACTTGCTCATTCCTGTTGTTTCGGTTGGCGTTGTTCAGGTCACCCATGTCAAATTCGGATTGGTTCGTTGGTTAAGTTTGCTGAATTCCTTTGTTAGCACGGTTCAATGCCCTAAATATTTTGTCGGGGTCTGCTAGTCCTTCTAGTAGTACTGCAATCCTCGAAGAATTTCTAGGCATACACCTGCTTTCCATAAGATTTCAACAGTTAGAATATCAATGTAAAGATTGGCATAGAGAAAACAGATTACACTTGGAATCTTTGTATTTCTTTCAATTGTAATTGATAACACCGTTAATTCCCCAGCAACAATGCAAAAATTTGATCATGCTCATCTGATTCTCACAAAATACTATGCAGTCATTGCAAATATGATTTGAGTATTATAGCCCAAAGTCGAACCACGAAGAATTAACCTACCAATTACCACTGTCGGATTTACTCAATTTACACAACCTGTTTTCCTAAACTTTTTGATTCACAATTGTTGAATTCATAACAACTATTACTGAAAGTAATTAGTAACTGATTATTAACTAAGCCTAATGTGTAAACAATACAAAAGAAGGTCCAAGGCAAAGATTTCCCACATTGGTCTTTTTCTCATATGTATATTTCTTATAATTATGATTTAGCTATCTCGGACAATCATGAACTCTCCATCCATCATAATTGTTTCTCAAGTAATTATAATAATCTACTAGATGCACTCTCTAAAGCTACGCTAGCTAATTTCACAATACTGTTCACTTAGATTGCACCCGGTGTTTTGTTATCTCTAATCCAGCCCTTAAACCCTCGGTTACGACTCTCGTCTATACTTCGGGAGTGATGTTATTCATACAATCACCTAATTATACCTTCTTTGTCAAGAAGATACACAATAAATAGGAACAGATAATTGAGGGCCATTTCAACTATTCCACAATCAAAACAAAGATGAACAATTAGAGATTAACAACCAAATCAGATTATATTGATAAAACAACCAAGTAATTTCCAACGGGTTCCACCAAAACCTTAGATTAAGGTTTTTAGATACTAATAACAATGGGTAAATCAAATACTAAAACATTCATAATCATGAATTGCAAGAAAATAAAGAAGAAAAAAAAAGATATTTTGGTTCATCTCTCACAATTATTTTTTCTTGCCAAAGTACTCTCTAATAATGTTACATGCCTCATTTAGGTAAGTTCCAGTATTTAAATAGGCTTTTGGGCTAAGAATTCTGGAATTTGTACTTCAGTACCTTAAGTTCCAGTTGCCTGTCGTGGTCCTACCGCGCACACGCTGGGACCACGGTCAAAAGTCCTCTCTGAATCTTCTCTGACAGCTCACCGTGGTCCTACCGCGGCCACGTTGGGACCGTGATAGTTCACCTCCATGGCTCGTTTATGTATTTCAAATGTTTCACTTGGCGACTTTGATACCTTTGGCTTCTTTTTCTTTCATAAATGATACAAAGCCACTCCATAGCCTTATTCTAATGTATGTAACCTGAAAAAATATGAAATGCCCCAATAAGAGAATTTTTCTATCGCATTTACAATAAAAACGCTACAAGAAAGTAGTTCTTTTGGGGCTTAATCATAATTCAATTCACCTATTATCACTTACCATCAGAGCAACGCCTATACATTATTATATACCGATGTAACAAATTTTACTGTTTTCCTCTGTTATAATTCTTATTTTATATTTTTATGGAATGATATTTTGTAAAAAAATATAGAATGAACACTTCAGGACAATGAAGTTGTGTAGATAAAATTTATGATTAAGTAAAATAAATTAGCATCTAAAAATGTACAAATTACATGCGTGTTTTCCTGAAAAATGTCTTGAGTGTCATCAATTTTTATATGGGAATTTAGCTACAAAAATAAACTAGACAGTATTATTTTTGCGGAAAAGACCTAAAAATGCCACTCAACTTTCAAAAATAGTTTATTCATGCTATCCGTTAAAAAATTGTTATTTTCATGCCACCGCCATTAAACAAATGGCCCATCCATGCCATTATTGACTTACAGTAGTGATATGGATGGACCAAATAAAAAGTGATTATTTTTCTGTCTAAAATTTCTTCAAACCATTTTGTATTGTTAAAAGAGGCGATAAATTCAGTGACGACATTATCTTTGATAATTCTTTATATGCAACGGTGAAGACTCATAGAGTGAAGGGTGTTAAATTGAATATCTTTCATCGAAAAATAATATTGAGTATATATAAAATTATAATACATTTACATGTCAAAACTCATTTTTTATAAACATATATTAAAATTTGAACACCCTCTTAAAATTTCCGGCTCCACTACTGTTTATAAGAATTTGTGAATTGTGTTTGTACATACATACTTGATATTTATTGATACGTGAAATATCATATTTTTCAAATGTGATTTGCATGTTAGAAATTATGAAGTCACTTCTTGGAATATGATGAAAATAGGAAAAGAAAAATAATATTTAAAAATTAAAGATAAAGTTAAAACTATAATTTTTTATGAAAAGTGTTCATATGAGGTACCATATGAATAATATAATGATCCCATTAGTCATTTTGGGTTTTAGCATTTCATTCAGCAGACGAAGGCCATAAACAGTTTCATTTCAGGTATAATAATTTGTACACGTGGTCAAAATTTTATAAAAGTGCAGCCTTGATTCGAGAAGAAAAATCTATTTCGGGAGCATAAAGTTGAAAGAATGAACTGGGATTGGAATTTTGAGTAAACAACCTCAGAATCAGAATCCGAATGTTCCAACGGGTTCGTATGATGATTTCGGACTTGGGATATACCCGGTGCGGGTTTTGGATAACCCGAGAGTATTTTGGCGTCGATCGCAGAAGTTAGTATTTTCAAGGAAATTTCACAATTTTGTCTTGAAATGTGTTTCAGTCATATCAATGTCCATTTTGAATTCCAAGACTGGGAATAGCTTTGTATGATAATTTTGGAGTTGGTAGCGCGATCGAAAGTGAATTTGGAGGTCCGTAGACCATTTTGAAGCCATTTGGCTTAAGATAGAAGTTGAAGGTTTTTGGAGAGTTTGATCGGGGGGTTGAATTTTTGATGTTGGGGTCGGAATCAAATTTTGGAAGTTGGAGTAGGTCAATAATGTCAATTAAGATTTGCGTGCAAAATTTGGAATCAATAGGACGTGATTTGATAGGTTTAAACATCGAAAATAAAAGTGGGAAAGTTCAAAGTTCATGAAGCTTGAATTGAGGTGTAATAAGTGATTTTGGTGTTGTTTGATTTGATTTGAAGCCTCGAGCAAGTCCGTAATGTGTTTTAAGATTGGTTGGTATGATTGCTTGGGGTCCCGTGAGGGCCTCGGGTGGATTCCGGGTGGTTATCGGATCTAAATTTGGAAATTTGCAAGACTGAATGATTTCTACTTCTGTCATAACCGCATAAGCGGTTCTTGGACCATAGATGCGGTCGAGATCTCGCAGAAGCGGAAGGGGCCAGGCCCAAGGAAAATCACAGGAGCGGCCTAGTGACCGCAGAAGCGGTTCCGCTTAAGTGGCCCCTAGACCGCAGAATCGGTCGGTTCCCTCAAGCCCAAAACTACAGAAGCGGTTAGAAAGTCACAGCAGCGACCTCCGCAGAAGTGAAAATTTCATCGCAGAAGCGAAAAGTGCTGAAGGCACAGGGTTATTTTAAAAGTCGGATTTGTTCATTTCATTCATTTCTTCCACTTTATTTGGCAACTTTTAGAGGGTTCAAAGGAGGATCTTCATCAACAATGTTAAGGTAAGTTATTCCCACCTATTATAAGCTAAATACATTCATTATGTATGAGATTAAGCAAGAAAATTAGTGTAAATAATGGGTTTTGGTTGGAAACTTAGAAATTATAAATCTTGAATTTTAGAAACAATTTTGTACAGGGAATTAGGAGAAAATTATATATTTGAGTTACTAAGGTTGTGGGTAATCTTTATCTTCGAGAAATATTGGATTCCGGGCACATGGGCCTGAGGGCATTTTTGTAATTTCACTAAACAGAGTTGGAAACTTGTATAATCTGAATTGTTATGAAGTATTTGAGTATATTCTCATTAGTTTATCATTAATTACCTAATTTTGATGCATTGTGAGTTGGTTTAAACTCTCCGAAGGATGTAGAATGTCGATTGCGGGTCTTTGGAGCGAGGTGAGTCTCCTTTCTAATTCTGTGAGGGAAAATTTACCCCATAGGTGAGTAAAATGGTTATGTGCTCCTATTTATGGGGGCTACGCACGCACGAGATGACGAGAGTCTGTGTGTAGCTACTATTATTCGATTGTCCGGGTAGTTAGGACTCAAAAGCATATATACGTGGATTAATTGAGAAAGCATTTGTAGCTTAAATTTCTCAACTCACATCGAATTAGTAAGTAAATTTCTAAAAGAATTAAATTTCATTTCTTAAATTGTTAAAGAAGAATTTGTTTATCTGAATAAATATTTCACGATAAGTTCTTATGTGACTGATTGAGCATGTACTTTATTTGTGCATGTGTCACATATATGATTCGCGAGCAGGATAAGTGTTTAATTATGGAATTGGTCGAACGCCTCGGTGATAATAGATGCATATATGGTTCATGTTGCTCGACCCTTGACAGTGCATAATTTACATTCTATTGGAGCGGGTCGTCGACCTCGGCGTGATTTGTGCATGTTTATCTATTATTTTACAACTGCAAATGTACAATTTTCCCTTCGTGGCTTGATATAAACTGATAATATAACAAATGATAGACTTTGGAAGCCCTTGATTTATTGTTGATGGTGCTTATCAGTTTTCCGGGCTTCACAATTTGAAATATTATATAAATCCAAGATTTTTCTCACATTTATAGAATATAGATAATTGACCTCTAGTGAGTGTCGAAGTTGACCATCTCGTCTCTACCCCTTCAGGATTAGGCGGGATATTCACTGAGTACATGTTGATTACGTACTCATACTAAACTTCTTTGTGTTTTTTGTTGCACAGGTACATGTACACTTCTAGCAGCCTAATGGCGTCGCAGCATGAATAACTCTAGGACTATGTGTTACGACCCCAAATCCGGTCGTGATGGCGCCCAACACATTGCTAAGCCAGCCCGACCAATCAATATCAACAACGGAGCTAGAAGCTCTCTTTAACCCATTTAAGCATTTCAAAATATGAAACAATAGTAATACTTATACCAACAGCGGGGAAACCAAGTCCCAAAATATACTAACTCCCATAGACCGAAGGGTCAAGAGTCATGAGCCTCTACTGAACATGAGTGTATAAAGGTTTACAAGATACCAAGTACGGAAAGAAATGTCAATACAAAATCAAAAGACAATAGGAAGGAATATCGGGTCCTGCGGACGCTGCAGCTACCTCGTATATCCCACAGATGTCGCCTCGCACAGCTACTAGATCACTGCTGAGAGGTACCTGGATCTGCACACAAGGTGCAGGGAGTAAAATGAGTACCGCCAGACTCAATGGTAATAAACAAGGGTAAGACAACGCAGATAAGAAATCCGTAATCAAGCACTATGTAAAGCTGTAATCAGCTACCCTGTCATAGAATCAATATTCACTGTACCTGTACCAACAAATACCAATAAATAGCATAACAGCTAGCAGATGTAGCTAAATGCAACGCAATGCATGATATGACCGCTACGGCGCGTAGCCCGACTCCAAATTTTGGGTACCCGTGCTCACTGTGGGGGTTCAGACTCCGGAGGGGCTCCTACAGCCCAAGCACATCTCATAGAGATTTCCTGCGGCGTGCAGTCCGATCCAACATATATCTCGCTGCGGCGCGCAGCTCGATCCACTACTAGTCAGCTAATATGCAGATACAGCCTCGCAGGCTCAAAAGTAGTTTTTGAAAACTCTTTTATCATTTTTCAGTTGGAAAACAGTAATATCAAGTTCCAGAGATTGGAATTAGCATAATAACAGAAATAGCTGCGGACTAGTAGCAAACTAGCATGTCTATATGATAAGACAATGATAACGATCCTCGCGGGATCCAATAACTGGCTCACGGCCCACAAGTATACTCAACCGCCCAAGAAGGGGTTCAACGGCTCGAGAATAGCCAATAATACAGTATCAACAGGTCGGACTAATATATAGTCTCCAGTTCATGATCGACCCCGCACTCTCGAGAGTGTGCGTGTCTCGCCGCTATACAGCGTCACAAAGTGGTATACCGGGGTTTCGAACCCGCCGGTCATCACCCACATCTATTACTCACCTCAATACGGCGCGACGACTACTCCGCAATGCCCTTGCCACGAGAATCAAGCTCCGCACGCGTAGAATCTGATCAAAATACAGTAAAAATACAACAAATTAGGCCAATGGGACGACACCCAATCAATATAACCCAATTTACATCAAAATTCCCAAAGTTGTCAAAACCCGACTTTCGGTATGCTTGTCGAAAAATTACAAAAGTCACATATTCGGAACCCTCATCTCGATACGAGTCTAAGCATATCAATTTTACCAAATTCGGACTCTATTTGACCATTCAGAACCTTGATTTTCTAAAGTTCAAGCCTAGGGCTAAATCCTCCATAAATTACCCCAAATTCCTCCATTTTCATGATATAATTGCATAATATTACCAATACTAATCATAGTTTAAGTCCATAGTTGATTACCCGATGATTTCCCTTGAGTTTCTCTTCAAAATCGCCCAAATCGCCTCTAAAGCCGAGACCCAAATGTGTGAAATGTTTCTGAAATTTTTCTAACTTCTGATACACTTAACTCACAGCGATTTTCACTTCTGCGGATAAAATTCCGCCCCTGTGGAACCGCTTCTGTGACCTTTTGGTCGCTTCTGCGAACCCAGGCCCCTTTTGGCCATTTCCGCACCAGCGATCCAAGGACCGCCCCTGCACATCCGCTTCTGTGGAAATTAGTCCGCTTCTGCGGAATGATCCGCTTCTGCGACCAAGAGTCCGCTTCAGCAGACTCGCCTCCGCGATCAATCATCCGCTTCTGCGGACCTCCCCATCGCGCCTCCGGACCGCTTCTGCGATCGCCCACTCGCTTCAGCGAAGCCGCTCCTGCGGACCAGGCTCCGTTTCAGTGGTCTAGCCCGCTTCTGTGCCTTCTTATCCGCTTCCTGCGGACTCGCTCCTGCGCCTCCATTTCCGCAGGAGCGAAAACAACAGAACCAGAGTCAAAACCTGCAATTTTCCACATTTTCTCCCGTTTAACCATCCGAAAACACCCCGAGGCCCCCGGACCCCAACGAAAACCACCAACATACCCCAAAACACGATACGAACTTGTTCCAATCATAAAAACACCATCCTAAACATTAAAATCACCAATTACACACGGATTCAAGCCTAAATTCCTTCAAAACTTCCGAATTACACATTCCATCAAAAACCCGACCAAACGACGTCCGAATGACCTGAAATTTTGCAGGCACATCCAAAATCACCTAACGGAGCTACTGCAACTATCGGAATTCCATTCCGACCCCCGGATCAAAATCTCACCTACCGTTCGGATTTCGCCAAAATTCAACCTTAGCCAATTCAAGCCTATTTCTACACCGGGCCTCCAAATTCAATTCCGATTCACTCCTAACTCACCCGATAGACTCTAACACTGATATAAAATCATAAAACATGCATTTACAACATAACGGGGTGGTAATTCTCGTGACGACGGGCCGGGTCGTCACATTCTCCCCTCTTAAGCAAACGCTCGTCCTCGAGCGGGTCAAGAAACATACCTGAAGTCTCAAACAAGTGAGGATATCTGCTCCGCATCTCCCGCTCGACCTCCCAAGTGGCCTCCTCCATGGGTCGACCTCTCCACTGAACCTTAACAGATGCAATCTCCTTAGACCTCAATTTTCTCACCTGACGTCCCAAAATGGCAATAGGCTCCACATCATAGGATAGATCACCATCAAGCTGAATGGTGCTGAAATCTAATACATGAGACGGATCTCCAATGTACTTCCGGAGCATAGACACATGGAATACTGGATGAACGCTGGATAAGATGGGCGGCAAGGCCAACTCATATGCCACCTCTCCAACTCTCCTAAGTATCTCAAAAGGACCAATGTACCTGGGACTCAACTTTCCTTTCTTCCCAAACCTCATGACACCCTTCATAGGTGAAACCTTCAACAATACTCTGTCACCAACCATGAAAGACAACTCTCGAACTCTACGGTCTGCTTGATGAGACTGTGCTGTACGAAGCCTCTCCTGGATCAACTTTGCTCTATCCAGAGCATCCTGGACTAACTCAGTCCCTATCAATCTAACCTCACCAGGCTCAAACCATCCCACGGGGGATCTACACCGCCTGCCATACAATGCCTCATACGGGGCCATCTGAATACTCGACTGATAACTGTTGTTGTAGGCAAACTCCGCAAGTGGTAGGAACTCATCCCACGAACCACCAAAATCAATCACACAAGCTCGCAACATATCTTCCAAGATCTGAATAGTGCGCTCAGATTGTCCGTCTGTCTGGGGGTGAAATGCTGCACTCAACTCAACCCGTGTACCCATCTCTCGCCGAAATGCTCTCCAAAACTGAGAAGTGAACTGAGTACCCCTGTCGGATATGATAGACAGTGGGACTCCATGCAACCGAACAATCTCTCGAATAAAGATCGCCGCCAACCGCTCCGATGAGTAGGTAGTACTAATCGGAATGAAGTGAGCTGACTTGGTCAGTCTATCCACAATCACCCATACGTAATCAAACTTCCTCGCCGTCCGAGGGAGTCCGGTGAACAAAGTCCATAGTGATCCCCTCCCATTTCACTCAGAACAAGAATGCGCCCCCCCCCCCCGAAATACACCACCGGCCTCTCGGCGCCGTACTTAACCCGCCGACAGTTGAGGCATCGTGCTACATGTCTGACAATGTCCATTTTCATCTTTCTCCACCAATAGTGTTGTTTCAAATCTTGATACATCTTCGCGGCTCCTTGATGGATAGAATACCGCGAGCTATGGGCCTCTTCCAGAATCAACTCACGAAGGCCATCAACATTGGGCACACATATCCGCCCCTGCATCCTCAATACGCCGTCACTATCAATGGTGACATCTCTAGCATCATGCTGAACTCTGTCCCTCAGGACAGCCAAATGTGGATCATCATACTAGCGCTCACGAATACGATCATATAGAGATGACCGAGATACAACACAAGCCAATACCCGATCGGGCTCCGAAATATCTAACCTCACTAGCCGATTGGCTAGCACCTGAACATCATGAGCAAATGGCCTCTCCTCAGCCGGAATATATGCCAAGCTCCCCATACCGACCGCCTTCCGGCTCAAAGCATCGGCCACCACATTGGCCTTCCCCGGATGATATAATATAGTGATGTCATAATCCTTAAGCAACTCAAGCCACCTCCGCTGTCTCAAATTAAGGTCTTTCTGTTTGAACAAGTGCTGGAGACTACGATGGTCGGTATACACCTCACATGACACGCCGTACAAATAGTGCCTCCAAATCTTCAATGCATGAACAATGGCAGCTAGCTCCAAGTCATGAACAGGATAGTTCTTCTCATGCGGCTTCAACTGCCGAGAAGCATAAGCAATTACCTTTCCTTCCCGCATCAACACACAACCTATCCCCACTCTCGAGGCATCACAATAAACGGTATATGAACCTGAAGCTGATGGCAATACTAACACCGGAGCTGTGGTCAAAGCTGTCTTGAGCTTCTGAAAGCTCTCCTCGCACTCATCCGACCACACGAATGGTGCACCCTTCCGAGTCAATTTAGTCAATGAAGAAGCAATGGATGAAAATCCCTGAACAAACCGGCGATAATATCCCGCCAAGCCAAGAAAACTCCTGATCTCTGTAGCTGAGGACGGTCTAGGCCAACTCTGCACCACCTCTATCTTTTTCTGATCAACCTGAATACCATCACGAGACACCACATGTCCCATAAATGCTACGGACTCGAGCCAAAACTCGCACTTGGAGAATTTAGCATATAGCTTCTCCTCTCTCAATCTCTGCAACACAATACTCAAATGCTGAGCATGCTCCTCCCGACTACGGGAGTAGACTAGAATGTCATCAATGAACACAATCACAAATGAATCCAAATAAGGCCCGAACACACTGTTCATCAGATGCATAAATGCTGCTGGGGCGTTGGTCAACCCAAACGACATCACAAGAAACTCATAATGACCATATCGGGTCCTGAATGCAGTCTTCATAATATCCGAGTCCCTGATCTTCAGCTGGTGATAGCCCGAACGAAGATCGATCTTAGAAAACACCCTCGCACCCTGTAACTGATCAAACAAATCATCTATGCGCGGTAGAGGGTACTTGTTCTTCACTGTCACTTTGTTCAATTGCCTATAATCAATACACATTCGCATGGAACCATCTTTCTTTTTAACAAATAATACCGGCGCACCCCACGGAGACACACTAGGGCGGATGAAACCCTTATCCAGAAGCTCTTGAAGCTGCTCTTTTAGTTCTTTCAACTCAGCTGGTGCCATCCGATAAGGAGGAATGGATATAGGCTGTGTGCCCGGCACTAAGTCAATGCCAAAATCAATATCCCTGTCCGGCGTCATGCCCGGCAGGTCTGAGGGGAATACATCTGGGAAGTCCCTCACAACAGGTACAGAATCAATGCTAGGAGATTCAGCTCCCACATCTCTCACAAAAGCTAAGTACGATAAACACCCTTTTTCAACCATCTTCCGAGCTTTTAAGAACGAAATAACACGGCTAGGGACGAAATCAGTTGAACCCCGCCACTCAATCTGAGAAATACCAGGAATGGCCAACGTAACTGTCTTAGCATGAGAGTCCAATATCGCATGATACGGAGACAACCAGTCCATACCCAATATAACATCAAAGTCCACCATCCCCAACAATAACAAATCTGCCTGGGTCTCCAGACCCCCAATAGATATAACACAGGATCTATAGACATGATAGACAACGATCGTATCACCCACGGGGGTGGATACATGAACAGGTAAATCAAGAATACCACGAGTCGCACCCAAGTGATGTGCAAAATAAGAGGACACATAAGAATATGTGGACCCTGGATCAAATAGAACAGAGGCATCTCTGTGACAGACAGAAATGATACCTGTAATCACTGCATCGGAGGCAACTGCATCACGCCTGTGAGGAAGTGCATAGAACCGTGCCTGGCCTCCACCAGATCTCTTCTCGCCCCCTGGGACGACCACGAGAAGGCTGACCTCCACCTCTACTAAACCGAGATGGTGCTGAAGAGGAGGGCTGATCCCTCTGCTGAGTCCTGCCCCTACGTAGTCGAGGGCACTGTCTCCTCATGTGGCTAATCTCACCACACTCATAACATGCACCTGGTACTGGAGAAGTAGGTGTTGCACTCTGGGCTGGGAGGGCACCAAGTGATGACTGACCCTGCTGAAACCCCTGTCGACCACGACCATAAGAACCTCTGCTCTGTTCAGGGCGGCCTGAATGAGAAGGTCTAGATGAGCGACCTCTGCTCTGCTGGGAATGCTCTCTGGACGGAGCACCACTGAAACTACCAGAACCACGAGGCCTCTTGGCCTCCCGCTCCTCTCTCTCTCGGCGACGATCCGCCTCAATGGAGCGTGCCATATCAACAACCTGCTCAAACGATGATGACAGAACTCGCTCGCTGGTCATAAGAATACGGATAGAGTAGTTGAGGCCATCAATGAACCTCCTGATCCTCTCCCTATCAGTGGGGATCATCCATGTGGCATGCCTAGCCAACCGAGTGAATCTAAGCTCATACTGGGTCACAGACATGTCGCCCTGAATCAACCACTCGAATTGGCGACGTAGCTCCTCGCGACGAGACTGAGGTACATATTTCTCTAGAAAGAGAGTAGAGAACTGCTGCCATGTGAGAGGTGCTGCTCTTGCTGGCCTACGCCTCTCAAACTCCTCCCACCAATCAAATGCGGGACCAGTAAACTGAAATGTAGTAAATGAAACTCCGCTGGACTCAAGAATACCAATTGTACGCAGCATCTTCTGACACTTATCCAAGAAACCCTGGGCATCCTCGCCCTCAACGCCACTGAAATGGGGTGGCTGAAGTCTGCCAAATCTCTCAAGACGACGCTGCTCGTCATCGGGCATAACCTGAACCATATGCTCTGGAGCTGGAGCTGGTGCAGCTGGAGGAATAACCGGTGCAACCACCTGAGCGGGGACCGCCTCTGGTGTCTGAAGTCCCTAAACAACCGGGTCAGGTGTGCGAGCTGCAGGGGTCTGCTGATCACCCCCTGACTGAGATGTCGCTACAGTAGCGGTAGCTGAAACTACCTCAGCCAAACCGGAACACACTGATAATATCTGAGCAAGAGTCTCTTGAAGACCAGGGATAGCAATAGATATAGTCTGGCCCTGAACTGAGGCTGCTAGGGCATCAACCACTGGGGGTTGCTCCTGAACTGGTACAACGGGCGGGTCAGCTGGCACTGCCTCAGCCGCCCTACCTCTACCTCTAGCACGACCGCGCCCACGACCTCTAACAGGTGGCAATGGAGGTCGTCCACCTCGTCCCGATGCTCGCGTTCTCGCCATCTGTGAGAGAATAGAATATAGAAGTTCAGTTCTCAGAACAACAAGATCGCACGACAGAGTTCAAGAAAAGTGAAGTTTTCCTAAAGGTTCGCAGCCTCCCGAGGATAAGTACAGGCGTCCCCGTACCGATCCACAAGACTCTACTAACCGGCTCAAGACTCATGAGGCCTAGTAAACCTAGGCTCTGATACCAACTTGTCACGACCCCAAATCCGGTCGTGATGGCGCCCAGCACATTGCTAAGCCAGCCTGACCAATCAATATCAACAACGGAGCTTGAAGCTCTCTTTAACCCATTTAAGCATTTCAAAATATGAAACAATAGTAATACTTATACCAACAGCGGGGAGACCAAGTCCCAAAACATCAACTCCCATAGACCAAGGGTCAAGAGTCATGAGCCTCTACTGAACATGAGTGTATAAAGGTTTACAAGATACCAAGTGCGGAAAGAAATGTCAATACAAAATCAAAAGACAATAGGAAGGAATATCGGGTCCTGCGGACTCTGCAGCTACCTCGTATATCCCACAGATGTCGCCTCGCACAGCTACTGGATCACTGCGGAGATTTACCTGGATCTGCACACAAGGTGCAGGGAGTAAAATAAGTACTGCCAGACTCAGTGGTAATAAACAAGGGTAAGACAACGCAGATAAGAAATCCGCAATAAAGCACTATGTAAAACTATAATTAGCTACCCCGTCATAAAATCAATATTCACTGTACCTGTACCAACAAATACCAATAAATAGCATAACAGCTAGCAGATGTAGCTAAATGCAATGCAATGCATGATATGACCGCTACGGCGCGTGGCCCGACTCCAATTTTGGGTACCCGTGCTCACTGTGGGGGTTCAGACTCCGGAGGGGCTCCTACAGCCCAAGCACATCTCATAGAGATATTCCTGCGGCGTGCAGTCCGATCCAACATATATCTCGCTGCGGCGCGCAGCCCGATCCACTACTAGTCGGCTAATATGCAGATACAGCCTCGCAGGCTCAAAAGTAGTTTTTGAAAACTCTTTTATCATTTTTCAGTTCGAAAACAGTAATATCAAGTTCTAGAGATTGGAATTAGCATAATAACAGAAATAGCTGCGGACTAGTAGTAAACTAGCATGTCTATATGATAAGACAATGATAACGATCCTCGCGGGATCCAATAACTGGCTCACGGCCCACAAGTATACTCAACCGCCCAAGAAGGGGTTCAACGGCTCGAGAATAGCCAATAATACAGTATCAACAGGTCGGACTAATATATAGTCTCCAGTTCATGATCGACCCCGCACTCTCAAGAGTGTGCATGTCTCGCCGCTATACAGCGTCACAAAGTGGTATACCGGGGTTTCGAACCCGCCGGTCATCACCCACATCTATTACTCACCTCAATACGGCGCGACGACTACTCCGCAATGCCCTTGCCACGAGAATCAAGCTCCGCACGCGTAGAATCTGATCAAATACAGAGTAGAAATACAACAAATTAGGCCAATGGGACGACACCCAATCAACATAACCCAATTTACATCAAAATTCCCAAAGTTGTCAAAACCCGACTTTCGGTATGCTTGTCGAAAAATTACAAAAGTCACATATTCGGAACCCTCATCTTGATACGAGTCTAAGCATATCAATTTTACCAAATTCGGACTCCATTTGGCAATTCAAAACCTTGATTTTCTAAAGTTCAAGCCTAGGGCTAAATCCTCCATAAATTACCCCAAATTCCTCCATTTTCATGATATAATTGCATAATATTACCAATACTAATCATAGTTTAAGTCTATAGTTGATTACCTGATGATTTCCCTTGAGTTTCTCTTCAAAATCGCCCAAATCGCCTCTAAAGCCGAGACCCAAATGTGTGAAATGTTTCTGAAATTTTTCTAACTTCTAATACACTTAACTCACAGCGATTTTCGCTTCTGCGGATAAAATTCCGCCCCTGCGGAACCGCTTCTGCGACCTTTTGGTCGCTTCTGCGAACCCAGGCCCCTTTTGGCCATTTCCGCACCAGCGATCCAAGGACCACCCCTGCGCATCCACTTCTGCGGAAATTAGTCCGCTTCTGCGGAATGATCCGCTTCTGCGACCAAGAGTCCACTTCAGCGGACTCGCCTCCGCGATCAATCATCCGCTTCTGCGGACCTCCCCATCGCGCCTCAGGACCGCTTCTGCGATCGCCCACTCGCTTCAGCGAAGCCGCTCCTGCGGACCAGGCTCCGCTTCAGCGGTCTAGCCCGCTTCTGCGCCTTCTTGTCCGCTTCTGCGGACTCGCTCCTGCGCTCCCTTTTCCGCAGGAGCGGAAACAACAGAACAGACTCAAAAAACCTGCAATTTTCCACATTTTCTCCCGTTTAACCATCCGAAAACACCCCGAGGCCCCCGGGACCCCAACGAAAACCACCAACATACCCCAAAACACGATACGAACTTGTTCCAATCATAAAAAACCATCCTAAACATTAAAATCACCAATTACACACGGATTCAAGCCTAAATTCCTTCAAAACTTCCGAATTGCACATTCCATCAAAAACCCGACCAAACGACGTCCGAATGACCTGAAATTTTGCAGGCACATCCAAAATCACCTAACGGAGCTACTGCAACTGTCGGAATTCCATTCCGACCCCCGGATCAAAATCTCACCTACCGTTCGGATTTCGCCAAAATTCAACCTTAGCCAATTCAAGCCTATTTCTACACCGGGCCTCCAAATTCAATTCCGATTCACTCCTAACTCACCCGATAGACTCTTACACTGATATAAAATCATAAAACATGCATTTACAACATAACGGGGTGGTAATTCTCGTGACGACGGGCCGGGTCGTCACACTATGTGAGCTACAAATTTTCGTGGCGCGCCGCAGCTAGTATAGTTCCTTTCGATATTTTAATTATTTATTCCTTGTCCATTGTATTCCAGACAGAGGTTGTATTTTATTTCACTTATTAGTAGTTGCTCATGCACTTGTGACACCGGGTTCTAGGACAGTTTTCGAAAGATTTGATTTGAGTGTTATTGTTGATTTAAATTGAAGGAAAAACCTCTTATTTATGAAAATAGAAGGAAATTTCTGGAATTTGATGTATTTTAAAAGAGAATTTTTAATCGGCAATTTAATTAGCTTACTTGACAGCGGTGTCCGGCACCACCACGACCCTTAGTGGATTTTGGGTCGTGACAACATGGTATCACAACTCTAGGTTCCCGTCGTTCTCACAAGTCATAAGTAAGTCTAGTAGAGTCTTGTGGATCGGTACATAGACATATGTACTTATTCTTGGGAGGCTGCAAGACTGTTAGGAGTACTTCCCTTCTTGATTTCCTTATTGTGCGGTTCGATGCATTGAGGCTTATGCCTTTGATTTCTTCCTACTCAATCTTATGCGAGCACTTGCTATAAATTGAAAGTGGAAGGATTGTTATGGCACTACAAATATGGTACGAGATGATTATCCCGATATAGTGGATTGGGCTATAATAGTCGAATTTGGAGTGGATTTGTATATCATCTCAGTAACAGAACTTTTGAGAGCCTTGAGGCTAGGCACAGGTTTTCGTAATGCTTATGAGCGATTATTCCGTTGTATTGTTGTGATAGTAAGATGTTTGCCCACGTGATAGGTAGTGAATGAATAGAAGGGAGGTTTTTCTCAGTATGTAATCAACGGGATTCAGTATCTTATTCCCATCAAGGGAAAGTCAATCGAACCAAGGATGGTCAGATGAGGATAAGTCGAAGTAATGAAACATGGTAATTGAAAGCGTGAAGGAGTTCTCTCGTCTATTGGGGTGTTGTTGTCCTAATTCGATGTATTAATTTTGTTGGTGTTATGATCTTCTATGATCGGCCCTTGGGGCAAGATATTGTGAAATGGCATTGGAAATGCAACTATCAGAAATTATGGGATGTGGTGGTTCCGGACTGAATCAGTACTGCAAATGATGTGATTTGATAAAGACGGCCTTCGGAAAGGTTTGGGAGTTATAGAAAATTTTGGGTTCAAGTTCTATGGTGATAAATTTTATTAAGACAAGAACTGAGCAGCAAGAGATGAAAAAGACATGTGGAAAGTGTCCAGCAGAGTTTTAAACATCTAAAGGTCAGGTTGAGGAAGCACATGCTGAGAAGTTGATTTAAGAAGTGAGTTTGCCCAAACTGGGAGAGCAACGGAGCTGCGTAGGGGCTTGGTGATTAGAAAACTATACTCCTTAAGGGAGTCCGAAACGACTTGAGAATATTGGTGCTTGGTTATTGGCACTTTCAGATCAAATTTGAAGTGGGGATTTTAACGACGAGAAATAGAAGTCGGTAGACTAACTCGAAGCATAGTGTTGTTATGTGGTAGGAGATTGTATATGATGGAAGGGAGCTTCTTGGAGTGAAGATAGACGTAGCATGACTTTGATGCGAAGGGGAATTGTTGTGTGAATGGTGTTAATGATTTGGAGAATCCAATTGGGTTTCCATGGTAAGGTATCGAGAATGCCAATGATTGTTGGTTAGGAGGTGGATGATGATTCAGAATATGAGAGATAGGGATTTGCATGAGAATGCCGAGAATTTGCGGTGGATAGTTGCGCAAAGTTTTATCAACAAGAGGTTAAGAATAATGGTGAGCTCTAGAGTATTATAATAATGGCTTCAACCAAAGTGGGAGAGTCCAACCGCTTATGATTTGGGCTTCATGGTTAGCTACTTGCGAATGGCCTGGTTATTATCATATTGATGGGTTGTCTCAGCTATGGAAAACTACCATAAGTAGTAAAGATGTTCTATGGTTGGCCTTATGTCCCCATGTTCGAACTTTGGAAAGGATTCAGGATGTGTGCCTTGTATAGAAACGGGTTCTAAAGGGAGTAATTCTGCTCGGTGACTCGTTGAGAGGATACTCCTGTGTTATGAGATCTATGTAGTTGATTAAATTCGGGACCAAGTCAGAGCGAGTGGCTCTCAGTAACGGTCCTAGTGAATTCAATAAGTAAAGTGTGGTTCCTAATAATGTCCAGTTATATGAGTAATTAAGAATCAAGCTTGGAAATTAGCTTATGAGAAGTGGCACATAATGTTTCGTGATGGTTGGCTTGTGATGTAGCAATTGGGAGGTTCAAAATGGTTCGAAGGGGTTGACACCTCATGGTCTTGTGGTTCAAGGTCACTCGGGATGAGTGTAGATAGAGCGTGTTATGTGTTTAAGAGAATTGGTACTATTTCCAAAGCACTCAAGGATAAATTGGAATAAAAGGGGATTGATTAGCCACTACTGAATTTGGGCATAATGGGATTTGTGATAGGTTCATTTAGCGTGATCAAGTTGTGTGTATGGTTTGTAGCGTTATGTATCAGGCTTGTCAGCCACCACAATTGATGTTGTTTAGAATTCTTCTATTTCTAATCCCAAATTCGAGAAAATATGACTCTGTTTTAATAGTCCACAGAACTAAAAATCCGGATAAGGAATACGGTTAACCCGGGAGAAGGCGTTAGGCACTCCCGAATTCCGTGGCTTTAGCACGGTCGCTCAACTATTGTTTTTGACCTATTTGATTTCTTTATATGCTTTTACAAATGTGAATGTCTCATTTTGTTATTTTTAACGACTTGCGACATCGCGAAAATGCATTTCGAGTCTTACCGCAACTAGTACGCATGTGACTTTAATACGTTTCAGCTTCGCCAGGATTTGAGATTTGAGTCACATAAATGTGCACTCGTATTTAGGAATGTATGTTTTAGTCCTGCCTATAACGTCTATGCCTTATTATCTTTCGGAAAGACCGTGAAATTCGCTAAACGGTCCTTCCGAATCTAATATTTACATTAAAATCCATAAAGGGGCGCCACGTGTCTTTTCATTTAAATACGAGGCTTATCCCTTTATTTTATAAGTCCAAACTTATCATATACTACATTTGCTATTGCTGTTTTTTTTCCTAATCATGATATAGTTTTGTATTTTTTGAATTTGTTATTATTATGTCCAGGCCAATTATTTGTTACCAGGACTGGACTACTGGACTGTATTATCAGTCCATTATGTGTGATTGGGCTTCTGGAACCCAGTATATGCAAGTATCACCACTTGAAGATCCAAAATTGAATTTAGTCTAATCTAGGCCTGTGATCTCGACCAGGCCCAGAATTAACAGATAAAATGTAGAACAGACTTGTAGTTTCATAAAATTCGAACAATCATTCTTCAAACAACAGAATAAACAAATAAATTTCATATTTATATCATAAAGCTTCAGATTACATTCAATTGATGCTAACTACAAATTCTAATAACTCACTAAACACTAACATGAATTAAGTACTAACACTTTTATTTCAAATACCTAAGTAGTGGTTTTAATACTAACTTAACAGGCTTGGATTATTATTGATTACAGAATTCTAAATTATATTATAGTAAATCATTGTTAAATGAGTTTGAATAACAAAATAGTTTTAACACATCTACTTATTTCTTTTTATGGACTAATTGATCCTGAATCAGAATCTAGTTAACAAAAGTAGTTGATTACCAGCTCATATGTTTATTCCAGTTTCACTAGGTGAATTAATTTCATGAGTTAACCTGTTTCGAACATAGATTAAGTGATAGCTATATATATTTATATATTACTACTATGTTTTCTACTTTATTTTTGTTTCGACTTCATGCAGGTATTAATTATTACAAACCATCCTAATGAATTACAGGGTTTCTAAAATATAATAACTACAAAGTTAAAAAGGTAAATAGAAGTAGAATCATCAAAACAGCTCATATGATTTCATTTCTTCAAACAGTATGTGATTACTTCTTCAGGAGAATGGAAGTGTACCTGATTCAAAGAGCAATCTATGAGTATAAGTTTGAAGATGAAGAATAGTCAGCAAAGTAGCAGCAACATAGCAGCAAACAAAATTCCAAATATAACAGTCCAGCAAATCAACAAGTAGAATCGAAGAGCTCAAGCAGAGTCCAGCAAAATTGAAGAATAATAGACTCCAGCAGGAACTCCCAGATTAATACCCAAAGCAATCAACTAAGAATTTCAGAGCTGAATTCATTGTAAAAATGTAGAACACTTTTTTCAGAATGTACAACTTAGAACCTTTTTTCAGATATTCGAATTCTAACCTTAGGTTGTAACCCCTTTATCACGGTTATTAGAAGCCTATTTATAGATTGATTTTGGGGGGAGTTGGGGGGCAAATTCAAATAAGTTATTCTCAATACCCTCCCCTTATTCTTTTAATTATTTACAGTTTAGTTCCCTAAAAGTGTGTCGAGATGTCTTCCAGCCCTTGCAAGAAAGTTCTAGGTAGTTCTTTGGTGTTCTATTAGGGGTATTTTACTAGGTTACCCTCACTTGCTAAGTTTTATTTCAAGACTGTCTTGTCATTATGCCCAATTTACCCTTTATTTTTTAGTTAATCACAGGAATACTAGGCATTAAAGTCATTTTCAACCGTATAGACTCTATTAAATCCTCAATAATGCCTTTTATTGTTTCCTATCATACCCTTACTATTTTTCCTTATTTACCCGACCTACTAAGGTCTGGCAGACTAGAGTTTAAGACTTATTTACCTAATGACCAATTTTTATACTGTTTTAAGACTGGGCCAAATTTAGACCCCAAATCCCTTTCAAATTTAACCACATTTAATAGACTCCATTCTTATTTATAATGTAACCTCTTATTAACAAAAAGTAACTAATCAGAGATAAGTTTGAAAAACTAACCACTTAACATCATAACTAATTCATATCAAGGATAGCCATTTTACAAACAGACTTAGTCATTTTAGAAATAGCCACACATACTTTAGTTTTCGGAACTAACCCCAAATCTTTACAGCTATAACCAAAATCACAAAAGCATCACAGGATTCAGAATGGTCTCACAAGTGCATCAGATTACAAGTAGAGCCAATACATGTTGTTTTGCACACATAGCCTTAGTCGTAAATCAAATTCCAATCAATTAGAACTCAGAGAGAAAGTTTGATAATGGTTGAATCCCAATTAATCAAAGTTTAAATTCAGACAAAGCATGATGAACAAATACATAAACAAGCCTATTTAACCATGATTCATGTGTAATAATCATTAAAAACCCTAAGAATGCTATAACAGATTTAGGCATGCGTAACAAAACAAGAGTAGATCTAAAGCATGCAGAAGATAGGCTAACAAGAATATCAAGATCATATCAACAAGAACATTTTTAGAAGATAGACAAAGAAAAAGAAAATAGGGACCGAGATCTTAGCTTTTAGGGCTTTCGTTTCTCTTTTCCTCTCTTTCGATCTTTTCTTGCTTTCTTTCATCTTTATTTCTTCTTTCTTTATTTCTTTATTCCCAGACCTCAGAAGTTTTGAAGACTTATAGTCCTCTGACTGTTAGATTTTTCTGATGGGGCTTCTTTTTGGATTTTGGTGGGTAAGGGGGTGGTCTTGGGCTTGGTTTAAAGGTTTAGTGGTCGGGGTTGTTTTTAGGTTCTCGCCGGAGTAGGGTTCCGGCGAGCCTTTTTGTTATATTCGAACAGTTCCAGTTAGATTTGAGACCAACCACCTATATGAGGTGAAAGATCTCATCAAGGTGGTCCTATGGTGTTACACTTGAAGCCCGGTTCATAGTTTTGAGGTTGCCGGCTAGGGTTCCGGTGATCGGATTTTCAAGAAGAAAGGGCATCTTTTGGTTTTTTGGGGTTTTATGGTGGTTGTGGTGTTTTGTGGCTAGGGCTGAGGTGCTTGGTGGTTGTTTGAGCCGGAGAAGATGGTGGTTTTAGGCCTAGTCCAGCCAGTCTTATTGTGAGACTAAGGAAGAAGAAGGTTGAAGGAGAGGCGCCTAGGGTTTCTGGTGTTATATAAATGTGTATGTAATGAATTGATTATGAACGGAGTCGAGCTTTTATATACCCCCTTGATCTCGTGTAATCCTGGCCTTTGGATCAACTGAGATCAATGGCCAGGATTTCTCCCATTAAAACGACATCCTTCAGTTAAATGAGAGACAGCCTCGTGTCCGTTAGATGTTTAAACTTGGACGGCCAGGATTATTTCATTATACTGTGTCGTTTAGTGCTTAACGAGATTCATTATCCTCCGTCTGATCATGCTTTTGGACGGCCAGGATTTGTTTCAAATACGGTGTCGTTTGGTTTTCAATTAAGTCGTCTTTTCTGATCCGTTGGATTGATTCATCGTTTGGTCACTGGCTTAGGCAGACCAGCTGGTCTCTTGGGCCTATTACACTTGGGCCTATTCAATTGTGTATATACTTCACTGCAGAGCCCGAAATTATATTATATTTTTGTATTTTTCTTGTATTTTAATTATTTTCTTGGTATTTTCTTTTGTATTTCATTTTTCTCTTTTTGTATTTATTTTCAATTGTTATACTTCTTTTATTTTCCTATTTTTCCTGATTTTTCTGGTATTTTATGATATTTTTGACATTTTCTTTTGTTTTTCAGTTATTTTGTATTTTTGTTGATTTTTTCTAATATTTCATATTTTGTGATATTTTCTAATTGATTCCTTTGTAATTTTAATTTCAAGATTTATTTTAAAAGACAAACACACATGTTCTTTGATTAAAACACACAATTGCACATCAAAAACTATTTTTGTATTTATTTGTATATTTATATTGGAATTTATTTGCTTAGGGCAAAAATCACGTGCTCACAGCTGCCCCTCTTTGCTCGGGAACAAGAAGAGTTTCAGTGCAAAGACAAGTGAGCAGTAATGAAAGATTTTTTCCCACTAGCATATTCCGTAAGAAGCATTTTGAAAAACCTTTTGACAGCACCCTGCTTCAGAGGTTGCCTACATATCCTGGGCTAAATAGGAATCAGGTCAGTGTAGTTCGGGAAGGTCTGGTAGTTTGAAACTACAAAGACTTGTTGTTGCTGCTATTGTTGCTATAAAAACTGACTAACTTCTTATTACAACGAGATAAAAATAAAAACAAAGAAGCTATTCTAAGCTATGATCTTATGAATTACAAGAAAATCCTATATATGTCTTGTCTTCTTGCATTGTCTTGCTTTTCCATATCACATATTGCTCTTTATTTGCATCCTTCTTTTTTGTGAACTTTTTGATTATTTCTTGTTTCTTATATACTGCTTCCATTCCTTTGTTTGACTTCAAAATGTGCTTCTTGCTTCCAGGTCGATACATGTTTAAAACAAAAACAAAAACAAAGAAAACTTTTTCCTCTGTCCCAGTGTGAGGCTTTCCATGTGTTATGGTGTTACTCAAGTTAGTAAAACAATTAAAAATGTAGAAAGTATTCCCTCGTTATACAGGTGGGCGCTTGAACATAAATTAAAATGCTGAAAAGTATTCCTTCGTTATACAGGTGGGCGCCTGAATAGAAATTAAACTACTGAAAAGTATTCCCTCGTTATATAGGTGGGCGCCTGCACAGAAATTAAAATGCTAAAAAGTATTCCCTCGTTATATTGGTGGGCGCATGAACATAAATTAAAATGCTGAAAAGTATTCCCTCGTTATACACGTGGGCGCCTGAACAGAAATTGAAATGCAGAAAAATATTCCCTCATTATCCAGGTGGGTGCTTGATGCATGATATGAAAATGCAGAAAAATATTCCCTCATTATCCAGGTGGGCGCCTAATGCATGAAATGAAAATACAGAAAAACATTCCCACATTATCCAGGTGGGCGCCTGATGCATGAAATGAAAAATGCAGAAAAATATTCCGTCATTATCCAGGTGGGCGCCTGATGCATGAAATGAAAATGCCGAAAAATATTCCCTCAGTTTGATAACTGGGGTGTGAATTTTGAAAAGACAATACCTCCCTTGATATTCGGGTAGGTTTCCTGATAACTGAGTGACTCCTCCTCTACGAATTCCCTCTTTTATTGCTATTTTTCTTTTTTAATGTTTTCCTCCCACGTTGGTCACATTCACTTTAAAGTGATTAGTGAGAATTGGAATCTTTTGTCTCTGTCTAAATAGGCGAACAATCTTATTAGTTATAAAATGATGGTTAGCAATTGGCATTCTTGCTGGCCCTGCTTCCATCGTCCGCCTCTCTCTTTCTTTGCAGCTCATTGCCATGTTTTTCTCAATTTTCTCTTGCACTCCTTTTTTGCTTTTCTCCTTATTTGTTTCTTTTCCTTTTCATTTTCCTTTGGCCTTGATTGCCATCCCTCTTTTTTCATTTTCTCTTTTCATTTGACCCAGTGTTATTACGCCTTTTAACATGAGAAGCTGGTAGTTAGCTTTCAACGGGCAACTGGTTTTGATCAATGAAATGCAGAAATATGAATTTGAAGGGGTAAGGGTATTTTGAAGTAAAGACAGAATTTATCTGGGTATGACGGCTGATTCTTCTAAACATGCCGTGTATTTAAATTTCGACCCAGTTTGTCCAATTGAATCGTTGCTGTCTTGATTTCATCTTTTCTTTCAACCCAAACCTTTCTTATTTTTGCTGTTTTTCTTCTTTCATCAAAATATTCCTCACTTTTGCCTTATGGTGCCCATCAGGGTTTTCACCAATAAGACTCTCTCATTTTTATTTTTTCTCTCATCTCACATTCGCCTTATGGTGCCCGTTAGGGTTTTCACCAATAAGACTCTCTCATTTTTATTTTTTTCTCTCATCTCACATTCGCCTTATGGTGCCCGTTAGGGTTTTCACCAATAAGACTCTCTCATTTGTTATTTTTTATTTTTTATTTTGTTTCCAAACCTCTAGGTACTGTCCATGACATGTTTCTCCGTATTCTTATTATATCATCATTTCCTTGAAATTAATCAGAAGATCTTTCTTTGGACTGTAATGTGGCTTTTGGATGGGTTTAGAAAGAAAGGTATAAAGGCTCAAAATTTATATAAGGGTTCAAAAATATTTACAACTCTCGGAATCATAAACATAACTCCTGCCCCAGTTTCAATTTTTAGGGAATCTTGGATTTTATTTCTGTCGTGACTGAACCTCACTGAGGCTGCCTACGTACCCTTTTGGGATCAAGTCAAACGTAGTTCAAAGCCTAAGGTACAATTATCTTTTGACTTTTTCCCGATTGTTTGTATATTTTTTTTTTCATCATCATTTTTCTTTCATTTTTCATTTTTCTTCATTCTCTTCTTCCACTTTTATTTCTAATTTCTTGTTCATGATTAATTCTGAGAGAGGGATATGAAAGAATAATGCAATAAGGCTCAACAGGGGTATCAATGGATAAAGTGTTTGGATAGAGAATAAAATGCCTTTATCATATCAATTTCAAAATTATGACAAATACAATTGTACATATGAAAAAGGAATCATACATAATATCTCTTGACTGCATCTGAGTTGATAACAGTCTCTACACATTTTCCTTCAATATCTATTAAATATAAAGCTCCGTTGGACAATACCCTTGACACCATGAATGGCCCTTGCCAATTAGGTGCAAACTTTCCTTTCGCTTCGGCCCAGTGAGGCAAAATACGTCTTAGCACCAACTGTCCAACTTCGAATTTCTGCGGACGTACTTTCTTGTTGTATGCTCTGGCCATCCTCCGCTGATATAACTGTCTATGGCAAACTACCGCTAGCCTTTTCTCATCAATCAAGCTCAATTGTTCTAGCCGAGCTTTTACCCATTCATCATCATCAATTTCAGCGTCAGCTATGATCCGAAGTGAAGGTATTTCAATTTCTGCAGGTATGACTGCCTCTATTCCGTACACCAATGAGTAAGCTGTTGCGCCAATTGAAGTACGTATAGTTGTACAATAACCCATGAGAGCAAATGGTAGTTTTTCATGCCACTGTCTTGACTCTTCCACCATTTTCCTAAGAATCTTCTTAATATTCTTATTTGCGGCCTCCACTGCTCCATTCGCTTTAGGCCTATAAGGTGTGGAGTTACGGTGCAGGATTTTGAACTTTTGACATGCTTCTGCCATGCGGTGACTGTTCAGATTTGCTCCATTGTCTGTGATAATCACATTAGGAATTCCAAAGCGACAAATGATATTTGTTTGCACGAAGTCCACTACCGCCTTCGTTGTCACTGCCTTAAATGTCTTCACCTCCACCCATTTAGTGAAATAATCAATTGCTACCAAAACACATATGTGCCCATTAGATGTTGCGGGCTCTATTGGTCCGGTGAAATACATGCCCCAGGCGACGAATGGCCACGGTGCTGACATTGTATGCAACTCATAAGGTGTGGAGTGAATCAAATCTTCGTGTATCTGACATTGATGGATTTTTCTCACATATCTAATGCAATCAGGCTCCATGGTAAGCCAATAATATCCTGCTCTCAGTATTTTCTTGGCCAATATATATCCGCTCATATGAGGTCCACAAGCTCCTACATGTACTTCATTCATAATTGTGTCAGCTTGCTGTGCATTTATACATCTCAATAGGCCCAAATTCAGTGTTCTTTTGTATACAACTCCTCCACTGAGGAAAAATCCATTTGCTAATCTCCTTATAGCCCTTTTCTGGTCACCTGTGGCCTGTTCTGGGTATACTCCTTTCCTCAAATATTCTCTGATATCATGATACCACGACTTACCATCAAGTACTCCTTCCACGGCGAAACAATAAGTATTTTGATCATGAACGTGTATCTGTAGTGGATCTATGTAATATTTATCTAGATGGTGCAACATGGAGGATAATGTGTCTAGAACATCCGCTACTTCATTGTGAATTGTTGGGATGTGCTTGAATTATATGGATTGAAATCTCTTAGACAATTCATGCAGACAATGTCGATAAGGTATTAATTTCAAATCCCTTGTTTCCCATTCTCTCTGAATCTGATGTATCAAAAGATCCAAGTCACCCATGACCAAAATCTCTTGAACACCCATGTCTATTGCCATTCTCAATCCCAATTTGCATGCTTCATACTCGGCCATGTTATTAGTACTGAAAATCGAAGTTGAGTGGTAACAGGGTAATCCTAACCCATTTCTGAAATGAGTACTGCTCCAATTCCGACTCCCTTACTATTGACGTTCCCATCAAAGTACATTCTCCAGCCTGGCTTATCGTCTTGCTCTACTTCCTCAATATTCATTGTCTCTTCATTAGGAAAATATGTCCTTAATGGTTCATACTCATCATCGACCGGATTTTCTGCCAAATGGTCAGCAACTGCTTGTGCCTTCATTGTCGTACGAGTTATATAAATGATGTCAAACTCTATAAGTAGAATTTTCCAACTATCAAACCTTCCTGTGGGCATAAGCTTCTGGAATATATACTTCAATGGATCCAACCGAGATATCAGATAAGTAGTATAAGTCGTTAAGTAATGTTTCAATTTCTGCGCAACCCATGTTAAAGCACAACATGTTCTCTCCAACTGAGTGTATTTTACCTCGTAAGATGTAAACTTCTTACTAAGATAATATATTGCTTTCTCTTTTTTCCCTGTTTCATCATGCTGACCTAGTACACAGCCAAAAGAATTATCCAATACAGTCAGATAAAGGATCAGAAGTCTTCCCGGTTCTGGAGGAACCAATACAGGATGATTAGCCAGATATTCTTTAATTTTGTCAAATGCTTCTTGTCATTCATCAGTCCAATTCACCACATCATCTTTCTTCAATAATTTGAAAATGGGCTCACAAGTCGACGTTAACTAAGCAATAAATCTGCTAATATAATTCAACCTGTGCAATAAACTCATCACTTCTTTCTTGTTCTTCGGCGGAGGCAAATTTTGGAATGCTTTTATCTTTGACGGATCTAATTCAATACCACGCCGCCTTACTATGAATCCCAATAACTTTCCTGATGGCATCCCGAAAGCACACTTTGCTGGATTGAGCTTGAGATTATATCTTCGGAGCCTCTCGAAAAACGTTCTTAAATCCTTGACATGGTCACATTGCTTTTTGGACTTGATAATGACATCGCCCACATAAACTTCAATCTCTCTGTGTATCATATCATGAAACATAGTGGTCATTGCCCTCATATATGTAGCCCCGACATTTTTTAACTCAAACAGCATCACCCTGTAGCAATATGTTCCCCAAGGCGTGATAAAAGCTTCTTCATCCATCAGGATCTGATGATAACCCGCATAATAATCCACAAAAGACCTAATTTCATTCTTGGCGCAATTGTCAATTAATATATGGATATTTTTCAATGGAAAATCATTCTTTGGACTAGCTTTATTGACGTCTTGATAATCAACGCACACCCCGATTTTTCCATCCTTTTTTGGAACAGGCACAACATTAGGTAACCAAATGGGATATTTAGTGACCCGTATGACCTTCGCGTCGTATTCCTTATTAACTTCTTATTTTATTTTCACACTAATGTCTGTTTTAAATTTCCTTAACTTCTATTTTACCGGCCGACATTCTGGATAAGTGGCAATTTATGTACCACCAATCAGTACTGAGCCCGAGCATGTCATCATAGGACCAAGCAAATATGTCATTGTACTTATGTAACAACCTGATTAAATCTTCTCTGAGGGAAGTCTCTAAATGCACACTAATCTTTGTTTCTCAGACATTCTCCTCACTTCCCAAATTAATAGATTCTGTCTCATATATGTTCGGTTCGGGTTTTTCTTCATAATGACTCAAATCTTTACTAATTTCCTCCAGTACTTCCTCATCCTCATATTCAACTTCATGTCATTTTCAATTTCCTATATAACTATTCGATTATCAAGACTGGACCGGGAATCCTTCATGCATGACATATCTTTGGAATTAGCAAATATTGAACTGTACAAAAGAAGAAAAATAAAATAAGGCAAAAATGGAGGAAGAAAAGAAGTTGCATTTCATTGAATTTTCAAAAGGTAACAAGAATTGGATACATTTGATTTGACGGGATATGGGATTATAATTTTAAAACAAGACAATTTGGGGAATGAAATATTAAAAGCTAACTACCACAACTTCCTCCTAATTGGAAGAGGAGTAGCTTCCCAATTATTTAGCATAGTGTGGGGTCCAACGAATTGAACTTCCATTTTGCTTGTTCCTTCACCCGTCTCCAACACATTCACATCTTCAAATAGCCTCTCAAATCTTTCTAGAAGCCCTTCATCCGGTTTTATCTCAGCATGGTTTGGCATAATAGTCGCCAGATGTCTCTGTGTACCAGGATTGACAAAGGAGTTGGATAGTTTTGGGAGAGGTCTTGGGAGGTACCACCCTTTATTCTTCAATTTCTTAGCTCTTTGAATATCAGCAATGGTTGGCTTAAGACCCAAGACAAAAGTATCAGTACTGCCCGGAAGGTGGATCGGCTGTGTTATACCTTGCAAGGTCACTCCTAAGCCCTTTCCCGGAGAAAACCCATTCTTTATTATCTCCTTAGCGACCATCACTCCTGCAGGGGCCACCGTGGGTACTGGCATACTTTCTCCCTCAGATATTTTGTTCACCACCACGGTGTCCATTACTGGTACACCCATGGACCTTTATCTCATTCAGCTTCCTCAAATGGTGTAATAGCATTGCAAACATCATCTTACCCGTGCACTATTATCCCTTGCTGCTCCCATTCAAATTTTACCATTTGATGCAAAGAGGATGGCACTACTTTCGCAGCGTGAATCCACAGACGTCCCAAGAAAAGGTTGTATGATACAGTGACATCCAGCACCTGAAACTCTATAGTGAAATCCACCGGTTCGATAGTAAGCTCTAGTATGATATCTCCCACGGTGTTCTTTCCTCCTCCATCAAAACCCCTCACACATACACTGTTCCGATGACTTCTCTCATGATTGACCTTAAACTTCCCCAAGTTTGACAATGGACAGATATTGGCACTTGACCCGTTGTCCACCAAAACACGAGTTACTACAGATTCTTCACATTTTACTGTGAGGTATAGTGCTTTGTTATGCTCCGTCCCTTTCGATGGCAACTCGTTGTCTGAAAATGTTATTTTATTTGTCTCAAAGATCTTGTTTGTGATTTTCTCCATATGACATACTAAAATCTTCTCCGGTACATGGGCTTCATTTAGAATTTTTATCAACGCCTTTCTATGTTCATCATAATGAATTAGCAATGATAACAACAATATCTGTGCGGGCGTCTTTCTCAATTACTCAACTATAGAATAGTCTTGAGCTTTCATCTTCTTCAAGAATTCCTTAGCTTCCTTCTCAGTGACTGCCTTCTTCACATGAGCCGGGTTTTCTTTCACTACTTTTGTCTTTCTCAGTTCTTCCGGAGCAAAGCATCGCCCGGAGCGAGTTAAACCATGAGTTTCACAAATTTCTCCTTTAACTTCTTTCACTTTATACATCACTGTCACCTTATCATAATTCCACGGTATAGCCCTGGTGTTCACAACTGGCATCTGCACAACTGGTTTGATAACCACCGTCTCTACATAAACTCCTTTTACGGTCACCAAAGGCTTCACTCCAGGTACTATTATCTTCACAGGCTCAATCATTGATGGTTGTTTTGCTGGTAACTCAATTGACACTTTCTCTTTTTCAACTTCCCCCTCCAACTTGTTGTTTACTTTAATCATCATCACTAACTGAAAAGGTTTTCTATAGCTCTCTCCCTGTTCTAGCTCTATCATATGTGTCTCATGATGTGCTGGCAAAAGATTCTGCGTTATATTGGGAGTTTCTGGAGCTTGCACCTCAATTATCCTGGTATCAATAAGTTCATGTATTGTGAACTTTAAATGGCAACACTTCTCTATATCATGTCCCGGTGCCCCGGAACAATACTCACAGCAGACAGATTGGTCTAGATTTCTAGGTGGAGGGTTGGGAATTTTTCGTTCAATAGAGCTCAACATTCCCAATTCTCTCAAACAGTGAAAAATACTGGTATATGTTTCTCCCAAAGGAGTGAATGTTCTCTTCCTTTGAGCCCTATCACCTTTTACTTCTGGATCTGGACGAAAGTTAGGTCGGTTTGGATTTCTGTAGGTTTTTTAAGGTGGATAGGCATTTTGTACGTGGTACACATTTTGTGGAGCTGGGGTACGCCATGAATGTGGAGGCGGTGGGTAAGGTTGAGCCTGTTGGATAGAAAATTGTGGAATGGTTGGAGGATAATATGGTGGAGGTGGATTATATGGTGTTGGTGGATATAGTTGATATGGGCGAGGCTGATGATGATATAGGTTGGGGCCCCGGGACCAAGATCTACCTTCAATGACTGCCACTTCTTCCTTCTTCTTCTTGCCAATCGACCCTCCGGTTCCAATCTATATTGCTTGGTTCATAGCCTTGATGGTTGAGTAGCTCATAATCTTATTTGTCTTCAACCCTTCTTCCATAAATCTTCCCATCTTTACTACCTTGTTAAAGGTGTTTCCAATTGCTCACACCAGGTGGCCGTAGTAAGTTGGCTCCAAAGCTTATAAGAAGCAATCCATCATTTCTCCTTCTTTCATTGGTAGGTCTACACGTGCAGCCTGTTCCCTTCACCTGAATCCATATTCCCAAAAACACTCTCCCGGTTTCTTCTCCATCTTAGTCAATAACAACCTGTCAGGGATAATTTCTAGATTGTATTGGAAATGGTTTGCAAATAATTGAGCTAAGTCATCCCAAATGAACCATCGGGTATGATCTTGTCGAGTATACCATTCCAATGCCGAGCCACTTAAGCTTTGGCTGAAATAAGCCATGAGTAATTCATCCCTTCCTCCTACACCGCGCATTTTACTGCAGTAACCCCCTCATATGGGCAACTAGATCTCGGTGACCATCATACATGTCAAACTCGCG
This sequence comes from Nicotiana noctiflora, assembly GCA_032618575.1. Lineage (NCBI taxonomy): Eukaryota > Viridiplantae > Streptophyta > Magnoliopsida > Solanales > Solanaceae > Nicotiana > Nicotiana noctiflora. The sequence goes on along the minus strand of JASVEL010010840.1, from coordinate 59,999 downwards.
CAACTTAAACCCGGAGGGTAGTTGTACCTCAGGAAACAAACATAAGTCTTTGTATGCAACACTCACTTGGCCTCCCAGCCCCTGCATGTTACGAAATGACTACTTAAGAATTTTCATTTTACGGGCCATCTCTTCCTATTTAATATTTCTGACAGGTTTTTCCTCCTCTGTCATATCTATAAGTGGGTGTAAGAATCATATTGCCTGAATGTGGGTTCTGGCGGGTAATAATGGGTATCCTAAACATGGAACACAGGTTCACTGGAAGATTTGTGTAGAGTAGCTTGTAGTGGTGCCATGTATACTCGAGCGACCTGGGGTGGTTGTGGTGGAGCTTGTTTAGGGAAGGATAGTGGTGCTTGTGAGGTTGTAGCATAGTAATGCGGGTAAGTATGATAGGTGGAGAATGAGTTCATAGTGGGTGGTTCAGGGTTTGGTTTCGGAGAAGGAATGTATGCTGGGTTGGCTGGGTAGGAAGGCAAGGGTTGACCCCTCGACCAAGCTTGGTACATCTCTGAAATCTGTTGTTTCAATTTGTACATCTCTTCTTTCATATTAGTTACATCCATAACTTCTTCCTCTTGTACCGGATCCATAATAGTAGGCTCGATTTCTTGAGTTACTGCTTTGGTCATGACTTTAGAACGTGTATTGTAGCTGTGATGTGCCAAAATGCCAGTTGCTAACTGTAGATTTGATACTCATCAACAACAAAACTTGTTAATAGTTAGATCTTGAAGGATAAACATCACAATTTCTAAAATTATAACTTTTGCCTAGTAATTATGTATCATCCCGGCATTATTCTTCTTTGAACCACTAGCTTTCTTTTCCACTTTTATTTTTCGTCATTTCATTACTTTCTGTTTATTTCTAACTATTATTCTTCTTTGAAACACCGGTTACAAATGATGTTGTGCTACAAATGCAGAAATAAAATACAAATACGAAATGCATGTCCTATGAATACATTAAAGCTCCTAGTGCCTGCGAGACATCGTTCGGTCTTGCCGCGGGCCTATATGCTAATCCACTTTGGAGTTTATCCATGTCGGTCATACTTGCTTTATAAAGATCATTACTGTTGATGTGAATGTTGACTGGGACATATCTTTGCACAATTGGCATTTCCTTGTGATGTATTGAGCCATGTTTACAATTCTTTCCCTGATGACCCCTTTTTCCTGAAGCAACCTACCAATCTGTTTGGCACGAGCATCTATGGTTTGATGGTTCTTCTTTTGTAATTGTTGTAGCTCTAATTCTAACCGAGCCATAGCCATGTAACAATGTTCTCTCTCTACCTCAAACACTTTGGTTTGTTTGCTACTTTTGACCTCGGTTGTAATGATCTTCTACCTCAACATTATGTTCATCTTTTAACTGTTGAACCATTCCAACTTTTTCTTCAGCATTCTTGGCCAATTGTTTCTGGACCTTGACTAATTCCTTCTCATCTTTATCTAGATCAAAGCTATAGTCGTTCACTTTGCACCGAAGATTTCTAATTAGCTTTTCATCTCGGGAAAGTCAAATTGGGGTTTCGGCTGTTGTTTTTATCTTTGCAATCTGAGCCTTCAGGATTTCATTCTCTTTCCTCAATTGTTTCTTTTCACTCTCATCGGATGCCGCTTGTAAGCTGCTTTCAAATTTGAGTTCTTGGAATTGTTTTTCCAACAAGATGATTCTGGCTCAATAGTCATTTTCTTTGGCCATCCAATCTTTTTGTTCCTTAGACTGCTCGGTCAACTCTTAAATGTGAGGCCTCTTCATTGGTCTTTCATGCTCAACATCTTGGCGATACCATCCGGCAGACCCTGGTGACACTTCTCCTCTAGCTCGGTTTGCCATACAAGTGTCTATTCTCAGGCATTGGCATTTATTCTAGTTTGTCGAATCTTTGCTTTCGGGAATTTCCCATCAATAGTGATTTCTATTGCTTGCAGGCTGAGGTCCCCATCTTTCGGTATGACCTGATATCTTCCGAGTTGCCTTAATACCCGGTATGGTGCATAAGGCTGGATGTTTTTAAGACCCATTATCAGAAAATGCAACCCTTCTGCTGGCATGTATATAACCTCGTTGAGGGGCAACCATCCGTATGCCCAATTAATCAGGCTAGCATTCAGTGATTGCAAGTATGTAATCCAACCTTTTGATCCTTCTGGAAACTTAACTTATTTTGTTCTCACATAAAACTTTCAATACACGTCTTCTCGGATGATTTGTAGCTTGAGAACTGAGGGTGGTGGCACAAATTCTCTATCATCCACATCTCGAGAAGTAAATTGCATCCCTCGAAGAAGTCATGTCCTTCTTTACAGGATGTGAGGGCACAAAAGATATAAACCACTATCATCGGTGCAAGTGTGCTATTGTCTTGCACAAGGAGAGTACTGGCGAATTCCGGCGACTCTTATATCAATATTTCCATCTTTCCTCGGGAATATGATCAATCCCAAAACGGCCACCATAAAAACGAAGTGCCTATGTTTCTCCCACTTAACCCGGTTTGACTTGCTGCAGAGTTTGTTTCTTGGGTCATTAAATCCCCAAATATGACCATATATGCGGTATATGAAACTCATAGTACATAACCCGTGAGCCAAGTCTTCATTGTGAACGTTTCTGGCTATCTTTAGGAAATCGAGGAATGTACGCACTGTAATAGCCCTTGGAGCCACCAGATACTTGTCCTTTAGGGGAACCTCGCCATTCCCGATGTAATAAACAACTTATTCTAATGTCGGAGTGAGCTCAAAATCTATGAAATGGAGCACTATATGCAGGATCCCAGCAAGCAACGAAGGCCCGAATAATATCACCCCGAGGTATTATGTCCATCAACCCAGTAAGATCTTTCAGATAGTTTTTGACCCAAACCTGTCCCTCTTGACCTAGATCATTCCAGTATAACTTCAACTCCAAAGGGATCTTTTTCAATGGTGCAAAGGGTTCATTTTGTATTGTGCCCATCCTGCACATTTATTAAAGGCGATTTTATTGAAAAGGGAAAATATTTTTCAAAGAAAACTTTTCATTATTTTGAAAGAATTAGACTTTCCATATTTCATTTGAAAATTTCAAGGCTATTATTTAAAAGGAAAAGGAATGACTTCAAAGCGGCCATTTTTGTAAAACAGTCTTCCGGCGTCCTTTCGGAACATTTGGCTATTTTCAAAAATAGCATCACTTCGATTTATTTAGAATTCAAAATTTGACATTTTTTGAAAGGGGTGGTTGGACCCGTCAAGGGTTGCCTACATATCTCAACTAGTAGTGAGCATCAAACCTGCGTAGTTTGGTCAAATTGTTTTGTGACCAATTATTTCAACAAAATTTGTTCTACCTATTTTTCAAATTTTCAACAACATTTCGATATTTTTCTATTCTAAAATTCTCTTTCTTTTTTTTTCAAGAGTTTAGTCGGTCCGCATAACAATCCAGAACAAATAAATGTTACATATAATATGCTCGGTCTTTGATTTCCGGGTCACCGGTCCTAGACGGACCCAATCCCTGTGTTGAGTCCCCTAAGTCAGATATGATGCAAATAGTCGTCCTAAATCTAGGCTCAATATCCTGAAGTTTTCATAGTGCTAGAATGTGTACCGGAGTGGACAACTCGGATCGAGGAGGGGGCTATGTACCGGGGACCCGCGGGTCGTCTTGCTTTGTAACTTATCCGGCCTCTATTTCTTATTAGGGTATTGACACTAATAGAAAGGGGAGTCTCAACCAGTAAGCACATCCCCGGAGGTGAGAAGAGAAGGGTTTTCGGCAAATTGTTTATATACAGTTCACGTAATATCAAAGCGGTAAACATATAGCACATCGACCAAAGCATATAATAAAATCAAATAATATCAAAAACGACAATTTTTTTCGAGCTCAAATTCTTAAACCCTGAACCGAAGCTCTGGGTTGCTTATCCCCAGCAGGGTTGCCTGAGCTATCACACCTCCCCTTTTTTACTACTTTTCTGAAAAATAAAGTATACCTCATTAATTACAAATACACCCCGAGATAGGATATAATAATAACAATAGGGAAGGAGTTTTTCCACATTAAGGACAATCAGAATGGGATTTATTTAGATTTTAGAGTCGCCACTTCGGAAGATAATGGTGTCCCAAGTCACCGGTTTAGTCCCGAATGCGAGGAAATATGACTCTATTTTAACAGTCCGCAAAACTAGAAATCCGGATAAGGAATTCTATTAACCCGGGAGAAGGTGTTAGGCACTCCCGAATTCTGTAGTTTTAGCACGGTCGCTCAACTGTTGGTTTTGACCTAATTGATTTCTTTATATTATTTTACAAATGTGAATGTCCCGTTTTGTTATTTTTAACAACTTGCGACATCGCTAAAACGCATTTCGCGTCTTACCGCAACCAGTACGCCTGTGACTTTAATACATTTCAGCTTCGCCAGGATTTGAGATTTGAGTCACAAAAATGTGCACTCGTATTTAGGAATTTATATTTTAGTCGTGGCTATAACGTCTACGCCTTATTATCTTTAAGAAAGACCGTGAAATTCGCTAAACGGTCCTTCAGAATCTAATATTTACATTAAAATCCATATGGGGGCCCCGCGTGTCTTTTCATTTTAATACGAGGCTCATCCCTTTATTTTATAAGTCCAAACTTATCATATACTATATTTGCTATTTCTTCTTTTTTTTCCTAATCATGATATAGTTTTGTATTTTCTGAATTTGTTATTATTATGTCCAGGCCAATTATTTGTTACCAGGCTTGGACTACTGGACTGTATTATCAGTCCATTCTGTGTGGTTGGGCTTCTGGAATCCAGTATATGCAAGTATCACCACTTGAAGATCCAAAAGTGAATTTTGTCGAATCTGGGCCTATGTTCTCGACCAGGCCCAGAATAAACAGATAAAATGTAGAACAAACTTGTAGTATCATAAAATTCGAACAATCATTCTTCAAACAACAGAATAAACCAATAAATTTCATTTTTATTTCATAAAGCTTCAGATTACATGTCAATTGATACTAACTACAAATTCTAATAACTCACTAAACACTAACAGGAATTGAGTACTAACACTTTTATTTCAAATACCTAAGCAGTGGTTTTAATACTAACTGAACAGGCTTGGATTATTATTGATTACAGAATTCTAAACTATATTATAGTAAATCATTGTTAAATGAGTTTGAATAACAAAACAGTTTTAACTCATCTACTTATTTCTTTTATGAACTAATCGACCCTGAATCAGAATCTAGTTAACAAAAGTAGTTGATTACCAGCTCATATGTTTATACCAGTTTCACTAGGTGAATTAATTTCATGTGTTAACCTGTTTCGAACTTAGATTAAGTGATAGCTATATCTATTTATATATTACTACTATGCTATCTACTTTATATTTGTTTCGACTTCATACATGCATTAATTATTACAAACCATCCTAATGAATTTACAGGGATTCTAAAATATAATAACTACAAAGCTAAAAAGGAAAACAGAAGTAGAATCATCCAAACAGCTCATATGATTTCATTCCTACAAACAATATGTGATTACATCTTCAGTAGAATGGAAGTGTACCTTATTCAAAGAGCAATCTATGAGTCTAAGTTTGAAGATGAAGAATAGTCATGAAAGTAGCAGCAACAGAGCAGCAAATAGAATTCCAAATATAACAGTCCTGCAAATCAACAAGTAGAATCGAAGAGCTCAAGCAGAGTCCAGCAAAATTGAAGAATAATAGACTACAGCAGGAACTGCCAGATTAATACCCAAAGCAATCAACTAAGAATTTCATAGCTGAACTCTTTGTAAAAATGTAGAACCCTTTTTTCAGAATGTAAAACTTAGAACCTTTTTTTAGATATTCGAATTCTAACTTTAGGTTGTAACCTCTTTTTCATGCTTATTAGAAGCCTATTTATAGACTGATTTTGGTTTTGGGGGGAAATTCAAATAAGTTATTCCTAATCCCCTCCCCTTATTCTTTTAATTATTTACCGTTTAGTTCCCTGAAAGTGTGTCGAGATGCCTTCCAGCCCTTGCTAGAAGGTTCTAGGCAGTTCTATTAGGGTATTTTACTAGGTTACCCTCACTTGCTAAGTTTTATTTCAAGACTACCTTTTCATTATGCCCAATTTACCCTTTATTTTGTAGTTAATCACAAGAATACTAGGCATTAAAGTTATTTTTAACCCTATAGGCTCTATTAAATCCTCAATAATGCCATTTATTGTTTCCTATCATACCCTTACTATTTTTCCTTATTTACCCGACCTACTAAAGGTCTGGCAGATTAGGGTTTAAGACTTATTTAACTAATGATGAATTTTTATACTGTTTTAAGACTAGGCCAAATTTAGACCCCAAATCCCTTTCAAAGTTAACCACATTTAACAGACTCCATTCTTATTTTAAAATGTAAGTTCTTATTAACACAAAGTAACTAATCAGAGATAAGTTTGCAAAACTAACCACTTAACATCATAACCAATTCATATCAGGGATAGTCATTTTAACAAACAGACTTAGTCATTTCAGAAATAGCCACACATACTTTAGCTTTCAGGACTAACCCCAAATCTTTACAGCTATAACCAAAATCACAAAAGCATCACATGATTCAGAATGGTCTCACAAGTGAATCAGATTACAAATATAGCCAATTCATGTTGTTTTGGACACATAGCCTTAATCGTAAATCAATTTTTAATCAATTAGAACTTAGAGAGAAATTTTGATAATGGTTGAATCCCAATTAATCAAAGTTTAATTTCCGATAAAGCATGATGAACAAACATATAAACAAGCCTATTTAACCATGATTCATGTGTAATAATCATTAAAAAACCCATGAATGCTATAACAGATTTAGGCATGTGTAACGAAACAGGAGTAGATCTAAAGCATGCAGAAGATAGGCTAACAAGAATATCAAGATCATATCAACAAGAACATTTTCAGAAGATAGACAAATAAAAAGAAAATAGGGACAGAGATCTTAGCTTTTAGGGCTTTCTTTTCTCTTTCATTCTCTTTCTTTCTTTTCTTTCTTTCTTTCCTCTTTATTTCTTCTTTCTTTCTTTCTTTATTTCCAGACCTCAGAAGTATTGAAGACTTAATGTCCTACGACTGTTAGATTTTTTCGATGGGGCTTCTTTTTGGATTTTGGTGGGTAAGGGGGTAGTCTGTGGCTTGGTTTAAAGGTTTACATGTGTGGGTTGTTTTTGGGTGCTCGCCGGAGTAGGGTTCCAGCGAGCCTTTTTGTTATATTCGAACAGTTCAAGTTAGATTCGAGACCAACCACCTATATGAGGTGAAAGATCTCATCAAGGTGGTCCTATGGTGTTAAGCTTAAAGACTGGTTCATAGTTTTGAGGTCACCGGCTAGGGTTCCGGTGATCGGATTTTCAAAAAGACAGGGGATCTTTTGGTTTTCTGCGGTTTTATGGTGGTTGTGATATTTGGTGGCTAGGGGTGAGGTGATTGGTGGTTGTTTGAGCCGGAGAAGACGGTGGTTTCAAGCCTAGTCCGACCAGTCTCCATGGGAGACTAAGGAAGAAGAGGGTTGAAGGAGAGGCGGCTAGGGTTTCAGGTGTTATACAAATGTATATGTAATGAATTGATTATGAACGGAGACGAGCCTTTATATACCCCCTTGATCTCGTGTAATCCTGGCCTTTGGATCAACTGGGAGCAATGGCCAGGATTTCTCCCTTTAAAACGACATCGTTCAGTTAAATGAGAGTCAGCCTCGTGTCCGTTAGATGTTTAAGCTTGGACGACTAGGTATATTTTGTTATACTGTGTTGTTTAGTGCTTAACGAGATTCATTATCCTCTGTCTGATCATTCTTTTGGACGGCCAGGATTAGTTTCAAATACGGTGTCGTTTGGTTTTCAATTAAGCCGCCTTTTTTGATCCGTTGGATTGATTTCATCAACGGTTAAGATTGAAGCAACCCTCTATCTCGTCGTTTGATTACTGGCTTAGGCAGACCAGCTGGTCTCTTGGGCCTATTACACTTGGGCCTATTCAATTATGTATATACTTCACTGCACAGCCCGAAATTATATTACATTTTTGTATTTTTCTTGTATTTTAATTATTTTCTTGGTATTTTATTTTGTATTTCATTTTTCTCTTTTTGTATTTATTTTCAATTGTTATACTTCTTTTATTTGACTATTTTTCCTAATGTTTCTGGTATATTATGATATTTTTGCCATTTTCTTTTGCTTTTCCGATATTTTGTATTTTTGTTGATTTATTCTAATTTTTCATATTTTTGTGATATTTTCTAATCGATTCCTTTATAATTTTAATTTCAAAATTTATTTTAAAAGACAAACATACAAGTACTTTTATTAAAACAAACAATTTCACATCAAAAACTATTCTTGTATTTATTAGTATATATATATTGGAATTTATTTCCTTAGGGCAAAAATCATGTGCTCACAGTTATGGTTCTTCAGAAGTGAGTAAAGTGCAAGTACTTATACGACGAAGTGTTAAGATGTTAATAATTTAGGAGTAAGATCATGTTCTATCGTATATTGGCACATTGGGTGTAATGAGTAGTGTGGAAATTCAAAGTGAGGATCAAGGTTGCAGTTAGGTGTCGACGAGGACTTCGCGGGCTCGAATGAGCAAGAAAAGGGTTGAATGATTAAAGTAGGTATTGACTTTGGAGTCACCTAAGATCGATGTTTGTGAAAAAGGCTTGTATCCTAGTTAAAGATTCTTGATCGCTTTTCAGCATGGGTGCGACCGATGGTTGGAATGAGCAGACTTGATAACTATTTCAGAAGATTGTGGGAGCATGTCCCACGGGAAGATTTTGTAAGTGTGGCATGTAGTCACTTGACTAAAGAGTTAAGCAAGTATAAGTATTGTGGTAATAACATTTGTTTGAGAAACTATTCCTCGAGGGCACTTCGTTTATTGGGTCGTGAATTGGGGAGGTTGCTCCGGTTATGATGGTTATTCCTATGTGTCATGAGGAAGAGAGAGTTACTATAGGGCTTTGAAAGGTTATTAGCCAAGTTGGTGCAATCATAAAGCAGCGTGAAATCAATGGATTGATCTATATATCTGAACGGGGCTTTATATCAGGTCAGTCGTGTTCGTTTCATCGGCGTTCCTTATAGAGGAACAGTCAGGGTATTATTTTTGTCATGAGCTATCCCAGTCAGTGGTGTATTGCACCGTGTGAGTTGTGAGACAGCTTGGTAAATTTTCATGTGATAAGATTCTGCATGGTGATGACGTTATGTGAGTAGAATGGCTCTTGAGATTCAGATTGTACATCGCACATTACTTGTGCTTGTGTTTTGTAGCCTATAGCGCTATGTGTTTCCTCAGGGATAGTATTATGCACTTAGCATTCTTACGATCGAAATTCGATATTCCTATTATAATAAGAAGATTTAGCTAGAAGCGCAATCTCCTTATGTGTGGATCAGGTTGCGCGCTGTAACAGTGTGATGTCGAGTCTAGTTTTCTATATGCTATTCCCTTATGTGTTTCTCTTCCTATCTTCTAAGTCCGTATTAGTGAGGAGTTTAGATAATTCCTTCTAGAATTCGATTTCTTGTTTGTGCCGTGTTTGGATTTGTGGCCTATTGGCGCATGGTAGCATCGTATGTGATTTTAACAATTTTTGGGGTGGCTTATTGCTTGAGCAGTTGTATCGGATGGGGCGAGATTCCTTGATTTAGGATTTTGTGCAATCAAGTTATATAAGGTATGTTATGGAGTTAAGACCATTATTGGGTTAAGAATGAGGTGGAGGCCTTGTCAAAAGTATAGACCTAAGGTTTTGTTGCCTCGGTAATTGATTATGAATGTCGATACATCTCTTCCGTCGTGGTGGTATGGTAAAGGTTAGAGTATGGCTTGTATATGTCATGGGGTGCAATGAGAGCATCAGATCAGTAGAATTTTGGCTAAGTTGATCAGAGAATATCATCATGGTCTTGTGGATTTAGTGTTGCAGAGTAGGAATTCAACAGAGTGATGTCGTTATGTTTGAGTACAGCGTGTAGTGATTGAAAGGGGGATTGTATATGGGAAACAGGCCTGGCATAGGATTCAGAATTTTGGAATCGGGCTCTAAGGCTTATTTTCTTGAATAAAGGGGAACAAAGTCATGATTTATCGAGCTTATGTGCTTAGCTGAGTTGTGGCAGCACGGGAAGGTGAATGAGGTGCTAACAAGTAATTTCAGACTACCTCAGTACAGTTCTCAGCACGTTCGAGGATGAACGTATATTTAAGTGAGAGAGAATGTAACGATCCAACCGGTCTTTTTGGGTTCTAGCGCTTTGTTCACTAGTCAGAGGCCATAAACAGCTTCATTTCAGGTATAATAACTTGTACGCACGGTCGAAATTTAATTTCGTAAAGTTTGAAGTTGATTCGATAAGAGAAATCTTATTTCGAGAGCTTAAAGTTGAAATAATGAGTTTGGATTGGAATTTTGATTAAACGACATTGGAATCATAATCTGAAGGTTCTAACAAGTTCGTATGATGATTTCAGACTTGGGCGTATGCCCGGTGCGGGTTTTGGATAACCCGGGAGTGTTTTGGCATCTATTGTGGAAGTTAGTATTTTCTAGGAAATTCATAAGTTTGCCTTGAAGTATGTTTCAGTGATATCAATGTCCGTTTGGAATTCCGAGACTGGGAATACCTCCGTATGGTGATTCTGGAGTTGGGAGCGCTATCGAAAGTGAATTCGGAGGTTCGTAGACCATTTTGAAGCCATTTGGCTAAAGATAGAAGTTGAAGGTTTTTGGACAGTTTGACCGGGTTTTTACTTTTTGATGTCGGGGTTGGAATCATATTTCGAAAGTTGGAGTAGGTCTGTAACGTCAATTATGATTTGCGTGCAAAATTTGGGGTCAATCGGACGTGACTCAATAGGTTTAAAAATCGAAAATAGAAGTGAGAAAGTTTAAAGTTCATGAAGCATGAATTGAGGTCTAATTTGTGATTTTGGTGTTGTTTGATATGATTTGAAACCTCGAGAAAGTCCGTAATGTATTTTGGGATTGGTTGGTATGATTGGTTGGGGTCTTGCGGGGGCCTTGGATGGATTTCGGGTTGTTATCGGATCAAAATTTGGAAATTTAGAAGGCTGAAGGATTTTTGCTTCTGTCATAATTGCATCTGTGGTTTTTGGACCGCATATGCGGTCGAGATCTCGCAGAAGCGGAAGGGGCCAGGCCAAGGAAAATTGCAGAAGCGGCCTAGGGACCGTAGAAGCGGTTCCGCTTAAGCGGCCCCCGACCGCAGAAGTGGCCAGGCTCCTCAAGCCCAAACACCGCAGAAACGGTTAGAAACTCGCAGAAGCGGAAATTTCATCGTAGAAGCGAAAAGTGCTGAAGGCAGAGCGTTATTTTAAAAGTCGGATTTGTTCATTTCACTCATTTCTCCCACTTCATTTGGCTTTTTTTGGAGGGTTCAAATGAAGATCTTCATCAACAATGTTAAGGTAAGTTATTCCCACCAATTATAAGCTAAATACATTGATTATGGATGAGATTAAGCATGGAAATTAGTGTAAATATTGGGGATTTGGTTGGAAACCTAGAAATTATAAATCTTGAATTTTAGCCACGATTTTGAGCATGGAATTAGGAGAAAATTATATATTTGAGTTCCTAAGATTGTGGGTAATCTTTATCTTCGAGAAATTTTGGATTCCGGGCACATCGGCCCGAGGGAATTTTGGTCATTTTACTAAATAGAGTTGGGAACTTGTATAATCAAAATTGTTATCAAGTATTTGAGTATATTCTCTTTAGTTTATCGTTAATTGGCTAGTTTTGGTGCATTGTGAGTTGGTTCAAACTCTTAGAAGAATGTAGAATGACGATTGCGAGTCTTCGGACCGAGGTGAGTCTCCTTTCTAATTCTGTGAGGGGGAATTTACCCCATAGGTGAGTAAAATGGTTATGTGCACCTATTTGTGTGGGCTACGCATGCACGAGGTGATGAGAGTGCGTGCGTAGCTACTATTATGCTATTGTCCGGGTAGTTAGGACTCAAAAGCATGTAGACGTGGATTAATTGAGAATGCATTTGTAGCTTGAATTTGCTTAACTCACATCGAATTAGTAAGTAAATTTCTAAAAGAATTAAACTTCATATCTTAAATTGTTAAAGGAGAATTGGTTTATCTAAATAAATATTTCCCGATAAGTTCTTATGTGACTGATTGAGCATGTACTTTATATGTGCATGCGTCACATGGATGATTAGTGAGCAGGATAACTGTTTAATTATGAGACGGGCCGAATACCTCGGTGATAATAGCTGCATCTATGGTTCGTGCAACTCGACCCTCAACAGTGCACAATATACATTATGTTGGAGGGGGTCATCGACCTCGACGTGATTTGCACATGTTTATTTGTTATTTTATAACTTCAAATGTGGAATTGGCCATACGTGGCTTGATATAATTTGATAAGATAATTAATGATAGACTTTGGAAGCCCTTGATGTATTGTTGAAGGTGCTTACCTGTTTTCCGGGCTTCACAATTTGTATTATTATATAAATCGATGATTTTTCTCGCATTTATAGAATATTGATAATTGACCTCTAGTGAGTGTCGAAGTTGGCCATCTCGTCTCTACCCCTTCGGGATTAGGCGAGATACTCACTGAGTACACGTTGTTTATGTACACATATTACACTTATGTGTATTTTTATTGTACAGGTAAATGTACACTTCTAGCAGTCTACTGGCGTGGCAGCATGGATAACTCTTGGACTAGGTGAGACATGTACACTTCTAGCAGTCTGCTGGCGCGGCAGCATGGATAACTCTTGGACTAGGTGAGCTGCAAATATGTGAGGCGACCCGCAGCTAGTGTAGTTTCTTTCTGTATTTTAATTATTTATTCCTTGTCCACTGTATTCCGGACAGAGGTTGTATTTTATTTCACTTATCAGTAGTCGCTCGTGCACTTGTGACATCGGGTTCTGGGATGATTTTCGAAAGATTTGATTTGATTATTATTGTTGATTTAAATTGAAGCAAAAACCTCTTATTTATGAAAATGGAAGGAAATTTCTGTAATTTGATGTATTTTAAAAGAGAATTTTTAATCGGTAATTTAATTGGCTTGCCTGACAGTGATGTCCGGCGCCATCACGACCCTTAATGAATTTTGGATCGTGACAAATAAGTTAATGTAATATACACGATTTACAATTTTGAAATACAGGTGTGATTATACAATTATTATTTTCTGGGAAAAAATTTTCTTGGAATGACGGTGAAATAAACAGATCCTTGGTTTTGCGATATTAGAGTCTCAATTTATAAGATATTATGCCAATAAATTTACGTGCTTGTATCATATTTTATGGCTTAGCATAAAATTTTATTTGTATATTTAGGTTTTGCAGGAGGATTATTAATCGCTATTTAAAGTTAGATTATGTCTACCGTAATGTGTCTTCTCATTTGGCCAATTTTAATTTTGTACTTTGAGATAACAATTTTAACGACAAGACTTTTGGTCATAACAGAGCAACTATGAAACGAGCATACACTATAAATATTAAAGAAATTCTATGTGACATATGCTACATTACATGTTTGTACTTCAACAACAACAACAACAACAACATCTACCCAGTATAGTCCCATAGGGTGGGGTCTGGGGAGGGTAATATGTACGTAGGCCTTACCCCTACCCGATAAGACAGAGATGCTGTTTTAAATCGACCCTCGACGAAAGATCGAGAAAAGGAAAAAAAAACATAAACAAAAAGAAAACAAAAAGAAAACAAAAGGAAAAGCATTAGTGACTCCAGAATAAACCATAAAAACTGATATATAAAAGGGCAAAGTGAACAAAGCAACCACATGAACAAAAGGCATTAGTAATTCTAGGAGTACTCACAGAGAATTTAACCTATCGGAAACCCTCCCCTCCCCCTCGACCCATCCCTATCCCACGCAATAATAGAAGTCCCTAACATACAACATTGATACCAGACCTCCATACTTTCCTATCAAGAGTCATGTCCTTGGAAATCCGCATAATAGTCATGTCCCGCCTAATCACCTCCTCCCAATACCTCTTGGGTCTCCCTCTTCCAAGACTCGCGCCAACTACCGACAGCCGCTCGCAACTCCTCACTGGTGCATCGGGGTTTCTGCTTCTCGCAGCTTCTCATCCATTGGGGCTGCCCCTACCATTTCCCGAATAACTTCATTCCTGACCCTATCTAACCTGGTGTGCCCACACATCCACCTTAGCATCCTCATCTCTGCTACCTTCATTCTCTGTATATGAGAGTTCTTCAGCACTCCGCCCCGTACAGCATTGCTGGTCTAACCACAGCTCTATAAAACATTCCTTTGAGATACTGTGGCACTTTCTTGTCACACAAGACTCCCGACGCAAACCTCCATTTCGACCACCCAGCCCCTATTCGGTGAGTGACATCCCCGTCGATCTCTCCGTCACCCTGGATCACCGACCCAAGATATCTGAAACTGTCCTTCTTGGCGATGACCTGGGAACCAAGCTTCACGTCCCTACCAACTCCTTCGCTCGGCTCGGAGCTAAACTTGCACTCCAAGTATTCGGTCTTAGACCTGCTTAGTCTGAAACCCTTTGACTCGAGGCTCTGTCTCCAAACTTCCAACCTCTCGTTAACACCGACCCTTGACTCGTCTATCAAGACAATATTGTCAGCGAATAGCATACACCATGGCATGTCTCCTTGGATATGTCGAGTTAGAGCAACCATCACCAAAGAAAATAGGAGGGGGTGAAGCCCCATTTCCACCAGGAAGTGGTCTATCTCGCCACCCACTGTCCTAACCCTCGTCTTAGCGCCAACATACATATCCTTAATCATTTTAATGTAGGCCTCCGGCACGCTCTTCGCCTCCAGGCACCTCCATAACACCTCTCTTGGAACCTCGTCGTACGCCTTCTCCAAGTCGATAAACACCATGTAGAATTCCTTCTTATTGTCCCTAAACCTTTCCACCAATCTCCTGACAAGGTGGATAGCTTCTGTGGTTGAGCGGCCCGGCATGAAACCAAACTGGTTCACCGAGATTGACGCCATCGCCCTCACCCTCTCCTCAACCACCCGCCCCCATACTTTCATGGTGTGGCTTAGTAATTTGATGCCTCTATAGTTATTGCAACACTGGATGTCACCTTTATTCTTATACACAGGCATAACTGTGCTCCACCTCCACTCCTCTGGCATCTTCTTGGACCTAAAAATCGCATAGAACAACCTGGACAGCCACTCCACTCCTGCCCTACCCATGTATTTCCAAAACTCCACCGGAATTTTGTCTGGTCCAGTCGCTCGACCCCTACTCATCCTATGCAAAGCCTCCACGACCTCCTCTACTCTAATGCTCGTGCAGAACCCCAGATCCCTATGGCACTTTGTTTCCTTCAGCTCCCCTAACTTTATGTCTTGGTCCCCTTCCTCGTTGAGCAGGTCTCGGAAGTATGTTTGCCACCTCTACCTAACCTAAGCCTCCCCCATCAGAACTCTACCATCCTCGTCTTTGATGCACCTAACTCGGTTCAGGTCCCACGCAATCTTCTCCCTCACTTTAGCCAACCTAAACAACTTCTTATCCCCTCCTTTCTCTTCGAATTCCTCGTACATGCGCCCACAACTTTTAGACATTTTCCGTTATTTTTACTTCCGAAAAAAGTACCTAACTTTTTGGGGAGTTAGAATAAACGAAAAAGGGTCAAATATGTCCCTATACTATTGAAAAAGGTTTAATATTATCCTCCGTTATACTATCAGTCCAAATATATCCCTAACGTCATATTATCGGTACAAATATATCCCTATGACAACATTTCATTGCCACCTCACCATTATGCTCTCATTTTCATCTCTTCCTCATAACCATTCATTCCAATACATTTGAAGAAAAATTGCAGATCACAGATATACAAACAAATTAGATTAAAAGAAATGCTAACAACTAAACATAATATGAAACAATGTGAACAGAGAAATTTCTAATTTTGCTATTCAAATCATGATTATACGAACGAAAATACATTTTGTTTTATTACTAAGCAAAGATACGAGCAAACTAGTTTAAGGTTTCAATATTGACCATGGTGAGAAAGAAAAACAACCTAGACACGAGAGTTAATTTTTTTTTTTTTGTTTTTTTCTCTTCAACCACATTTCTGAAAGGCTACCATATTTTTTCTCTTTATGTTTTATGTTAAAATAAAAGTTCTACTAAATATTCCCTAAATATGTCTTACAAATTCAGACAACATAAGAAAATGCATAATAAAACGCAAAATTTTAAGGTCAAGTGGAGGTACGTACAACTCTATGCTCGGCCGGAGAAGCAACAAGAGGAAGTAGAGGCAGTGAATTCTTCTAAATAATGATAGAACTTCAAAGTAATTGAACATGGCATTTCAAACAGGGAGAAATGGTGATTTAGCAATAAAATGTGTTCTTAGGGGAGGCAGTTAACGGAGGAAGGGTAGGTTTGTACCATTTTTATGATGTCGGGAATATATTTGGACCCATAGTATGACGTTAGGGATATATTTGGACCCATAGTATGATGTTAGGGATATATTTGGACCCATAGTATGACGTTAGGGATATATTTGGACCCATAGTGAGAAATTGGTCCTAAATTGACTTGATCCTGCATTGTTCACATTCAAGGAAGTGGACTCGAGTTAAAGTTGACTATTTGGTCTTATCTCACCTTTGTTTTTCATCTTCGACAAGTAAGGAAAAAAGGTTGGGCTATTGTGGGTAGTGGATTCATCATAAGAATACTCTCTCGAACCATAGTATACACCTCATTAAGTCCCACGAGGAATTGAATCAGTCTTCTATCTTGTTCGGCCTTATACATGACTTCCTTTGCCTCACAATTACAAATACAACTACACTGAGTCGTCTTGTTCAAATTGTTCAACTCCTCCCATAGCTTTTTCAGCTTAGTGTAATAACCAGTAATGTTAAGAACTCCTTGAGAGAGGTCATTAATCCCCTTTTGAATTTGACGTAGCGTAGCACCATTAGTTTGTTCATAACGATCTTCCAGATCCTTCCACAATTCAACAGCATCACTTGCAAACTCCGTACTGTCTGCAATCTCATTGGAAAGAGAATTTAAGATCCATGATGTTATCATGTATCACATCGTTCCCACTGCCAGTAATTTGGAGATTGCACATTTGGTGGTTTTCATTCTTCACTCACAAAATCTAGCTTATTCTTTACGGATAATCCACGAAGAACGCTACGCCTCCAGAATCTATAACATATCCCATCAAATGGAACAGACACTAGCATTGCTCCACGATTGTCTGAAGGATGTAAGTATAGGGGATAACTTGGATCAATTCCAGTACTCGGAGGCACCGTGGCACTCGCATTGGCAGAATTCACATCTTGTTGATCAGTAATAGCCATTACGACTTTGAATTACTCGAAATTATATGAAGAGAAGTTAATTGATTGAAATTCGATAGGGGCAAAGAATAATTGGAGTGAAAATCCTCAAATCTCTATGAGATGGACCAACTAAACAAGAAATCAACTAAGTGTCACGCCCCAAATCGAGGGACATGACCGGTGCCTGACCGGGTTGCCCCAGTCAAGCGGACCTGGGTGCCTTTCATTCCCACGCGTTACCCCTATGTTGGTTGTTTCTCATTAACCAAATATCTTAGTAATCATAAATGATTTCACAATAAACAAACAAAACGATACGAGTGTTTCATTAACAGGTTTACAGTTTTTACAACGCCCGACATAACATAATATATATAAGATTGGAATCCCATAGTTTACATGTCTACAGAGCCTCTAGGATACAAAAATGGGAATACAATACTTGCCGGTAACAAGGCTCCGGCTATACCTTACAAAACCAAAATGAAATCTAAACAAAATTAGCATGAACCACATAGGGCCCCGAGGAAGAAAGGGGCTCACCAAAACGGGTAGTGGAAGGTGAAGGATACTACTGCCGATGAGCTGAAGTGCCTGCTACTGATCCACCTATAGTCATAACACGAATGTAGCGTCCCCGGCAAAAGGGACGTCAGTACACTTGAATTTTACTGGTATGTATGGACAAACTTTGTCCCAAGTAAACTCAAGCCGTTAAACAAGAATCACGACGACAAGACAGCCAATAGATTACATCAAGAAATCAATTAAGCTAACTAACCATGTTTCCCACCTTTTACTCATTTCGGATAAGCCTCAACACAAGCACGTTTAAGGTCAACAAATAGAACAACAACCAATCAACCACATAAATTGCAAGTAGTCAAACATAGGGGCAATCAGTGCCCCCAGGTTGCAAACTCTCATGTTGTCTCCTTTCACAATTTCATATTAATGATTTTGTATCAATTTCATTTGCGATTTCGATCGCTTTCCATCGTTATTACCTCGGCCACCCTTATCACCCCAACCCACACCTTATTTCTTCATATTGCGGTGCGCAACCCGATCCCACCGTACAGTTTTCAAACGCAACAATCACAAACAACAGATAAGACACTACACACAATTACAACAAGTTCAAATAAGCAATTTACACATTGGTTCATGTTCTCAATTACTTCTCAAGCCAATATCACAACCAAGTTACAAGTGTTCCAAAATCGAGAATGTTCATACTGTCATGTTCAATAACTTACCACACATCAAGTGTTTCGTTTCTTTTCCACAAGGTACCATATATGCCATCATAACCATTATTCACAATTCTTTTACCAAATTCAACTCTCATTTATCTTTCGGCTCAAATCTCATATTACATCACTCATAGTTCAACAACAACTTTGAATATCCAACAACAACATCAAGAATTTCACACAATTTGGCAATTTAACACGAACCAAACAAATTTCACACATATAGGCGATTTCACAAGAATCAAAATTAGCCATACATATGTCACGACCCGGATTTTTCCCCCAACATCGGGATCGTGATGGCGCCTACTCGTGGTAGCTAGGCAAGCCACTGTATTCATACTATACTGCTTTTAAGATAATTTTAATTAAATAAATGCGGAATACGTTATCAAAATGGAAATAACAATTCACAAGGTGAAAATCATACTGAAATCCTCTACCCAAGACGTGGAGTCACCAACTCACGAACTACAATGGAATACTACACATAAAAGTCTGAAGGAAATATAACATAATTCTGTTTGTCTCGGAACAGAGAGACTACACTAATAATAAATATATAAGAAGAGATGTTGGGCCTGCGGACGCCTGCAAGCTACCTCAGTCTCGGGGGTATGAAAATCCTGCTACCGACCTACTGCTGCTACTGCTGCTCAAAACCTAGACCTGTGCAAAAATGCACAGAAGTGTAGTATTAGCAAAACCGACCCCATGTGCCGGTAAGTGCCCGGCCTATCCCGGCGAAGTAGTGACAAGCCTAGGACCAGACACTCACATAAACTCTGTGCAATTCAATATATATATGTGTACCACAAAATAACAAGAAATAATCAAGTATTAACACAATAAGGAATATCTTAAAGAATTCAACAATTAACTACAGTTAATAAATTCACAAGGAAAAACAAAGTATAATGTAAACACAAGTAATATCAATTCAAGAAATAGCAAGCAGCTGCACGGCATCACCCTTCGTGCTTTTACTCTCATCCTCACCAAATAAACAAATAAAGTACACGGCATCACCCTTCGTGCTTTTACTCTCATCCTCACATCCATAGTACGGCATGATCCTTCGTACATGGTTCAATAACAGGGGCACGGCATGATCCTTCGTGCATAATCAATAAATAAACATGGCACGGCATTAACCTTCGTGCATAAATAAATAAACATGGCACGGCATCACCCTTCGTGCATTATCACTCTTCCTCACCCAAATAACAATCACGGTTAAGGGCAAAGAAAGAAACAACAATTTATAAACCGTCCCATCAAGGGCAATCAATAATTATCTTCACAACAAGTCCCACAACGGAGAACAATAACAATTCATCCGTAATATATCTCAAAATAATCATTTTTCAACGACTCACGGTCATACTAGACGCCAGTGTATGGATGCTCGTCACCATAGCCCATACACCGCACTCGATCACATAACACATAACACATAATCCTATTCCCTCAAGCTAGGATAGAACAAACACTTACCTCGAATGCTTATGAACAATTCAATCCGTGGAAATGTCTTTTTGTTTCAACTTGGCTCCAATCCAACCGTATCTATACACAATTGATTTAATATCATCAATTCTACTCAACAAACTAATTCTTAAGACCAAATACAACTTTTACAACATTCTGCCCGGAATAGTGAATTTCAACCCCGGGCCCACATGGTCGGAACTCGGGGTTAGGACCAAAATACGGTTACCCATCCCCCCACGAGTTCATGTATATAATTTGTTTCAAAATCGGACCTCAATTCGAGGTCCAATTCCCCAATTTATGAAAAACCTATTTTCTAACAAAAACAAGAATTTTACCATGAAAATCTTTGATTTCTTATGAAAAACATGTTTAATGATGTTAGGAATTGAAAGAATTAAGTAAAAAGTGACTTACAATCGTTTTGATGAAGTAGAAATCCTTGAAGAATCGCAAATGGGTGTTTTGGTTTTGTAAAATGTGAAGAAATGACTGAAATTCGTGTTTTTCAGGTCTCCGTGTTCGCATTTGCGAACATGGGTTCGCAATTGCGAACCCCAACCAATTTCTGGAGTTTGAAAAAAACATGGGTTCGCAATTGCGAACCCCGACCAATTTCTGGAGTTTGAAAAATAAGCTAAGGCTGGGAAGTTCGCATTTGCGAACATTTGTTCGCATTTGCGAACACTGGCAGTCAAAGGGATGTTCGCATTTGCGAACCAATGTTCGCATTTGCGAACCAAGGCAGTATGGGAAATGTTCGCATTTGCGAACTATTGTTCGCATTTGCGAACATAGGCATCACCGGGGACCTTCGCAAATGCGAACAATTGTTCGCATTTGCGAACAAGGCTGGCTTCGCATTTGCGATCAAGGTTCGCATTTGCGAGCCTTGCCTTACACTGTCCCCTTCGCAATTGCGAGAAATTCTTCGCAATTGCGAAGCCAACAACTGGGTGAAAAAACCAGCAGTTCAAAATTCAGAATTTCATCCAACGGCCTATCAAATCTTTACCCGAGCCCCCGGGCTCCAAACCAAACATGTACATAACCTCAAAAACACATTATGAACTTGGTCGTGCGATCACATCGCCAATATCACGTCGTTTTAATCAAATCAAGCCTCAAACTCATGATTTTCATACTTTTGATTTTCAAAACTTCTTAACTTGGAACTCAAGGTCCAAAACATCTCAAACGACATCCAAATGTCACCAAACTTTCAAGAAATCACATATATAATATTTAAGACTTGTACCGGGCGTCGGAACCAAAATACGAGCCCGATACCAAGGTCAATTAATTTATTTCCTTTAACAATTACATCAAAAACAATTTCATAGAAAAATTCATAACTTGGGCTCTAGGCCTCAGAATTCGACTCCGGACGCATGTCCAAGTCCCATATTTTCCTACGGACCTCTCGGGACCATCCAATCTCGGTCCGGATCCGTTTACCAAAAATGTTGACCGAAGTCAACCATATCAATATTAATATCATTTTTATCCATATTTCTCATAGAATTCATATTTTCTATCACAAAATCTTTCCGGCCACATGCTCGGATCGTGCACGTAAATCGAGGCAACATAGAATGAGGTTTTCAAGGCCTCGAAAGCTCGAAATGATTAATAAAATAAGTGATGACCCTTTGGGTCGTCACAATCTCCACCTCTAAAACAACCGTTCGTCCTCGAACGGACAAAAGAAAGAAGTACCTGAGTCAGGAAACAAGTGTGGGTAGCGGCTCCGCATATCAGACTCGGACTCCCAGGTCGATGCCTCAGGAGGCTGACCTCTCCACTGAACACGCACAGAAGGATAACTCTTCGACCTCAACTGCCGAACCTGCCGGTCTAGAATAGCCACCGGCTCCTCTTCGTAAGATAGATCATTGCCCAATTGGACAATACTGAAGTCTAACACATGTGTGGGATCGCCGTGGTATCTCCGAAGCATAGATACGTGAAAAACTGGATGCACGGCTGATAAGCTAGGCGGCAAAGCTAATCCGTAAGCCACCCCTCCCACTCTGTCTAGAATCTCAAATGGACCAATATACCTAGGGCTGAGCTTGCCCTTCTTCCCAAACCTCATCACGCCCTTCATAGGCGACACCCGGAGCAATACTCGTTCACCAACCATGAAATCTACATCTCGAACCTTACGATCCGCATAAGTCTTCTGTCCGTACTGAGCTGAACAATCTCTCTTGGATAGTCTTGACCTTGTCCAAGGCCTCCCGAACTAAGTCCGTACCCAACAACCGAGCCTCTCCCGGCTCAAAACATCCAACTGGAGATCGACATTGCCTACCATACAATGCCTCAGACGGGGCCATCTGAATGCTAGACTGGTAGTTGTTATTGCAGGCGAACTCTGCTAATGGTAGAAACTGGTCCCACGAGCCTCCAAAATCAATTACACAGGCTCGAAGCATGTCTTCTAGAATCTGAATAGTCCTCTCGGACTGGCCGTCCGTCTGAGGATGAAAAGTTGTACTCAACTGAACCTGGGTGCCTAACTCCTGCAGGACCGCTTTCTAGAACCGTGAGGTAAACTGCGTACCCCGATCTGAGATAATAGATACTGGCACCCCATGGAGACGAACAATCTCCCTAATGTAAACCTCCGCTAACCTCTCCGACGAGTAGGAGACAGATACTGGAATAAAGTGTGCCGACTTGGTCAACCTATCAACAATGACCCAAATAGCATCAAATTTCCTCCGAGTCAAAGGAAGTCCAGTAACGAAGTCCATAGTGATCCGCTCCCATTTCCACTCGGGAATTTCAATCCTCTGGAACACACCACCAGGTCTCTGGTGCTCATATTTCACCTGCCGACAATTTAGACACCGAGCGACATACGCAACGATATCTTTCTTCATTCTGCGCCACCAATAGTGTTGCCGTAAGTCTTGGTACATCTTCGCGGCGCCTGGGTGAATAGAATACCGCGAACTGTGGGCCTCTGCTAAGATCAACTCTCGAATCCCTTCGACATTGGGTACACAAACTCGACCCCGCAATTTCAATACCCCATCATCATCTAGGTTTACCTGTGTGGCACCTCCCCGCTGTACTGTATCTCTCAACTCACGCAAATGAGGATCATCAAATTGCCTCTCACGGATACGCTCTAATAAAGAAGAACGAGCGACCGTGCAGTCTAACACTCTGCTAGGCTCAGAAATGTCTAATCTCACGAACCGGTTGGCTAAGGCCTGGACATCTAGAGCTAATGGTCTCTAATTGACCGGAATATATGCAAGACTACCCATGTTGGCATACTTTCTACTCAATGCATCGGCCACCACATTGGCCTTACCTGGGTGATATAATATAGTAACATCATAGTCTTTTAGCAACTCTAACCATCTCCGTTGTCGTAGATTCAACTCCTTCTGTTTGAACAAGTACTGTAGGCTTTTGTGATCAATGTACACCTCACATGTCACACCATATAGATAATGCCTCCGGATCTTTAAGGCATGAACCATTGCTGCCAACTGAAGATCATGAACTGGATAATTATTCTCATGTATTTTTAGCTGTCTCGAAGCATAAGAAATAACATTACCATGCTGCATCAATACCTCTCCAAGTCCTGTACGGGACGCATCACAGTAAACTGTATAAGGCCCTGCACCCGTCGGTAGTATCAGCACTGGTGCTGTAGTCAAGGCTGTCTTGAGCTTCTGAAAGCTCGCCTCACACTCCTCTGACCACTGGAACTGGGCACCCTTCTGGGTCAACCTGGTCATCGGGGCTGCAATAGAAGAAAACCCCTCTACAAATCGACGGTAGTAACCTGCTAATCCCAAGAAACTCCGGATCTCAGTCACTGAAGCTGGTCGAGGCCAATCTGGACTGCCTCAATCTTCTTTGGGTCTACCTGAATACCTTTCACCGATACAATGTGACCCAGAAATGCTACCGAACTCAGCCAGAACTCACATTTAGAAAATTTGGCATATAGCTGGTTATCTTTCAGAGTCTGAAGAACCACTCTGAGGTGCTACTCGTGCTCTTCCTAGCTGTGGGAGTACACCAGGATGTCATCTATATAGACTATCACGAACAGATCTAAGTAAGGCCTGAATACCCGATTCATCAACTCCATGAATGCTGCTGGGGCATTGGACAACCCGAAGGACATGACCAAGAACTCATAATGCCCATATCTAGAGCGAAAGGTCGTCTTAGGAATGTCAGCCGCCCTGATCTTCAGCTGATGGTAGCCTGACCTCAAGTCAATCTTAGAGAATACCCTCGCTCCCTAGAGCTGGTCAAACAAATCATCAATCCTCGGCAGTGGATATTTATTTTTGATAGTCACCTTGTTTAATTGCCGGTAATCAATACACATCCGCATCGAGCCATCCTTCTTCTTTACAAATAATACAGGGTGCTCCCCAGGGGGAAACACTGGGCCTGATAAAGCCCTTCTCAAGAAGATCCTGCAACCGATCTTTCAACTCTTTTAGTTCCGGCGGGGCCATACGATAGGGTGGAATAGAGATGGGCTGAGTGCCCGGTGCCAGATCAATACAGAAATCATTATCCCTGTCGGGTGGCATGCCCTGCAGGTCCGAAGGAAAAACCTCAGGAAACTCCCGTGCAATAGGGACTGACTCAATGGAAGGAACTTCTGCGCTGGAATCACGAACATAAGCCAAATAAGCTAGACACCCCTTCTCGACCATACGTCGAGCCTTAACATAAGAAATAACAGTGCGAACGGAGTGGCTTGAGGTACCCTTCCACTCTAATCGGGGTGATTCGGCAAGGCTAAGGTGACAGTCTTAGCATGACAATCAAGAATAGCATGGTATGGGGACAACCAGTTCCATCCCCAATATGACATCAAAATCTACCATATCCAAGAGCAACAGATCAACACGGGTCTCAAGACCCCCAAATATAACTACGCACGAACGATGCACCCGATCGACTACAATAGAGTCACCCATTGGCGTAGCCACATAAACTGGAATATCCAGAGCATAGCTGGGCATAGCCAAATACGGTGCGAAGTAGGAAGACACATAGGAATATGTAGATCCAGGGTCAAATAATACTGAAGCACCTCTGCCACACACAAGAATAGTACATGTAATCACGGCATCCGACGCCTCTGCCTCTGGCCTGGCTGGTAAAGCATAGAATCGGGGATCTGCACCTCCCCTCTGAGCTGCGTCTCTAGGACGACCATCAACTGGCTGACCTCTACCTCTGGCTGGACCGTCTCCACCTCTACGGTCTCGACCTCCACCTCTATAATCTCTACCCCCGCCTCTGGCTGGCTGGGCAGGCTGAGGGTCAGCTGGGGCCTGAATCATAGGACGAGGACCCCGCTGCTGAGAGTTGCCCGCTGCTCGAGGGCAATACCTGATAAAATGACCTGGGTCACCACAACCGTAGCAACTCTTAGACTGATAGGGCTGCTGGCCCTGACGACCTGAATGGCCTCCACGAACACTCTGAAGAGGCCGAGCATTAATAGGAGACTGGTCTGAATAATGCCCCCGAGAACCACGATCACCTGATCCACCCTGTGAAGCCTGAAGGGCGGAATGAAAAGGCCTGGAGGACTGGCCTCTATCAAAGGATTCTCTGCTACCAGAGGAAGAAGCACCAAACCTACCCGAATGACGAGGCCTCTTATCTGAAGAATAACCGCCTCCCCTAGCAAGAGCCATCTCAACTCTGCGTGCTGCATTGGCTGCCTCCTGAAATGATATGTCACTCCCCACGCCCATAGCCATCTGGAGTCTAATCGGCTGATTAAGCCCATCTATAAATCCGCGGACCCTCTCCCGCTCCGTGGGAAGTATCACCACTGCATGACGAGCCAAGTCGATAAATCTCGTCTCATACCGTGTAACTGTCATAGTGCCCTGATGGAGGCGCTCAAACTGCCTCCGAAGTACATCCCTCCGAGTAGCAGGGAGAAACTTCTCCATAAATAGTTCCGCAAACTCGTCCCATGATAAAGCCGGGGACCCTGCTGGTCGAGTCAAGCAATAATCTCTCCACTAAGTCTTGGTGGATCCTGCAAGTCCTGAAGGTACCGAAGTCAACTCCGTTTGTCTCCACGATCCCCATAGTCTTGAGAATCTCACGGCAACCGAATAAGAAGTCCCGAGGATCCTCTCGATGCGGCTCCACCGAATGTAGTGGTAAATATCTTCGGAGAACCGATCAAGCCTCCATAACGAATCGAAGTCATGGCCGCTCCATCACCGGCACGAGCCGCGGTACTCGACCGAGTGGCCACGGTCGGCCGATTACCGGTGCTCGAGGCCGAGGAGCTACCGGCTCCGGAGTATGAACAACAGGAGTCCGGCCCCTCCTCCGACCCGAGAAGTTGGCCGGGCAACCGATAATAAACCCGTTCTAGCAATACCGTCCATAATACCTTAAGCCTAAGGCCTCCCGGGACCTACTCAAAACTCACCCGAGCCCTCGAGGCTCTAACCAAACATACACATAACTCCAAAAACATCCTACGGACTAATTCGTGCGATCAAATCGCTCAAACACATCATAATTCATCAAATTAGGCCTGAAGACCCATGATTCCCTTCCAATTTCCATGAAACATCAATTTTATAATTTCCAGCTCAAAACACATCAAATGACGTCCAAATTTAACCAAACTTTACAACAATTGCTTAAACCTTATATAAGACATGTACCGGACATCAGAACCAAAATACGAGCTCGATACCATAGTCTTTTTATAAATTTTCATTACCATTTTCCTTAACAACTTTATGTCATGACCCGGATTTTCCCCCAACATCGGGATCGTGATGGCGCCTACTCGTGGTAGCTAGGCAAGCCACTCTATTCATACTATCCTGTTTTTAACACAATTTTAATTAAATAAATGCGGAATACTTTATCAAAATGGAAATAACAAAACACAAGGTGAAAATCATACTGAAATCCTCTACCCAAGACGTGGAGTCACCAACTCACGAACTACTATGGAATACTACACATAAAAGTCTGAAGGAAATATAACATAATTCTGTTTGTCTCGGAACAGAGAGACTACAGCTAATAACATAAATAAAGAAGAGAGACGTCGGGCCTGCGGACGTCTGCAAGCTACCTCGGTCTCAAATATGATGTTAGGAATTGAAAGAATTAAGTAAAAAGTGACTTACAATCGTTTTGATGAAGAAGAACTCCTTGAAGAATCGCAAATGGGTGTTTTGGTTTTGTAAAATGTGAAGAAATGACTGAAATTCGTGTTTTTCAGGTCTCTGTGTTCGCATTTGCGAACATGGGTTCGCAATTGCGAACCCCGACCAATTTCTCGAGTTTGAAAAATAAGCTAAGGCTGGGAAGTTTGCATTTGCGAACATTTGTTCGCATTTGCGAACACTGGCAGTCAAAGGGATGTTCGCATTTGCGAACCAATGTTCGCATTTGCGAACACATGCTGTATAAGGCAGTGTTCGCATTTGCGAACAACGGTTCGCATTTGCGAACCAAGGCAGTATGGGAAATGTTCGTTTGCAAACTTTTCTTCGCATTTGCGAACATAGACAGGCACTGGGGACCTTCGCAAATGCGAACAATTGTTCGCATTTGCGAACAAGGCTGGCTTCGCATTTGCGATCAAGGTTCGCATTTGCGAGCCTTGCCTTACATTGTCCCCTTCGCAATTGCGAGAAATTCTTCGCAATTGCGAAGCCAACAGCTGGGTGAAAAAAACCAGCAGTTCAAAATTCAGAATTTCATCCAACGGCCTATCAAATCTTTACCCGAGCCCCCGGGCTCCAAACCAAACATGTACATAACCTCAAAAATACATTATGAACTTGTTCGTGCGATCACATCGCCAATATCACGTCGTTTTAATCAAATCAAGCCTCAAACTCATGATTTTCATACTTTTGATTTTCAAAACTTCTTAACTTGGAACTCAAGGTCCAAAACATCTCAAACGACATCCAAATGTCACCAAACTTTACAGAAATCACATATATAATATTTAAGACTTGTACCGTGCGTCGGAACCAAAATACGAGCCCGATACCAAGGTCAATTAATTTATTTCCTTTAATAATTACATCAAAAACAATTTCACATAAAAATTCATAACTTGGGCTCTAGGCCTCGGAATTCGACTCCGGACGCATGTCCAAGTCCCATATTTTCTTACGGACCTCTCGGGACCATCCAATCTCGAGTCCGGATCCGTTTACCAAAAATGTTGACCGAAGTCAACCATATCAATATTAATATCATTTTTATCCATATTTCTCATAGAATTCATATTTTCTATCACAAAATCTTTCCGGCCACATGCTCGGATCGTGCACGTAAATCGAGACAACATAGAATGAGGTTTTCAAGGCCTCAGTAGCTCGAAATGATTAATTAAAAAAGTGATGACCCTTTGGGTCGTCACAACATACCTGGTATCGAGTTTCGTTCTTTTAACGTCCTATTCACTTCCTCTTTACTAACAATCAAGTTCAAATAACCATGCATGAGTGTAAAATCTCATTTTCAAAAGCTATTATATGTAACCCTCTCCTTACCCACTTTAAAACTGAAAATTAGAGGAAATAACTAGGGTTTTTACCTTGAAATGATTTGGGGGAAGTTGAATCCTTGCCCTAGAATCCCTTGAACTAAGTAGATGGAGCAATCTTTGAGGATGAAAGACTTCTCTCTCTAAAATCCCTATTTTCTCTCTCTAATTTTGGTAAGAATATATAAGGTGTTGTTCTTGTGCCAAATGGTTGTCGTACAAATACATAAGGTGTTGTTCTTGGGTCAAATTTATCTCTTTAGACCTTTGAAACTGTAGAAAAAACAGAGACAACCAAAGCTTCTCAATTGGGAATAATGTGGTTTCTTATTGTACAATATTATAAAAGTACTTATTTAGTAGTAAGCAGTTTGTTGATAATATAGGTAGCTGTGAGGATGCATTCTCCCTAGTATTTTATAGGTAATTTTGATTGAAATAACAAGGCTCTGGCTATTTCAAGGATGTATCTATGCTTCCTCTCCACTACCCCAATTTGTTGAGGAGTCTTGGCGCAACTATTTTGGTGAATGATTCCTTTGGATTGGAAAAATGATGCAGTTTCAGTGTTAGCAAACTCTAGTACATTATCAGATCTTATGGACTTAATGAAGGTTTTGAATTGGTTTTCAACTAGAGAAATAAAGGCTTGAATAGTTTGAAGGGCATTGCTTTTACATGATAGCAAATGAGTCCCAATAGACCACTGAAATCATCTACCATAGTGATAAAATATTTATTCTTGTCATGTGTACACTAATTGGTAAGGACCCCATAGGTCCACATGTAATAGTTTAAAAACTTTGTTTGAAGAACTGGTTCTTTGAGGAAAGGGAAGTCTACTTTGTCTAGCCATAGGGCAGATTGAGCACATAAATGGTTGTCTAGAAGGAAAATCAACAGGTACGGAGGGTATTTCCCACATTTTCCCAAAGGGCACATGCCCCAACCTGTTATACCACTGTACATTAACATCATTCAAGACTGAACAAGGAGTCTTATTATTCAGAGATGGACTATACACAATTGGACATTGAAGACTCAGAGATGATCTATTTACAGATGTATAAGAAAGATTGTTCAGATCACAAGGGTGAGAAGGAGAACAAACAGTAGTTTTGTTGGTCAAGCTCTTGCTTCTTAGACAATTGGAGCACATCATATACCAATCTCTAAAGGCTTCTTCAGTGAAGGGGCCTGCAGAAGACAAATGTTGTCAGTGAAAGAAGTCATACCTCTCAGGTGCTTGCTCAACAGTATACAGAAATAAGGTTGAATTTGAATGAATGAATGAATGAATGTGAAGAACTTTATATAGAGTGATCTCAGGTGCAAACTTTACACTTCCAATTTCTGTTACCTTCACTTTATATCTATTTGGTAAAAGAACTAAAAGGGTATATGCAAGTTATAATATCAGAAAGTATGGATTTGTTAAAGGTGATGTGGTTTCAGGCTCCTGAATCTAATATCCATGTGTTAGTCTTTGATTCAAAATATCTACAAGATAGTTTATCAAAGTCAACAAAGGATGTGCAGACAACAATACCCGCAAAGTTCACAACACCGGTAAGATTTGAGTTTTTGGAGTTCTCTACATCTCTACCAAGTTGAAAATACTGAAGTAGATTAACAAGTTGTCCAAATTGCTCTTTGTTCAAAGTCACATTCTAATTCTCATTTTGACCATCGCATTAATCAAGTTTGTTTCTCGTTGTATCAGCTGGTGCTCTCTGCACACTTGCCACCATTCTCTTTCCTCTGTTGGATCTAAAGTTCTGATTATTTTGAGGATATCTTGTAAATCTCTGCCCACTCTATGGATAACCATGTAATTTTTACCATTTATCCTTAGTATGGTCTGATCTCTTGCAGAAATCACACATAGGTCGACCTCTATTGTTTCCAGAATAGTGATGATTTGGTGAGAAACTGGTCCTTAATTGACTTGATCCTGCATTGTTCACATTCATGGAAGTGGACTCGAGTGAAAGTTGACTATTTGGTCTTAACTCCTTTTGTTTCTCATCTTGGACAAGTAAGGAAGCTATTGTTGGTAGTGGATTCATCATAAGAATACTCCCTCGAACCACAGTATACACCTCATTAAGTCCCATGATGAATTGAATCAGTCTTCTATCTTGTTCGGCCTTATACATGCCTTCCTTTGCCCCACAGTTACAAACACAACTATACTGAGTCATCTTGGTCAAAGTGTTTAATTCCTCCCATAGCTTTTTCAGCTTTGTGTAATAACCAGTAATCTAAAGAACTCCTTGAGAGAGGTCATTAATCTCCTTCTGAATTTGATATAAGCTAGCTCCATTAGTTTGTTCATAACGACCCTCCAGTTCGTTCTACAATTCAACAACATCACTTGCTAACTCTATACTGTCTACAATCTCTTTGGAAAGAAAATTTAAGATCCATGATGTTACCATCGTTCACACTGCATGTAATTTGGAGATTTCACATTTGGTTGTTTGCATCCTCCACTCACAAAACCTAGCTTATTCTTTACGGATAATCCACAAAGAATAATACGCCTCCAGGATCTATAACCTATCCCATCAAATGGAATAGACACCAGCATTGCTCCAGGATTGTCTGAAAGATGTAAGTACAGGGGATCACTTGGATCAATTCTAGTACTCTGAGGCACCGTGGCACTCGCAATGGTAGAATTCACATCTTGTTGATCAGTAATAGCCATTAGGACTTCAAATTAAATTATCAGAAGAAAAGTAAATCGATTGAAACTCGATAGAGGCAAAGAATAATTGGAGTAAAAATCCTCAGATCTCTATGAGATGGACCTAACTAAACGAGAAATCAACTGAGCCTAAGGTAAATTGATCAAACTAGGTCAGAAAATAAAAGAACAAAAAGGAGAGAAGGAAATCTGTAAGCAAAAAAGAGAATGTGAGAAAAATTGACCTTACGATTTGAGAGGAATTAACCTCACTCTGATACCATGTAAAAATTGTAACTAGATAAGCTCAATGGAACTCAATTCCAATGCCATGGCAGAATATCGAGACGTCTAGAAGGAGAATATGAGAGAGCAAGGAGAACTTCATCGTTTGGAGAATGAAAACTCAACTGACTTTGAGAAAGATACATGGTGATATATATATATATATATATATGTATATAGGAATGACAGCTGGACAATTAACCACTAACCATTGCCATGTGTAATGACCAACCAACTAACTAACTAATTATAGTGTATACAAGTGATATACAAACGGTATACAAGTTAAATACAGTGGAATCTCAATAATATTGATGAATTGGCTGCCCTTGCTTCCTCATTGGAATAGGATTCATCACTGCCAATCGAATGAGAAGGAGGAGGATGGTAAAATATAGCCAAGGGAGCAAATACAAGTATTGCCATTTGATCTAAATAAGAAAATTCAAAGGATCTAAGGTGATCAGGA
Organism: Nicotiana noctiflora; assembly: GCA_032618575.1. NCBI lineage: Eukaryota > Viridiplantae > Streptophyta > Magnoliopsida > Solanales > Solanaceae > Nicotiana > Nicotiana noctiflora. The sequence goes on along the minus strand of JASVEL010010840.1, from coordinate 27,772 downwards.
GTGGGAGAATTAGGTCGAATGAGCACCATAAAAACGATGTCAATCTTTCTTTCCACGCCTAACTTTTGTTTTCTGGCTACTTCTGTTTTAGTTGTTCCATTAGTTATATATGCAGCTGTTATAATTTGCTTACTTATATAGTGATGTATCAAGTTTGTGTTTTGCCCTCCCGTCTATTATCAACTTGCAGGCTATGGTTGATGGGGTGCCATATTATATTCCAGATTTTATTTTTTTTAAATGATATAAGTATATATCATGTATTAATTGCTCGAATGAGTTGTAAACGGTTGTTTTATTTTGGCAAAATGGCTTCCTGGCCACTTAAACTTGCATCCATTTGTAAAATCGATATTTGAACTCTTGGGTTTCCCATTTAAACACCTTTACTTGAAAATATGACTATTAATAAATATTTGTAATGGTGTGTCTTTCTCAAACGCTGCTGACATGAATTTAATTTAATATTTTGTATAGCCACATCATTTATTCAGTCACATTTTGTTGACACGTGTATGTTCAAAGTTATCTAAGGATTTTATTAGCCTTTTGCAATTATAGCCAAAGTACAGTGTGATTTGCACACAATAGCCTCGTTGGAACTCCGACTTGTTCTTCTCTGATCCAAGCTCATTGCCAAAAACGATGATGATGAAGGACATGACCAAGCACAAATGAGAGTACAAGTATCACGATCTGAAGAACTATGCCTACTCTGGTGGCTTGTTGCTCTTCCCCTGAACTTATTTTTTCCCCAGGACGAAGATATCTGAAGATGATGCTCCATTGGAAGTAAACACTGACTGCAATTGATGCAAAGTCAGTAAAATAGAATAAGAAAATCACTCACTTTGATCAACCTCACACACAGATTCTACCCCAAGAAAGATGAGATCTATTCTTTGTGTCTTCATCTATGCCGACAAACCCACCACATAGATCTCTGATGTATTGAAAGGAGCTCATTGTCCAGCCATGGAATGGAATTCCAAAAAATTTCACCCATCTTTGGTTGACCTCTTTACTCTCCGAAGAGGTCCTAGTTACTGGTGACCACCAATCGAGGGAAATATGCCGACCATTCCAAAACCAGTCAACGGCCTTCACTCTAGCAGCCTCTTGTTTTGATGGACACTCAAAGAGAAATTTATTGTGCATCATGGGTGTGACTCTGAGGCTTGCCGTCACCTGCCATCTGGTGGGGAACCATTTCCGGATGACTTCAATGTTGAGGCTTTTGTTGAGGGGTCATTGAAGCATTCGACCAAGCACTTCAAAAGAAAATGTAGATTCTCATCTGTGACTTCATTTGGGTCCTTCACATTTCGCTCATCCTGTAACTTTAGACATTAAAGCTTTAGATTGTCACTGAAAAGTTGACATTTTGTACTGTTGGGTGTTGGAAAAGAGGTTTTCACGCTTCTCTAGGTCGTGTTACTCATGCGAGCTGCTGACTAGGACCAACTGACACCACATGGGCATGGTCAATGGTCAAATATGTTTATTATTTATAAAAAAAATAAGTTCGAGCGTTCAAATGTGAAAGTTATATGTTTATGTATCGGCTTATAAAACCTCGACAAGTTTAAGTGGCCAGGAAGTCATTTCGCCTTCTTAAATTGATCTTGGATACTTCCTCGTTTCAATTTATATGAGGTATAGTTTGACTCGGCATTAAGTTTAAGAAAAAAAAACACTTTTGAAACTTTTGGTCTTAAAAGTTTAAAGGATAAAGACTTTAGTTTGTGGGGCCGTGACATTTGTGTAGTTATAAAAAATTTCTCATTTAAGGATAAATTAGGTAAAAATGAAGACTTTAAAGTTGCTTATTTTCAATTATAGAAATATTTCATTCTTTTTGCAATTGACTAAGTGTGTCATCTAAATTGGAACAGATGGATGATATAGTTTGCCCTCCCAATATTATTAACTCGTAGTCAACGAGAGATGTGATTTGGATTTGTCGATCTGCTAGTTTAATTTTTCTGATCATCAAACTGCTGATATTCGTAAACGAGCTAGCACGACTGTCACGAAAGATTAACTAATTAAATAGCCTATCTAAATGAACAGATCAGATTGTCGGTTAATCTAACAGCATATCATTAATTCTTCTACTTATATGTTTATATAAATCAACATGTTTCTGATGTCACAGATAAATATTCAATACACATATCACACAGCTATAGTGCTATGACACTAAATTGAGATAAAACGGACATCCAGACACTAGCGAAGAAGACAAAAGCAACTAATTAAGCAAATGGTAATGCTTAAGCAATATTTCACATATTGTTATAAAAAAAATTAAATTATGGTAGATTTTTACTTTTTCTCCCTTATCTTCATAACCCTCCCCCTCCACCTTTCCCCCTATGATCTCCATAATCTCTACTCTCAAATGTTTATGACACATTCAATGACGTATTTATTTAGTGACCATTCCACTCAATAGTGGCATTTTCTCTCAATAGTGGTAACTTCATCAAATAAGAAACAACTGAAGTTAATGCAATCCTGTTCTTTATATTTTTATTGAAGGAAATGTTGTGAATCTCTGATAACTATGCGATTATTTGGGAGGAAAAACAAATCTATTACACAAGAATAGAATTACAGAGAATTTACACAAAGAATTTCTCTCTACAAAAAAAAAACTTACCAAACTCTCTTTTGTTCTCACAATCTCTTCCTAGATTGTATTTCAATCTCTTTGGATTGATGTCTTTGTGTGTAAAATATAAGGCTCTATTTATAGCCTTAAAGAAGGTAGTTGGTGGTTGAATTCTCCATTCAACAATGGAGGCTTCAACAATGCTGGCGTCTAGAATAGGTTGGTGGTTTCAACAATGGAGACTTCGACAATGGTGGGCTTCTAGAATTGGTTGTTGGCAGCAGCTGAACTTATCAATTCTCCCCCTTCAGCTGCATTCCAACACAGCTACTATCTGAAACTTATTCCAACTATGTCTCTGCACAGCTTTAACTTTTCTTGAGTGACCACCTTTGTTAACATGTCTGCTAGATTCTCCTTCGTATGAATCATCACTAGTTTCAACAGTTGTTGATCCATCACCTCGCGTATCCAGTGATTGCGAATGTCGATATGCTTTGTCCGAGAATGATACATTGAGTTTTTGCTTAAATCCATTGCACTTTGACATAGCTCTGCAATCTTAACTGCCATAACATAGCTCCCCCTGCAAAAGTATAAACTTATCCTGAGGTTGATTTTCTTCCATCAGGATCTCCGCCCATATCTCAATTTGTATAGCCTTCCAAGACTGGACCAGCTACCCCAAAGCACATACTAGATTTTGAAGTACCTTTAAGATACCTAAAAATCCACTTAACTTCCTCCCAATGTTTCTTTCCAAGGTTCGAAAGAAAACGACTTACCATATCTACTACATGTGCGATATCTGGCCTCGTGTAAACCATGGCATACATCAGACGTCCAACAGCTGAAAAATATTGAATTGCAGATATCTTATCAATCTCTTTCTTGGATGAGGGTCACAAACTTTTTCTCAACTTGAAGTGATTTTCCAAAGAGGCACCTACCGGTTTGGCATTACTCATATTGAACCGTTTGATCACCCGTTCAATATAATTTTCTTGAGATAGCCATAACTTCTTGTCTCTCCTATTTCGAGTTATCTGTAATCCCAAAATGCGTTGAGTTGGACCTAAGTCTTTCATTTCAAAGGACATAGGGAGTTCTTTCTTCAAATTTCTGATTTTTATTGCATCTTGTCCGATGATCAACATGTCGTCGACATAAAGTAGAAGCACAACTAATTGCCATCCGAAAATCTCTGAATGTAAACACACTAATCTGCAGCAGTCCTTTTATATCCCTGGCTTACCATAAATGAGTCAAACTTTTTGTACCACTGCCTTGGTACTTGCTTTAGGCCATATAAACTTTTCGTAAGCTTATAGACGAGGTTTTCTTTTCCTGAAACATCAAAACCTTCCTGTTGCTCCATATAGATTTCTTCATTTAGATCACCATGAAGAAATGTTATCTTGACATCCATTTGTTCAAGCTCCAAATTCAAACTGGCTACCAATCCAAGGATGATACGGATTGAAGTCAATTTTACAACTGGTGAAAATATTTCATCAATGTCAATTCCCTTTTACTGTAGGAATCCTTTGACTATTAACCGGGCTTTGTGCTTCACCACCTTTCCGCTACCATCTTTTTTAATCTTGAATACCCATTTACTCTTCAGTACCTTCTTTCCTTGTGGAAGTTTCACAATCTCATAAGTGTTGTTTTTCTGTAAAGAGTTTATCTCTTCGGGCATTGCTTGCAGCCATTTTTCTTTATCCTTATGAGATATAGCTTCATGTAAACTCTCTGGTTCTCCATCTTTAGAAAGAAGAATATACTCTGATTCTGAGTATCGAGTTGATGGAATCCAACCACGTTCAGATCGGCGAGATTGTTGATTGTTAGATTCAGGAGGTGTACCATCATCGTTCCCCTACGATGGTTTTGTAGTTTTCTGAGGGGTTTATGCCTGCCCCTACCAAACATCCTCCTGTTCTACTTCTACTTCTGGTACTGCCTCATTCTTCCCCATGCTATTCGTGGCAAACTGCAATGGTAGTGGATTTAGACCAACTTTTAGGGCAATGGAACTTCTTTTATGACACATTGCGGGCTATTCAATTTCATCAATTGTCTGGTTTTCATGGAATACAACATCCCTACTTCGGATTACCGTCTTCCGTATTGGATCCCAAAATCTATACCAAAATTCTTCATCTCCATAGCCAATGAAGATATATGGTATAGTTCTACCATCAAGCTTCTTCTTGAGCTCCTTGGATACATGTGCATGTGCTAAACATCGAATACCCTTAAGTGAGAATATGAGGGATTTTTACCAGACCATATTTTCTCTGGAATCTCAAAATTCAATGGGGCTGATGGTGATCGGTTGATTAGATAGTAGGCGGTGCGAACAGCTTCTCCCCATAATGGCTTAGGATATTTTGCCATGCTGATCATACTTCTTACTCTTTCCATAATTGTCCGGTTCATTCTCTCGGCTACTCCATTGTGTTGTGGGGTGCGTGGGACCGTCTTCTCATGTTGAATTACTTCTCTCTTACAATAAGAATTGAACTCCTTGGAAGTATACTCGCCTCTATTATTTGAGCAAAGTCATTTTACTTTCTTTCCCATTTCACGCTCAACTATGGCATGAAATATCTTGAAATAATCAAAAGCCCGGTCCTTTGTTGTCACGACCCGGATTTTTCCCCCAACAGCGGGATCGTGATGGCGCCTACTCGTGGTAGCTAGGCAAGCCACTTTATTCACACTATCCTGTTTTTAGCAGTATTTCATACTCAATTTAACAACCAAAATCATAATCTTAATTAAACAAGTGCGGAAGACTTTATAAAAATAGAAATAAGTAGTTTGCAAAGTAACTGATACTAAAATCCTCTACCCAAGACGTGGAGTCACCAACTCACGAACTACTACTGAATACTACACATAAAGGTCTGAAAGAAATATAACATAATCTGTTTGTCTCGGAACAAAGAGACTACAGCTAATAACATAAGTAAAAGAAGAGACGTCGGGCCAGCGGACGCCTGCAAGCTACCTCGATCTCAAAGTGCTCAACTTCCACGCAAAAGATCTACTGCTGCTGCTCCTGATCGAAACCTGGACCTGTGCAAAACGCACAGAAGTGCAGTATCAGCACAACCGACCCCATGTTCTGGTAAGTGCCTGGCCTATCCCAGTGAAGTAGTGACAAGCCTAGGACCAGACACCCACATATACTTGTGCAGTTCTATATATATATATATGTATACCACAAGATAACGAGAAATAACCAAGTAATAACGCAATAAGGAATATCACAGAAATAACTCAACAGTTAACAATTGTCATTAAATCAACAAGGTAAACAAGTATAATGAGAAACAAGTAATGTCAAGTCAATGAAATAGCAAATAAAGTGCACGGCATCACCCTTCGTGCTTTTACTCTCATCCTCACCCAATAAGCAAATAAAGAGCACGGCATCACCCTTCGTGATTTTACTCTCATCCTCACATCCATGGTACGGCATGATCCTTCGTACATGGTTCAATAACAAGGCACGACATGATCCTTCGTGCATAATCAATAACATGGCACGACATTAACCTTCGTGCATAATCAATAACATGGCACGGCATAATCGTTCGTGCATAATCAATAACGAGGCACGGCATTAACCTTCGTGCATAAGCAATAAATCAAGGCACGACATCACCCTTCGTGCATTATCACTCATCCTCACCCAAATAACAATCAGAGTTAAGGGCAGAGAATGAAAACAACAAATCATGAACTGTCCCGGCAAGGGACACAATAATCATTACAATAAAGGTCCCGGCAAGGGAAAACAATAGCAACCCTACAACCCAACAAGGGTTCAACAATTTATCTCCAAATATGTCTCACAACAAGTATCAACAATGACTCATGGTCATGCTAGACGCCAGTGTATGGATGCTCGTCACCACAGCCCATACACCGCACACGATCACCTAGCATATAACACACAATCCTATTCCCTCAAGCTAGGATAGAACAAACACTTACCTCGAATGTTTACGAACAATTCAATCTGTGGTAATGCCTTTTCCTTTCAAATTTGGCTCCAATCCAATCGTATCTATACACAATTGATTTAATATCATCAATACTACTCAACAAACTAATTCATATGGTCAATTACAATTTTTACAACATTCTGCCCGGAATAGTGAATATCGACCCCGGGCCCACATGGTCGGAACTCGGGGTTCGGACCAAAATCCGGTTACCCATTCCTCCACGAGTTCAAGTATATGATTTGTTTCAAAATCGGACCTCAATTCGAGGTCCAATTACCCAATTCATGAAAAACCCTATATTCTACCAAAAACAAGAATTTCTACCATGAAAATCTTTGATTTCTATTGAAAAACATGTTTAATGTTGTTAGGAATTGAAAGAATTAAGTAAAAAGTGACTTACAATTGCTGTGAAGAAGAGGGAGTTCGTGAAAAACCACAAAGGGATGTTTTTGGGTTGTGAAATGTGAAAAATGAAGATGGAAATCGTGATTTACAGGTCTTTGTGTTCGCATTTGCGAACAGGGGTTCGCAATTGCGAACCCCGACCAATTTCTGGAGTTTGAAAAATAAGCTAAGGATGGGAAGTTCGCATTTGCGAACTTTTGTTCGCATTTGCGAAGCCAAGGCAAAGCTGGGAAGTTCGCATTTGCGAACATGGCTGGATCACTGGGGTTGTGGCAATTGCGACCATAAGTTCGCATTTGCGAACTTGGGTTGATTGCTGTCAACCTCGCAATTGCGAGGTATGTTCGCATTTGCGAACCACTGCACACCCTGGTCAACTTCGCATTTGCGAGGTCTTGTTCGCATTTGCGATCCAACGCCCAACCCTGCCAACTTCGCATTTGCGAAGTATTGTTCGCATTTGCGAACCAGGGCCAGCTTGGGACCTCTCGCAATTGCGAGAAAATCTTCGCAATTGCGAAGACAACAGCTGGGTGAAAAACCAGCAGTGTAAAAATTCAGAAATTGATCCAACGGCCTACCAAATCTTCACCCGAGCCCCCCGGGCTCCAAACCAAACATGTACATAACATCAAAAACACATTACAAACTTGTTCGTGCGATCACATCGCCAATATCATATCGTTTTCATCAAATCAAGCCTCAAGTTCATGATTTCCATACTTTTGGTTTTCAAAACATTCAAACATGGAACTCAAGGTCCAAAACATATCAAACGACATCCAAATGTCATCAAACTTTGCAGAAAGCACATATATAATATTTAAAACTTGTACCGGGCGTCGGAACAAAAATACGAGCCCGATACCAAGGTCAATTAATTCATTTTCCTTTAATGATTACATCAAAAACAATTTCACAGAAAAATTCATAACTTGGATTCTAGGCCTCAGAATTCGACTCCGGACGCATGTCCAAGTCCCATATTTTTCTACGGACCTTCCGGGACCGTCCAATCTCGGGTTTGGGTTCGTTTACCAAAAATGTTGACCGAAGTTAACCGTATCAATATTAATATCATTTTTATCCAAATTTCTCATAGAATTCATATTTTCTATCACAAAATCTTTTCGGCTACATGCCCGGATCATGCATGTAAATCGAGGTAACATAGAATGTGGTTTTCAAGACCTCAGAAGCTCGAAATGATTAATAAAACAAGTAATAACCCCTTTGGGTCGTCACATTCTCCACCTCTAAAACAACTGTTCATCCTCGAACGGACAAAATAAAGAAGTACCTGAGTCATAGAATAGCTGAGGATATCGGCTCCGCAAGTCAGACTCGGACTCCCAGGTCGATAACACGCACAGAAGAATAACTCTTCGACCTCAACTGTCAAACCTGCCAGTCTAGAATGGCCACTGGCTCCTCCTCGTAAGATAGATCATTGTCCAATTGGACAGTGCTGAAGTTTAACACATGTGTGGGATCGCCATGGTATCTCCGAAGCATTGATACATGAAAAACTGGATGCACGACTGATAAGCTAGGAGGCAAAGTTAGTCTGTAAGCCACCCCTCCCACTCGGTCTAAAATCTCAAATGGGCCAATATACCTAGGGCTGAGCTTGCCCTTCTTCTCGAACCTCATCACGCCCTTCATAGGCGACACTCGGAGCAATACTCGCTCACCAACCATGAAATCTACATCTCAAACCTTACGATCCGCATAAGTCTTCTGTCTGTACTGAGTTGAACGCAATCTCTCCTAGATAGTCTTGACCTTATCCAAGGCCTCCTGAACAAAATCTGTACGCAACAACCGAGCCTCTCCCAGCTCAAACCATCCGACTAGAGATCGACATCGCCTACCATACAATGCCTCATACGGGGCCATCTGGATGCTGGACTGGTAGTTGTTATTGTAGGCAAACTCTGCTAATGGCAGAAACTGGTCCCACGAGCCTCCGAAATCAATTTCACAGGCTCGAAGCATGTCCTCTAGAATCTGAATAGTCCTCTCGGACTGGCCATCCGTCTGAGGATGAAATGATGTACTCAGCTGAACCTGGGTGCCTAACTCCTGCTGGACCGCTCTCCAGAACCGTGAGGTAAACTAAGTACCCCGATCAGAGATAATAGATACTGGCACCCCATGAGGACTAACAATCTCCCTAATGTAAATCTACGCTAACATCTCCGACAAGTAGGAGACAGATACTGGAATGAAGTGTGCTGATTTGGTCAGTCTATCAACAATGACCCAAATAGCATCAAATTTCTTCCGAGTCAAAGGAAGTCCAGTAACGAAGTCCATAGTGATCCGCTCCCATTTCCACTCGGGAATCTCAATCCTCTGGAATACACCACCAGGCCTCTAGTGCTCATATTTCATCTGCTGACAATTTTGAAACCGAAAGACATACGCAACGATATCTTTCTTCATTCTGCGCCACCAATAGTGCTGCCGCAAGTCCTGGTACATCTTCGCGGCGCCCGGGTGAATAGAATACCGTGAACTGTAGGCCTCCGCTAAGATCAACTCTCTAATCCCTTCGACATTGGGCACACAAACTCGACCCTGCAATATTAATACCCCATCATCATCTAAATTTACCTTTGTGGCACCTCCCTGCTGTACTGTATCTCTCAAATCACGCAAATGAGGATCATCAAATTGCCTCTCACGGATACGCTCTAATAGAGAAGAACGAGCGACCATGCAGGCTAACACCCTGCTAGGCTCAAAAATGCACGAACCGGTTGTCTAAGGCCTGAACATCTAGATCAAATGGTCTCTGACTGACCGGAATGAATGCAAGACTACCTCTGCTGGCAGACTTTCTACTCAATGCATCGGCCACCACATTGGCCTTACCTGGGTGATATAGGATAGTAACATCATAGTCTTTCAGCAACTCTAACCATCTCCGCTGTCGTAGATTCAACTCCTTTTGCTTGAACAAGTACTGTAGGCTTTTGTGATCAGTGTATACCTCACACGTCACACCATATAGATAATGCCTCCAGATCTTCAAGGCATGCACCACTACTGCTAACTCAAGATCATGTACTGGATAATTCTTCTCATGTATTTTTAACTGCCTCGAAGCAGAAGCGATAACCTTACCATCCTGCATCAATACCGCTCCAATTCATGTACGAGATGCATCACAATAAACTGTATAAGGCCCTGCACCCGTAGGTAGTATCAACACTGGCGTGGTGGTCAAGGCTGTCTTGAGCTTCTGAAAGCTCGCCTCACACTCCTCTGACCACTGGAACTGGATACCCTTCTGGGTCAACCTGGTCATCGGGGCTGCAATAGAAGAAACCCCCTCTACAAATCGACGGTAGTAACCGGCTAACCCCAAGAAACTCCGGATCTCAGTCACTAAAGCTGGTCGAGGCCAATTCTGGACTGCTTCAATCTTCTTTGGGTCCACCTGAATACCATCCACTGATACAATGTGACCCAGAAATACTACCGAACTCAACTAGAACTCACATTTCGAAAACTTGGCATATAGCTGATTATCCTTCAGAGTCTGGAGAACCACTCTGAGGTGCTGCTCGTGCTCTTCCCGGCTGCGGGAGTATACCAGGATGTCATCTATAAAGACTATCACGAACAGATGTAAGTAAGGCCTGAATACCCGATTCATCAATTCCATGAATGCTGCTAGGCATTAGTCAACCCGAAGGACATGACCAAGAACTCATAATGCCCATATCTCATGCGAAAGGCTGCCTTAGGAATGTCAGCCGCCCTGATCTTCAGCTGATGGTAGCCTGACCTCAAGTCTATCTTTGAGAATACCCTCGCTCTCTGGAGCTTGTCAAACAAATCATCAATCCTCGGCAGTGGATACTTATTCTTTATTGTCACTTTGTTCAATTGCCGGTAATCAGTACACATCCGCATCGAGCCATCATTCTTCTTTACAAATAATACAGGTGCTCCCTCGGGAGAAACACTGGGCCTGATAAAGCCCTTCTCAAGAAGGTCTTGCAACTGATCTTTCAAATCTTTTAACTCCGGCGGGGCCATGTGATAGGGTGGGATAGACATGGGCTGAGTGCCCGGTGCCAGATCAATACAGAAATCAATATCCCTGTCGGGTGGCATGCCCGGCAGGTCTGAAGGGAAAACCTCGGGAAACTCCCGTACAATAGGGACTGAATCAATAGAAGGAACCTCTGCGCTGGAATCACGAACATAAGCCAGATAAGCTAGACACCCCTTCTCGACCATGCGTCGAGCCTTAACATAGGAAATAACAGTGCGAACGGAGTGGCTTGAGGTACCTTTCCACTCTAGTCGGGGTGATTCTGGCAAGGCCAAGGTCACAGTCTTAGCATGACAATCCAGAATAGCATGGTATGGGGACAACCAGTCCATCCCCAATATGACATCAAAATCCACCATGTCCAAAAGCAACAGATCAACAAGGGTCTCAAGACCCCCAAATATAACTACACACGAACGATGCACCCGGTCGACTACAATGGAGACACCCATTGGTGTAGACACATAAACTGGAATATCCAGGGCATAGCAAGGCACGTCCAAATACGGTGCAAAGTAGGAAGACGCATATGAATATGTAGACCCAAGGTCAATAAATACGGAAGCACCTCTGTCACAAACAAGAATGGTACATGTAATGACAACATCTGATGCCTCTGCCTCTAGCCTAGCTGGTAAAGCATAAAATCGGGGATCAGTACCTCCCCTCGAAGCTACATCTCTGGGATGGTCATCCACTTGGTGACCTCTACCTCTGGCTGGACAGTCTCCACCTCTACGGTCTCGACCTCCACCTCTATAATATCTACCCCCGCCTCTGGCTGGTTGGGCAGGCTGAGGGTCAGCTGGGGCCTAATTCATGGGATAAGGGCCCCGGTGCTGAGTGTTGCCCGTCACTCGAGGCCAGAACCTGACAAAATGACCTGGGTCACCACAACCGTAGCAACTCCTAGGCTGATGGGGCTGCTGGCCCTGACGACCTGAATGGCCTCCACGAACACTCTGAAGAGGCTGAGCATTAATAGGAGGCTGATCTGAATACTGCCCACGAAACCCACGATCACCTGGTCCACCCTGTGAAGCCTGAAGGGCAGAATGGAAAGGCCTGGAAGACTGGCCTCTGTCAAAAGATTCTCTGCCACCAGAAGAAGAACCACTAAACCTGCCTGAATGACGAGGCCTCTTGTCTGAAGAATAACCACCTCCCCGATCAAGAGCCATCTCAATTCTACGTGCTGCATTAGCTGCCTCCTGAAATGAAATATCACTCCTCACTCCCACAGCCATCTGAAGTTTAATTGGCTGATTAAGCCCATCTATGAACCTGCGGACCCTCTCCCGCTCTGTGGAAAGTATCACCACTTCATGACGAGCCAAATCAACAAATCTCGTCTCATACTGAGTGACCGTCATAGTGCCCTGCTGGAGGCGCTCAAACTACCTTCGAAGTGGATACCGCTGAGTACTAGGGAGAAACTTCTCCAAAAATAACTCTGCAAACTAATCCCATGATAAAGCTGGGGACCCTGCTGGCCGAGTCAAACAATAATCCCTCCACCAAGTCTTGGCGGATCCTGAAAGCCTGAATGTACAAAAGTCAACTCCATTGGACTCCACGATCCCCATAGTCTTGAGAATCTCAATGCAACTGAATAAGAAATCCTGAGGATCCTCTGATGTGGCACCGCCGAAGGTAGTGGTAAATAGCTTGGAGAACCGATCAAGTCTCCATAAAGAATCAGAAGTCATGGCCGCTCCATCACCGGCATGAGCCGTGGTGCCTGACTGGGTGGCCACAGCTGGCTGAACCACTGGTGCCTGAGGCTGAGGAGCTACCGGCTCCGGAGTACGAGCAATAGGAGTCTGGGCCCCTCCTCCAGCCCGAGAAGCGGCTGGTGCAACTGATAATAAACCTGCTCTGGCAATGCTGTCCATAAATCCCGCTATCCCGACCAAAGCCTCCCGAAGATCCGGGGTAAATAAAGCCTTTCCTGGGACCTGAGCTGGGCCCACTGGAGCTACTGGGACAGGAACCTCCTCGCCAATCTCAATGTGAGGCTCCACCTCTGGAGTAGCTGCCAGGGGCTGAGCTCTGCCCCTACCACGGCCTCTGATACGGCCTCGGCCCCTGCCCCTCACGGGAGCTGCCTGGGGCTCGGGCTGTTGGTCAGCGAACGAAGAAGCGCGTGTCCTCACCATCTGCGAAAGGACAGAATAGAAGTTCAATTAGTATTTGAGGAATAAGTCGTACGACAAAAAAAGAATAAATGAGAGACTCTTTCCTAACTCAATAGACTCTGGAGGACAAGTACAGACGTCTCCGTACCTATCTCTCAAAATCTACTAAGCTTGTTCGTGAGTGGTGATACCTATGTAACCTAGAGCTCTGATACCAACTTGTCATGACCCGGATTTTTCCCCCAACATCGGGATCGTGATGGCGCCTACTCGTGGTAGCTAGGCAAGCCACTTTATTCCCACTATCCTGTTTTTAGCAATATTTCATACTCAATTTAACAACCAAAATCATAATCTTAATTAAACAAGTGCGGAAGACTTTATAAAAATAGAAATAAGTAGTTTGCAAGGTAACTTATACTAAACTCCTCTACCCAAGACGTGGAGTCACCAACTCACGAACTACTACTGAATACTAAACATAAAGGTCTAAAAGAAATATAACATAATCTGTTTGTCTCGGAACAAAGAGACTACAACTAATAACATAAGTAAAAGAAGAGACGTCGGGCCTGCGGACGCCTGCAAGCTACCTCGGTCTCAAAGTTCTCAAATTCCACGCAAAAGATCTACTGCTGCTCCTAATCGAAACTCGGACCTGTGCAAAACGCACAGAAGTGCAGTATCAGCACAACCGACCCCATGTGCTGGTAAGTGCCTGGCCTATCCTGGCGAAGTAGTGACAAGCCTAGGACCAAACACCCACATATACCCGTGCAGTTCTATATATATATGTATACCACAAGATAACGAGAAATAACCAAGTAATAACGCAATAAGGAATATCACAGAATAACTCAACAGTTAACAATTGTCATTAAATCAACAAGGTAAACAAGTATAATGAGAAATAAGTAATGTCAAGTCAATGAAATAGCAAATAAAGTGCACGGCATCTCCCTTCGTACTTTTACTCTCATCCTCACAAAATAAATAAATAAAGTGCACGGCATCACCCTTCGTGCTTTTACTGTCATCCGCACATCCATGGTACGGCATGATCCTTCGTACATGGTTCAATAACAAGGCACGGCATGATCCTTCGTGCATAATCAATAACATGGCACGACATTAACCTTCGTGTATAATCAATAACATGGCACGACATAATCCTTCGTGCATAATCAATAACAAGGCACGACATTAACCTTCGTGCATAAGCAATAAATCAAGGCACGGCATCACCCTTCGTGCATTATCACTCATCTTCACCCAAATAACAATCACAGTTAAGGGCAGAGAATGAAAACAACAAATCATGAACCGTCCCGGCAAGGGACACAATAATCACTACAACAATGGTCCCGGCAAGGGAAAACAATAGCAACCCTACAACCCGGCAAGGGTTCAATAATTTATCTCCAAATATGTCTCACAACAAGTATTAACAACGACTCACGGTCATGCTAGACGCTAGTGTATGGATGCTCGTCACCACTACCCATACACCGCACACGATTACATAGCACATAACACACAATCCTATTCCCTCAAGCTAGGATAGAACAAACACTTACCTCGAATGTTTACGAACAATTCAATCTGTGGCAATGCCTTATCCTTTCAAATTTGGCTCCAATCCAATCGTATCTATACACAATTGATTTAATATCATCAATACTACTCAACAAACTAATTCATATGGTCAATTACAATTTTTACAACATTCTGCCCGAAATAGTGAATTTCGACCCCGGGCCCACATGGTCGGAACTCGGGGTTCGGACCAAAATCCGGTTACCCATTCCCCCACGAGTTCAAGTATATGATTTGTTTCAAAATCGGACCTCAATTCGAGGTCCAATTACCCAATTCATGAAAAACCCTATATTCTACCAAAAACAAGAATTTCTACCATGAAAATCTTTGATTTCTATTGAAAAACATGTTTAATTTTGTTAGGAATTGAAAGAATTAAGTAAAAAGTGACTTACAATTGCTGTGAAGAAGAGGGAGTTCGTGAAAAATCGCCAAGGGATGTTTTTGCGTTGTAAAATGTGAAAAATGAAGCTGGAAATCATGATTTACAGGTCTCTGTGTTCGCATTTGCGAACAGGGATTCGGAATTGCGAACCCCGACCAATTTCTGGAGTTTGAATAATAAGCTAAGGATGGGAAGTTCACATTTGCAAAGCCAAGGCAAAGCTGGGAAGTTCGCATTTGCGAACATTTGTTCGCATTTGCGAACATGGCTGGATCACTGGGGTTGTCGCAATTGCAACCATAAGTTCGCATTTGCGAACTTGGGTTGATTGTTGTCAACCTCGCAATTGCGAGGTATGTTCGCATTTGCGAACCACTGCACACCCCGGTCAACTTCGCATTTGCGAAGACTTGTTCGCATTTGCGATCCAATGCCCAACCCTGCCCACTTCGCATTTGCGAAGTATGGTTCGCATTTGTGAATCAGGGCCAGCAGTGCAAAAATTCATAAATTGATCCAACGGCCTACCAAATCTTTACCCGAGCCCCCCGAGCTTCAAACCACACATGTACACAACATCAAAAACACATTACAAACTTGTTCGTGCGATCACATCGCCAATATCATATCGTTTTCATCAAATCAAGCCTCAAGTTCATGATTTCCATTACAATTTAGAGACACGGATGTTTCGTTTAGGCCACAACCCTTTGGGCCTGGGACCATCCCAAATTAGATAAGCTGGTCAAGCCACGTGGGGTAGATCACATGATTGAGCCCCCGTACCTAGCACGTTAATGTTTTGTTTAAGCATTGGCTTAATACATTATCTCCAACTCTTCTGTATGTGTTCAAAATTACAGGCCAAGGAAGAAAATATTTATTCAAATCTAAGAAACATTAGTCAATTGAATTTTAATCTCATTGCATGGACTGATTTATTTAATAACATCAGTTACTAGTTAACTACTTTATCTTTAAGTTGTTTTAGAAAACACATATTTAAATTGGAGCCAAAACTGACCTTATTAATCTAGTCCATTTTTTCGATTTTTACTTTAAACAAATGACAAATTTAGCTAAAGTAAACGTTAAACTACACTAAAACTCAGCTGATAACCACACGTTTAACAGTCCATGATAGTCCTAACTAAATACATATAGAAACCTGTCAATACTCTTCAATACATTACCATCACAACTAGATAAAAAAGAAACATGGAATACATTGGATTATTCTATCAGTCTATTAATTAGCAGTGCAAAATTATTATAGTTTGATTGTAATGAACAATCTATGACATCACAAAACTATCTAAGACATGGCAAAGCTATTGAAGCTTTAAATTTACAGCATAAAATAATCTTCAATTTTATTTCAAAGCTTGGAGATTACAAATATGTACCTGAAAGTTTCAGAAAATGAAAAGGACCAGTTAGATATAGCAGGAACAATCAACATCAGCTAATGACTTCAACAGTAGAATCAATAGCCCATGAAGCTTTGAAAACCTAATAGAAAGTACAAATTCGGTCCACGCAATTGATTAAATGACTTTTAGAAGGCTTAGAATAGCTAAATCTCAAGCAAAAACAGAACAATAGAGCTATTTCTAATATGAAAAATGGAACAATGTTTTTCTAAATTTTTACTAAAAGTTTATATGTTTTTGGATTTTTTGCTATGAATTTTGAAATATGATCTGAAAATTGAAGAAAGAATTGAGGAGGGAAATTCTGGAGATTTTAAAAATTCTAAAACAAGTAAATGGACTGCCTATTTATAGATATAATTTGGAGGGAAATTCGGATTTTAATTTTTGCACATTAGTCCCTAACTTATTCCTTTTTGACCCCTTATTTTATGACTTGTGCTACAAGTAACTGCACATATTTAGCTAAAATCTATACTAGAGTCTAATCTAGAAGATTCTATACCTCTTATATTCTCTATTCTACCCTAACTTCATTTCATTATTTACCAAATATAATTAAACTACCATTTACCATACCTATATTACCCCTAAAACCATATTATTATTAACCTATCCAAAAAATATCCAACTTTAACTCTCAGAATTACTGCCCTCAATTCTTTTCTTCTTTCTCTTTTTATTTAAGACTAATTAGTGTTTCCTAATATAAACAGCTATAACCAATTCACACTTCTAATTATGAGGATCGATCCTAATTTTAAACTATATAAAAAATTAACATGAACAATTAATCTATAAATTAATAATAAATCACACATCAAAGATAGAATAGAAGAAAACTTAATTAATTTGTTAAACTAATGATTAAGGTGAATGATTTTATTACTTGAATTATTTACTAATGAGGATCAAACAGGAATTAGAACAAAGAAATAGAAATAGACATTAAACAAATTAAACTAGCCTAAACAGATTTATAACATTTTTTTTTATGAATTTTCAGCAGGTATAGGACTAATCTAAACAAAGAAAAGAATAGGAAATCAATTAAAAGAATAACACAAGAAATCAATCAAAAACAAACGCATGCATAAACAGAAACAATAGAAAGCAAAAAGTTGAAGAAAGACTTATCTAGGGTTTGCTAAAAAATATTTACATAGCCATTCGAATTGCTCCGGTCAGCCATGATTGTTTGAATCCTCTAGGATTCTTGATCTGTAACATCCCTAATGGTGTATTTTACAAAATAAAACACATAATTATGGATATTACGGTCAAGAATTCCCTAGGATTGAGTTAGGATTCATGGCCAGAAATTAAAAAAAATTATTTTTGAGGAACTCCAGGCATATTCGAAGCAAATGGGTATGGGGTTTGGGTAGAGGAGGCTTAGACGAACCTATGGTGTTATTTTGGCGGCTATTGGAATAAGTATTGTTCGCCGACGATAGAGTTCCGGTGAAATAGATGGTGATATTCGAGGAGATAGGATAAGATTCGAAGGAAACTGGATACAGGGGCGAGAAGAGGATGGTGAGAGGATCTTATGGTGTTGATTTGGCGGGGTTTGGCATAGGTAAAGTTTCCCGCAGGTGAGGGCTCCAGCGAGGTCAGCGGCAGAGGAGGAAGGGTATACGATGAAGATTATAAAATGATTTTAGGGTTAATGAAATATATGGTTATTTTTATTAAAATTGTGGGTTTAATCTATGCCCTTGGATTAGATTGGATGGAAGGCCAGGATCTCTTCTTTAATTTTGAACTCAAAACGATGTATCATAGCTTCAATACGGTGTCGTTTAATTGTCACAAACCCATGATTTTGGACAGGGTAAGGTGACCATTTGGGCTGGTTCTGGATTCACGTGTTTTGGGCTAAAAAATAATAGCCCAACTTTTACTCAATTTAATTCATTTCTTTTGCTTTTGTATTTTATTTCTTTTTCTTTGTTTAATTTTGTATTTTTATATCTTTATTTTGTATTTTTACAATGTAAATGCTAAGACAAAAATCTAATTATACCATTTAACTCCTAAAATTATTTTAATATCATATTTAAAGATAAATGCAACAATTATCAATTAAAATTGCCTAAGAACTATTTTTGTAATTTTCTTTAAACTATTCTAAAATTAATTAATACCTACTTAATAACAGAACATGAAATTAAATTTCTTAATGCAAATGCATAATTTTTATTTTTTTACTATGAATATTATGCAACTAATTAACATAAAAATGCAACAAAATTCATAAAAAATGTAAAATCATTTTATTTGAAACTTTTGCAATAATTATCTTAGGGCAAAAATCACGTGCTCACATACTATATTAGCAAAACCTTAGTGGATACTGAAACACGGTATCCACACCTTGAAAAGTTAGCTCTGCCAATGGTCGTAGCTTCACGGAAGCTCCGACCCTATTTTCAGTGCCATACCATAAAAGTAGTAACGACTTTCCCCTTGAGAAGCTTCTGACATAAGCCTGAGTTATCAGGCAGACACGCGAGATGGGCTATAGAGCTTCGTGAGAACGATATCTCATATCACCCAAGAACCCCCATCAAGTCGTAGGTACTTGCCAACTTCATGGCTGATTTGAGTGCATAAATACTGCCAGAAACGGAACTGAAGGCACATCGTGTCCCCTCCAACATCGACCTACAAATAGTGCCTCCAAATCTTCAAGGCATGAACTATGGTAGCTAACTCCAAATCATGAACAGGGTAGTTCTTCTCATGAGGCTTCAACCGACGAGAAGCATAAGCAATAACTCTACCCTCCTGCATCAATACACAACCTATCCCCACTCTCGAGACATCACAATATACGGTATAAGAGCCTGAAGCTGATGGCAAGACTAACACTACAGTTGAGATCAAAGCTGACTTGAGCTTCTAAAAGTTCTCCTCGCACTCATTTGACCACACAAATGATGCACCCTTTTGCGTCAATCTTGTTAAAGAAGAAGCAATAGATGAAAATCCCTGAACAAACTAGCGATAATACCCCGCCAAACTAAGGAAACTCCGGATCTCCATAGTTGAGGACAGTCTAGGCCAACTCTGCACCGCCTTTATCTTCTTTGTGTCAACCTCAATACCATCACAAGACACAATATGAACCAGAAAAGCTACAGACTCAAGCCAAAACTCGCACTTGGAAAACTTCGCATACAACTTCTCCTCCCTCAACCTCTGCAATACAACTCTCAAATGTTGAGTATGCTCCTCCTGGCTACGAGAGTACACGCGGATGTCATCAATAAACATAATCACGAAGGAATCCAGATACGGCCAAAACACACTGTTCATTAAGTGCATGAACGTGGCTGGGGCATTGGTCAGTCCAAAAGACATCACAAGAAATTCATAGTGCCCATATCTCGTCCTGAAGGTTGTCTTCATAATATCAGAATCTCTAATCTTCAGGTGGTGATAGCCTGGACGAAGATCAATCTTTGAGAACACCCTCGTTCCCTGGAGCTCATCAAATAAATCATCAATGCGCGGTAGAGGATACTTGTTCTTCATTGTTACCTTGTTCAGTTGTCTATAGTCCATACATATCCTCATAGAGACATCTTTCTTCTTAACAAACAACACCGGTGCACCCCACGGTGACACACTAGGGCGAATGAATCCCTTATCCAAAATCTCCTGAAGTTTTTCTTTGAATTCCTTCAACTCAGCTGGTGCCATACGATAAGGAGGAATAAAAATAAGTTGAGTGCCCGGCACCAAATCAATACCAAAATCGATATCCCTTCCGGCAGCATGCCCGGCAGGTCTGATGGGAACACATCTGGAAAGTCCCTCACAACGGGCACAGAATCAATACTTGGAGTCTCAGCTCCAGCATCTCTCACAAACGCTAAGTATGATAAACACCCTTTTTCAACCATCCTCCGAGCTTTTAAGAATGAAATCACCTAGATAGGGACATAATCAGTCGAACTCCGCCACTCATTCTGAGGAATACCAGGAATAGCCAATTAAATGTCTTGGCATAACAGTCCAAAATAGCATGGCACGGGGATAGCCAATCCATGCCCAAAATCACATCGAAATCCACCATTCCCAGTAATAGCAAATCCACTCGGGTCTCTAGACCCCCAATAGAAATAAGACAAGATCGATAGTCGTGATCCACTATAATCGTATCACCCACCGGGGTAGATACATGAACAGGCAAGGCAAGACAACCACGGGTCGTACCCAAATGATGAGCAAAATAAGAAGACACGTACGAATATGTAGACCCGGGATCAAACAAAACAGAAGCATCTCTGTGGCAAAACTAAAATAATATTTGTGATCACTCCAATTTTTCTAAAATCCTAAGGAGTACGAACTAATCGCTGAAAATCTCATTTGTAGCATCTCCTTCAACCTAACAGAATTCATGGAGGTTCCCATTCTTCCCTTCCCTTCACCACCAAAAACTTTGAGTGTTCCGGTAAGCTTAGTTAGTGGAAGGGTAACGTTTTTGGTCAAAATTCTGGTAAAAATTCATTTGAGGTTGTCGTTCGTGTTTCTTATTGGTTCACGATTCGGCCGAGGTCCTATACGCATTTTCGATTCCGATGTTGTTGTCGAACTTTAGTGTTTCTGACCGAGCAGTCATCATTATTGTATGAAGTCTGGTGGATTTCTCTTGATTAATACATTGAAGGTTATTTTCCACCCATACATGTCCATTTTCTCATTACGATTTCTAAATGTTCCCTTTGTGTTCCGGTTAGCAAATTTGCTCGATGTAAGCCTTATGAATTTTGATGTTGACGTGATTTGTTCTTGCGATATGTTTTTTCCCTTGCATATACGTTTGTTTATGAATCTATTAAATTGGTGTAGTTGTGGAATTCAGTTAAGTTTCGTATTGTTTGTTTAAATGTTGCTTTCGAATCAATTTGCTGAACAAATGATTTCAATAAGCTTTTGGTAGGTCATAAGTATTATAATTTAATTTTAGAATTTGATTCATTGTTCCTGTTGCTCTCATTATTGAGGCTCTTTTTTGGTTTGAAGTTCTCATATCGCTTAGTTCGTTAAGTGTTAATGTGTGACTTTCGTTGGACTTTTAAGTCATTGGACTTTAAAGATGAGTAGTGTGAATTGGGTAATGCTGGGAAATTAAATGGATTGGATTGAACTTCAAAATTTGGCCCGGTTTATTTGGTTAAACTAGTTGACCCAGTTTAATAAATAACGTCTTCCTATCAGATGTCTGTTCACAATGAACAGACATCATGAAGAGGCACCATACCTTTTCACAAAGCCAACAATTGCCTATAAATTCAGGCATGGCTTCCATTCTAGATATTCAAAAATTCAGAAACTAATAAATTACTTTCCCTCTCTCTGCAAGTTCATTAATCCAAAAATTCTTGAGTTTTCTTGTTCTTTGCAAATTGTAAGTGTGATTCGCTCCGCTCTTTGAGTTCGTTGGTATCCTGCTTCTTGTATTGCCACTATCGCAGGAAGGTTATTCCGTTTTATCCTGGGAGGATTTAATTCATTACCTTGGTAACTGTGAGGGGGTTAAAATTCCTTAAGGACACACAAGCAAATTGTGAACTCGGAATTATATATTCTATTTCTTCTTCGTGTTGATTTTGATAATACACGTGGCCTAACATCTTATGGAATTTAAGGGAAAAAAAATAATAATCATAATAAAAGTTTCGGCAACGTGGTTTTGCACTGTTACTGTCACGTTAGGTTTTTACTGCTTGCTGCATTTTTTTTTTTGGACTGCGGTGTGTGCTTGTTGTAGGTTTTGTTTTGCATTTGGCTATCTACTTTTGAAATGATTTAAAGAAAGAAAAAAAAATTGTAAAGGAAACATATTACTGCAGCACAGAAACATACTGTCTCTTTATATCATCTTTCAAATGTAATTTGTTTAAAATAAAGGAAAGAGTTACTGCTTTGGTTTTAGTTGGGTCTTGTTTCTGATTGGTTACAATTTTAAAATTGTTGAAGCAATATTTGGTGTTAGTAGCAGTAGCAACATTTCAGTGTGTTATTTTGGATAGCAATAGCAATTTAATTTAATTTTGTAGTGTTAATTTCTACCGCAAGTTAAATTTTTTGCATTAATTTGGAGACTAAAGCCTTGTTGCTTTCTACTCCATTAATTGTTTCTCTCCGGTTTAAAGTACATAAAAACTTTGTCGAATAATAAACGTACGGGTTTGAAGTATATAAAAACTTCACCATTG
Organism: Nicotiana noctiflora; assembly: GCA_032618575.1. Lineage (NCBI taxonomy): Eukaryota > Viridiplantae > Streptophyta > Magnoliopsida > Solanales > Solanaceae > Nicotiana > Nicotiana noctiflora. Next base: position 4,859 of record JASVEL010010840.1, on the reverse strand, counting down.
TTACGTGTTGTATGTTTGGTTTGGTATTCAGTTTGAAGATATAAAAACTTCACTGATTTAATAAAGTTCTGTATTGTTTTTGACTTTACAGAAATATGACGAATGAAAACCAAACTAATGGAAATGTTGCGGGAACGGGTGCTACTATGACGAGTGTTTCTGCATCGTCAAGCTGTTCTACTCCTGCCCATGCTATGCCACCGGCAGAAAAATCCGGAAAGTTTTCCGGGATTGACTTCCAACACTGGCAAATGAAGATGTTCTTCTATCTCACTACGTTCCGTTTGCAACGTTTTATCAAGGAGGATCCTCCGGTCATGGCTGAGGATACTCCGGACAACGAACGAGTACTTGTTGTAACTGAAGCATGGAAGCATTCTGATTTCTTATGCAAAAATTACATTTTGAGTTGTTTGGAAGATGGTTTGTACAATGTCTATAGTGTCATGGAAACTTCAAAAGCGTTATGGAATGCGCTTGAGAAAAAGTACAAGACCGAGGATGCGGGACTTAAGAAGTTCGTGGCTGCAAGGTTCCTGGATTTCAAGATGATTGACACTAGGTCGGTCATAACTCAAGTCCAAGAACTACAAGTCATTATACACGACCTCCTTGCTAAAGGTATGACCCAAATCAATAATTCTATTAATAAGATTTATCTTATTGTTAACTCTGAATTTGTTATTGAAGTATGGTTATTAATGAGGCCTTTCAAGTTGCTGCTTTCATTGAGAAGCTACCTCCGTTGTGGAAGGATTTTAAGAATTATCTTAAACACAAACGGAAGGAGATGACTCTAGAAGACTTGATTGTTCATTTGAGGATAAAGAGGACAACAAAAATGCTAAAAAGAAGTCACGTGGAAACTCGACAATTGTGGGGGAAAACATTGTTGAGGAGGCACCACAAAATAAGAAGAGGAAGAAAGCTTCTGGACCAAAGAATTATCCAAGCAAGGAGAAGTTCAAGGGTAATTGCCACAACTGTGGAAAAATTGGGCATAAGGCGGCAGATTGTCGTGCGCCAAAGAATGATAAGAAGAAAAAGAATCAAGCCAACATGGTTGAAAATGAAATGGAAGACTTATGTGCCATGTTGTCTGAATGCAACTTGGTAGGAAATCCGAAAGAATGGTGGATAGATTCTGGAGTCACCCGCCATATTTGTGCTAACAAGGAATTATTTTCTTCTTATGTCCCCGCAGGTCCCGATGAGACTATCTTCATGGGAAATTCATCTACGGCCAAAATTGAAGGAGTTGGCAAGATTGCATTGAAGATGACGTCTGGAAAAATAGTGACTCTAAACCAAGTCCTCCATGTTTCAGAAATTCGCAAGAATCTTGTGTCTACCTCACTTCTTGTCAATAATGGATTCAAATGTATTTTTGTTTCTAATAGTGTTGTAGTTAGTAAGAACGATTTGTATGTTGGAAAAGGTTACCTAAGTGAGGGCCTTTTCAAGCTAAATGTAATAGCAGTTCCAATCAATAAAGTGAATGCTTCTTCTTACTTGCTTGAATCAAACACTTTATGGCATTCACGTTTAGGTCATGTAAACTTCAAAACATTGCGAAAGAAGATAAATCTAGAAGTATTGCCAAAATTTGATTGCATTAATTCCAAATGTCAAATATGTGTGGAATTAAAGTATGTTATGCATCCTTATAAGTCCGTTGAAAGGAATTCAAGTCCTTTAGACTTAATTCACACAGATATTTGCGACATGAAGTCAACACCATCTCGCGGTGGAAAAAAGTATTTTATTACTTTTATTGACGATAGCACGAGATATTGCTATGTTTATTTACTTAATAGTAAAGATGAGGCAATTGATGCTTTCAAGCAATACAAGAGTGAAGTTGAAGTGCAACTAAACAAAAAGATCAAAATGATAAGAAGTGATAGGGGTGGCGAATATGAATCTCCTTCTGAAGAAATATGTTTGAAAAATGGCATTATTCACCAAACAACTGCCCCTTACTCTCCGCAATCTAATGGAATTGCGGAGAGGAAGAATCGAACGTTGAAGGAGATGATGAATGCATTGCTAATAAGTTCTGGCTTACCACAGAACTTGTGGGGGGAGCTATACTTACAGCTAACCGGATAATCAACTGTGTACCTCATAGTAAAACGCAATCCATTTCTTATATAAAAAGTGGAAAGGAAGGAAGCCTAGCTTGAAATACTTCAAAGTGTGGTGGTGTTTAGCTAAGGTACAAGTTCATAAACCTAAAAGGGTTAAGATAGGTCCAAAAACGGTTGATTGTGTATTTATTGGATATGTAACCAATAGCAAGGCATATCGTTTTTTGGTTCATAAATCAGAAAATCCTGAGATTCACATTAATACGATAATAGAATCAGATAATGCTTGAATTCTTTGAAATTATTTATCCGTATAAAAAGGAAAGTGAAGTGACCTGTCAAAAGTCAAAACGACATCGGGAGGAAATAACAGATAGTATGCCTAATGAAGAAAATCTGAGAAGAAGTAAACGTCAAAGGACATCTACTTCATTCGGTCCAGATTTTTTGACTTTTCTGTTAGAAAATGAACCTCGTACCTTCAAGGAAGCAATGTCTTCCTCAAAGGCACAATATTGGAAAGAAGCTGTCAATAGTGAAATAGAATCCATATTGAGCAATCATACTTGGGAATTGGTTGATCTTCCTCCAGGTAACAAAATGTTGGGTTCTAAATGGATTTTCAAGAAGAAAATGAAAGACGATGGTACTATTGACAAATACAAGTCAAGACTTGTCGTCAAAGGATTTAGACAACGAGAAGGTCTTGACTATTTTGACACACCGGTAACAAGAATTACATCCATTCGGATGCTAATCGCGTTAGCCGCCTTGTATGATCTTCAAATCCATCAAATGGATGTGAAAAAGCCTTCTTAAATGGTGATTTAGAGGAAGAAATCTACATGGACCACCCCGAGGGGTTTGTGGTTCCAGGAAAAGAAAAGAAGGTGTGTCGACTTGTTAAGTCTCTTTATGGACTAAAACAAGCACCCAAGCAATAGCATGCGAAATTTGACCAAACAATGTTGTCAAATGGATTTAAGATTAATGAATGTGATAAATGTGTTTACATTAAAAACATTCCAAATCATATCGTCATTGTTTGCTTATATGTTAATGATATGCAAATAATGAGCAAAGACGTTGCCGACATTCAAACTACTAAGCGCATGCTTGCTAGTAAGTTTGATATGAAAGACTTAGGAGTTGCCGATATAATTCTAGGAATTAAAATCCAAAGGACACCTCAAGGTCTAGCTTTGTCTCAATCACATTACGTGAAAATGGTACTTGAAAAATTCAAACATTTGGAATTTAGAAGTGCAAGGACTCCAATTGACTTAAACCATCATCTTATGAAGAATAAATGTGAAAGTACATCTCAATTGGAGTATGCTCGTATGTTGGGAAGCTTAATGTACATCATGAACTGTACACGACCTGATATAGCTTGTGCGATAAGTAAACTTAGTCGATTCACAAGTAATCCCAACAAACATCACTGGGTGGCAATGAAACGAGTTCTAGGATACTTGGAGTATACTCAAGACTACGCTTTGCACTACAATAAATATCCTGCAGTTATCGAAGGATATAGTGATGCAAATTGGATAACCGGCTCAATAGAAACAAAGTCCACAAGTGGATATGTGTTTACTATTGGTGGAGGAGCAATATCTTAGAAGTCTTCTAAACAGACGTGTATTGCTCGCTCTACAATGGAATCAGAGTTTATAGCATTGGATAAAGCCCGTGAAGAAGCTGAATGGTTTCGGAATTTATTAGAAGACATTCCGTTCTGGCCAAAACCTTTGGCTCCTATTTGCATACATTGCGATAGTGAGGCTGCAATAAGACGGGCAGGGAGCGTTATGTATAACGGAAAGTCTTGTCATATACGGCAAAGACATAATACCGTTAGACAACTACTTTTTAGTGGAATTATCACTATTGATTATGTAAGATTAAAGGATAATGTTGCGGATCCGCTTACAAAAGGCTTAACTAAAGAGGGAGTGGAGAAATCATCTAAGGGAATGGGACTATGGCCGAGGACAAGTCAACATGGCGGTAACTCTACCTAGAATTTTGGATGTTCAGAGATCTAGGTTCAAGGAGCTCAAACAAAGTTGTGATTGATCGGTTCAACATTGTCAAAATAAAATCTTTGGTCCATTCTCGTGATGAAGACAATGTTCAGTAACAAGGATAGAACTTTACACGTCCTTTAATGATTACCTAAGTTTGATGAGGTATCTATCAAATAGTGTCAATCTAAAGGATTACATGTTTAGGAATCACCTATGTAAGTGTGAAGTGTAAGCCGCTTCAAGGAGAATTCTGTAAGGCCAATTCTCTACGCTCTTATGAGACCAGGCAGTGTTCATGGCTGAAACGAACACAATAATGAAAACCAAAAGACAGTTAAGGGTCGATTGTGTGACATATGGTTGTCTAGGTATACACCAAAGTTCGACGGTTAAAAGATATCAAATCTACCGATTGACCGAGTATATCCGACATATGTTCACTATGCAAAGTTCAAAGGGAAACCTACTTATCCAGATGCGATCGATCTTTTCTTGCGAATCACACAATTTCCATATATGTTTTTTTTCTCTCTATATAACCATTCCCCATTCATGTGGAGGATTGTTGGACTTTTAAGCCATTGGGCTTTAAAGATGAGGAGTGTGACTTGGGTAATTGTGGGAAATTAAATGGACTGGATTGGGCTTCAAAATTTGGCCAGGTGTATTTGGTTAAACTAGTTGACCCAGTTTAATAAATAATGTTGAAAGAACGTATCTTCCTATCAGCTATCTG